>OY726531.1:31364593-31844133 GCA_963383655.1 Bathymodiolus septemdierum
TCATAACAATCATGACCAGCTTCACCATTGCTGTTTAAGCTTTTTTTCATTAACAATCGTGACTAGTTTCACCATTACTGTTTAAACTTTCTTTTCATAACAATCATGTCCAGCTTCACCATTACTGCTTAAACTTTCCTTTCATAACAATCATGACCAGTTTCACCATCACTTTTTAAACTTTCTTTTCATAACAATTGTGACCAGTTTCACCATTGCTGTTTAAACTTTATTTTCATAACAATCATGACCAGTTTCACAATCACTGTTTAAACTTACTTTTCATAACAATCATGACCAGCTTCACCATTACTGTTTAATCTTTCTTTTCATAACAAACATGATCAGTTTCACCATCACTGTTTAAACGTTGTTGTCATAGCAATCATGAGCACCTTCACCATTACTGCTTAAACTTTCTTTTCATAACAATCGTGACCAGTTTCACCATTACTGTTTAAGAAGTATTTGAGGATACCAAAGGGGTAATCAAAGTCCGTAAATATAAGGACATAAAGCACAATGGTCAATAAAAAGAGGACAAGCATCAATCTACTCAACATGGAGTAACATGAACCCCACTAAAAACCGGGAGTGAACTCAAGTGCTTTCTGAAGAGTAAGCAGTTCCTGTTCGACTAGTATTGCCCCTCATGTTAATCGTTTCGTAACAATCATGATCAGTGTCAAGTAAAATAAATCATATAAATAAAATGATGTATAGATGTATGGCTAGATTGTCACAAGGAAAGAGAACAGAACAACGTGCATTATCTTATGAAGGTTATCACAGGAATGCGTCGTGCGCACTAAATTTGATATCCACATGTGTATTGTCGTAGCAATCATGACCAGTGTCCAGTCAATAAATCATGTAAATAAAATTATGTATACATGTACGGTTAGATTGCCACAAGGAAAGGAAGAAATGATAGATAGGCTAGACAATTTATATCTTGTAGTTGATCGTTAGCGATCACCGATAAGAAAGATGTGTCGTCAACGTGAAGCTATATCATATTATTCAAACATGGGGTAGTAAAACACGTTTTGGACTATAGGCGTTGTTAGTAATGAGGTACTTCATTTAACATGACAAGTAGGAGTGTAGTATTCTACAAACCACAGGTACATGCATACATCTTGTAGTCTAGACGTTGTGTGTACTTACTAAAAAGATTTATCTGTGCTTGTCTGTTTTATTTTTTTCTATGCTTGCTTGTATGAATGCTATAGTTGATATTAAGAGCTTCATGTAGCTCATGTTATTTGTTATATATGTATATATGTAGCTAGATTAACACGACTTATGCCACTACTGGAGAAGGAACTGCTTACCCTTATACGGATTCTGAGTGCCCCTTTGGTATCTTCAAACTCTTCTTAAAATTGTTACGAACAAGTAGTCTTCACTAAATGTTGTATTGTTCATGGTGCATTCTCTCATAGTTATTAATTAAATAATGAAGAACGGCTATAACGCATTCCGTGTAATTCCAAATATTCACATATACACGTGCTTTATGTTGACAAAAAGGTAAAACCACAAAAAAAAGGATAAATATATTTAGAGTAACATTGTATCAACAATCTACACAATGATTAAATATTTCTAATTTATTGAAAAATAAAACTTAAAAATTAATTGTTAAATGTAATATTAATACCACTTACTTAAATGCTGATTATTGTCACTTAAGGTTTACTAATAAAAGCTTTTCACTTTATTTCCAATATGGTCCTTTACAAGGAAAATCGCTTAATTGAGCGCACACGATGAAGGTTAATCCAGAAACACGTCGTGCGTTTTAAATTAGATATCTACGTTTGTATTAATATAGTCTAGAGCTGTTGTTGTTGTTCGTCAGACATTCTATAACGCCAACGATTGATCTGATTTCTTTGCAAATGTCGAAAGTGGCACAATGTTGACATTTTAAAAAGTAATAAATTGATATATCAAAATATAAATAGATAACATACATTCTACATATATGGTTTTATCCTTTTAAATTTTCTTTATAAATCTACAATCAAACCTGTATTAAAAAGTCACCTTTGGGACAACGGAAAAGGTGATCTTTTATGACAGGTGACCTTTTAAAACAGGTTCAATTTATATGAAATGTTCTATGACAGGACAAGTAAAAGGTCACCTTTTAATACAGTTGACTGCTTAATCGAGGTGACCACAAGAACAGTTTTGACTGTATTTGTAAATATAACACGATTGTTGTATGCTCAAATATTTTTTTTGTATTTCTAAGTGTTAGGTAGTTGAGGAAATCAATTTATAAAATGTTCTCACTCCACGACATAGATGATATACTGTTAAAGTTGACATTATGTACCAATTAATGAAGACAACCAAGCAAAAAGCAAAGCAAATAAAAACACAAAAACCACACAAAAAAGACAAAAAGACTATAATCCAGACATTGGCAGTACTGGGCAAACAAGACACAGGACTAAGAAAACTTTGGAGAAAACTGAAAGAGCAATCATGAATGCACAATCCAGAGACACTGACTATTTTGGACACACAAGACACAGGACGAAAACAAAGAAAAAGAAAGAAAAAAATACAACTACGGACCCCATCAAATATAAGACACCCGTTATGCTATTGATATAGTCAAAACGTATTGGAACCCAATATATGCAAACAAACACAATAAATACATAAATAAGAAAATATATTCGCCTCGAAGTAGGTACTTGTGCTTCATTATTCTTAATGTAGAGGTTGATTGACTGGTTGGTGTCAAACGCCAATCTTAGCAGCATTTCGGCCATATTGTGACGTGATTAATGTAGAACAATATGTAAAAATGTCTATCTATCTTTATTTTACAGAAAAATATGGTGATGACGGGAATTTTTTTTTTTAAATTATTGATATTCCAATCTGTATCCATGACGATTGTATATGGTTTCAGTGGGGTTGATTTGGAGACCATTAGCTCTGGTATATCTCTAGATGTCTTATGGATTATGTTTGGTATGTGTATCTTAATCCCGTACAATGACTGAAGTAATAACAAAAGTGTGAAGATACCGAAGGTATAAACAGATGCCGTAAATCGAAGACGGAGATAGAACACAAAGGTATAAACAGAAGCCGTAAATCGAAGGAGGGACAACACAAAGGTATAAACAGAAACCGTAAATCGAAGAAGGTGAGAGAACACAAAGGAATAGACAGAAGCCGTAAATCGAAGAAGGAGAGAGAACACAAAGGTATAAAAAGAAGCCGTAAATCGAAGAAGAAGAGAGAACACAAAGGCATAAACAGAAGCGTAATCGAAGAAGGAGAGAGAACACAAAGGTATAAACAGAAGCCGTAAATCGAATGAGAGAGAACACAAAGGTATAAACAGAAACCGTAAATCGAAGGAGAGAGAACACAAAGGTATAAACAGAAGCCGTAAATCGAAGAAGGAGAGAGAACACAAAGGTATAAACAGAAGACGTAAATCGAAGGAGTGAGAACACAAAGGTATAAACAGAAGCCGTAAATCGAAAGAGAGAGAACACAAAGGTATAATCAGAAGCCGTAAATCGAAGAAGGAGAGATAACACAAAGGTATAAACAGAAGCCGTAAATCGAAGAAGGAGAGAGAACACAATGGTATAAACAGAAGCCGTAAATCAAAGTAGAGAGAACACAAAGGTATAAACAGAAGCCGTAAATCGAAGGAGAGAGAACAAAAAGGTATAAACTGAAGCCGTAAATCGAAGGAGAGAGAACACAAAGGTATAATCAGAAGCCGTAAATCGAAGGAGAGAGAACACAAAGGTATAAACAGAAGACGTAAATCAAAGGAGAGAGAACACAAAGGTATAAACAGAAGCCGTAAATCGAAGGAGAGAGAACAGAAAGGTATAAACAGAAGCAGTAAATCGAAGGAGGAGAGAGAACCCAAAGGTATAAACAGAAGCCGTAAATCGAAGAAGGAGAGACAACACAAAGGTATAAACAGAAGCGTAAATCGAAGGAGAGAGAACACAAAGGTATAAACAGAAGCCGTAAATCTAAGGAGAGACAAGACAAAGGTATGAACAGAAACCGTAAATCGAAGAAGGAGAGAGAACACAAAGGTATCAACAGAAACCGTAAATCAAAGGAGAGAGAACACAAAGGTATAAACAGAAGCCGTAACTCGAAGGAGAGAGAACACAAAGGTATAAACAGAAGTCGTAAATCGAAGAAGGAGAGAGAACACAAAGACATAAACAGAAGCCGTAAATCGAAGAAGGAGGGAGAACACAAAGGAATAAACAGAAACCCTAAATCGAAAGAGAGAGAACACAAAGGTATAAACAGAAACCGTAAATCGAAGAAGGAGAGAGAACACAAAGGTATAAACAGAAGCCGTAAATCGAATGAGAGAGAACAGAAAGGTATAAACAGAGCCTTAAATCAAAGGAGAGAGAACACAAAGGTACAAACAGAAGCGTAAATCGAAGGAGAGAGAACACAAAGGTATAAACAGAAGCTGTAAATCTAAGGAGAGACAAGACAAAGGTATGAACAGAAACCGTAAATCGAATAAGGAGAGAGAACACAAAGGTATCAACAGAAACCGTAAATCAAAGGAGAGAGAACACAAAGGTACAAACAGAAGCCGTAACTCGAAGGAGAGAGAACACAAAGGTAAAAACAGAAGTCGTAAATCGAAGAAGGAGAGAGAACACAAATGTATAAACAGAAGCCGTAAATCGAAGAAGGAGAGACAACACAAAGGTATAAACAGAAACCTTAAATTAAAGGAGAGGGAACACAAAGGTATAAACAGAAGCGTAAATCGAAGGAGAGAGAACACAAAGGTATAAACAGAAGCCGTAAATCTAAGGAGAGACAAGACAAAGGTATGAACAGAAACCGTAAATCGAAGAAGGAGAGAGAACACAAAGGTATCAACAGAAACCGTAAATCAAAGGAGAGAGAACACAAAGGTATAAACAGAAGCGTAAATCGAAGGAGAGAGAACACAAAGGTATAAACAGAAGCCGTAAATCTAAGGAGAGACAAGACAAAGGTATGAACAGAAACCGTAAATCGAAGAAGGAGAGAGAACACAAAGGTATCAACAGAAACCGTAAATCAAAGGAGAGAGAACACAAAGGTATAAACAGAAGCCGTCAATCGAAGGAGAGAGAACACAAAGGTATAAACAGAAGTCGTAAATCGAAGAAGGAGAGAGAACACAAAGACATAAACAGAAGCCGTAAATCGAAGAAGGAGGGAGAACACAAAGGAATAAACAGAAACCCTGAATCGAAAGAGAGAGAACACAAAGGTATAAACAGAAACCGTAAATCGAAGAAGGAGAGAGAACACAAAGGTATAAACAGAAGCCGTAAATCGAATGAGAGAGAACAGAAAGGTATAAACAGAGCCTTAAATTAAAGGAGAGAGAACACAAAGGTACAAACAGAAGCGTAAATCGAAGGAGAGAGAACACAAAGGTATAAACAGAAGCTGTAAATCTAAGGAGAGACAAGACAAAGGTATGAACAGAAACCGTAAATCGAATAAGGAGAGAGAACACAAAGGTATCAACAGAAACCGTAAATCAAAGGAGAGAAAACACAAAGGTACAAACAGAAGCCGTAACTCGAAGGAGAGAGAACACAAAGGTATAAACAGAAGTCGTAAATCGAAGAAGGAGAGAGAACACAAAGGTATAAACAGAAGCCGTAAATCGAAGAAGGAGAGACAACACAAAGGTATAAACAGAAGCCTTAAATTAAAGGAGAGGGAACACAAAGGTATAAACAGAAGCGTAAATCGAAGGAGAGAGAACACAAAGGTATAAACAGAAGCCGTAAATCTAAGGAGAGACAAGACAAAGGTATGAACAGAAACCGTAAATCGAAGAAGGAGAGAGAACACAAAGGTATCAACAGAAACCGTAAATCAAAGGAGAGAGAACACAAAGGTATAAACAGAAGCCGTAACTCGAAGGAGAGAGAACACAAAGGTATAAACAGAAGTCGTAAATCGAAGAAGGAGAGAGAACACAAAGACATAAACAGAAGCCGTAAATCGAAGAAGGAGGGAGAACACAAAGGAATAAACAGAAACCCTAAATCGAAAGAGAGAGAACACAAAGGTATAAACAGAAACGTAAATCGAAGAAGGAGAGAGAACACAAAGGTATAAACAGAAGCCGTAAATCGAATGAGAGAGAACAGAAAGGTATAAACAGAGCCTTAAATTAAAGGAGAGAGAACACAAAGGTACAAACAGAAGCGTAAATCGAAGGAGAGAGAACAAAAAGGTATAAACAGAAGCCGTAAATCGAAGGAGAGACAAGACAAAGGTATGAACAGAAACCGTAAATCGAATAAGGAGAGAGAACACAAAGGTATCAACAGAAACCGTAAATCAAAGGAGAGAGAACACAAAGGTACAAACAGAAGCCGTAACACGAAGGAGAGAGAACACAAAGGTATAAACAGAAGTCGTAAATCGAAGAAGGAGAGAGAACACAAAGACATAAACAGAAGCCGTAAATCGAAGAAGGAGGGAGAACACAAAGGAATAAACAGAAACCCTAAATCGAAAGAGAGAGAACACAAAGGTATAAACAGAAACCGTAAATCGAAGAAGGAGAGAGAACACAAAGGTATAAACAGAAACCGTAAATAGCAGAAGGAGAGAGAACACAAAGGTATAAACAGAAGTCGTAAATCGAAGAAGGAGAGAGAACACAAAGACATAAACAGAAGCCGTAAATCGAAGAAGGAGGGAGAACACAAAGGAATAAACAGAAACCCTAAATCGAAAGAGAGAGAACACAAAGGTATAAACAGAAACGTAAATCGAAGAAGGAGAGAGAACACAAAGGTATAAACAGAAGCCGTAAATCGAATGAGAGAGAACAGAAAGGTATAAACAGAGCCTTAAATTAAAGGAGAGAGAACACAAAGGTACAAACAGAAGCGTAAATCGAAGGAGAGAGAACACAAAGGTATAAACAGAAGCGTAAATCGAAGGAGAGAGAACACAAATGTATAAACAGAAGCCGTGAATCGAAGGAGAGAGAACACAAAGGTATAAACTGAAGCCGTAAATCGAAGAAGTAGAGAGAACACAAAGGTATAAACAGAAGCCGTAAATCAAAGGAGATGAGAACACAAATGTATAAACAGAAACCGTAAATCGAAGAAGGAGAGAGAACACAAAGGTATAAACAGAAGCCAAAAATCGAAGGAGAGAGAACACAAAGGTATAAACAGAAACCGTAAATCGAAGAAGGAGAGAGAACACAAAGGTATAAACAGAAGCGTAAATCGAAGGAGAGAGAACACAAAGGTATAAACTGAAGCCGTAAATCGAAAGAGAGAGAACACAAAGGTATCAACAGAAACCGTAGATCGAAGAAGGGGAGAGAACACAAGGTATAAACAGAAGCCGTAAATCTAAGGAGAGAGAACACAAAGGTATAACCTGAAGCCGTAAATCGAAGGAGAGAGAACACAAAGGTATAAACAGAAGCCGTAAATCGAAGGAGAGAGAACACAAATGTATAAACAGAAACCGTAAATCGAAGGAGAGAGAACACGAAGGTATAAACTGAAGCCGTAAATCGAAGAAGGAGAGAGAACACAAAGGTATGAACAGGAACCGTAAATCGAAGAAGGAGAGAGAACACAAAGGTATAAACAGAGGCCGTAAATCGAAGAAGGAGAGAGAACACAAAGGTATAAACAGAACCCGTAAATCAAAGGAGATGAGAACACAAATGTATAAACAAAACCGTAAATCGAAGAAGGAGAGAGAACACAAAAGTATCAACAGAAACCGTAAATCAAAGGAGAGAGAACACAAAGGTATAAAAAGAAGCCGTAACTCGAAGGAGAGAGAACACAAAGGTATAAACAGAAGTCGTAAATCGAAGAAGGAGAGAGAACACAAAGACATAAACAGAAGCCGTAAATCGAAGAAGGAGGGAGAACACAAAGGAATAAACAGAAACCCTAAATCGAAAGAGAGAGAACACAAAGGTATAAACAGAAACCGTAAATCGAAGAAGGAGAGAGAACACAAAGGTATAAACAGAAACCGTAAATAGCAGAAGGAGAGAGAACACAAATGTATAAACAGAAACCGTAAATCGAAGAAGGAGAGAGAACACAAAGGTATAAACTGAAGCCGTAAATCGAAAGAGAGAGAACACAAAGGTATCAACAGAAACCGTAGATCGAAGAAGGGGAGAGAACACAAGGTATAAACAGAAGCCGTAAATCGAAGGAGAGAGAACACAAAGGTATAAACTGAAGCCGTAAATCGAAGGAGAGAGAACACAAAGGTATAAACAGAAACCGTAAATCGAAGGAGAGAGAACACGAAGGTATAAACTGAAGCCGTAAATCGAAGAAGGAGAGAGAACACAAAGGTATGAACAGGAACCGTAAATTGAAGAAGGAGAGAGAACACAAAGGTATAAACAGAGGCCGTAAATCGAAGAAGGAGAGAGAACACAAAGGTATAAACAGAACCCGTAAATCAAAGGAGATGAGAACACAAATGTAGAAACAAAAACGTAAATCGAAGAAGGAGAGAGAACACAAAGGTATAAACAGAAGCCGTAAATCGAAGGAGAGAGAACACAAAGGTATAAACAGAAACCGTAAATAGCAGAAGGAGAGAGAACACAAATGTATAAACACAAGCCGTAAATCGAAGAAGGAGAGAGAACACAAAGGTATAAACAGAAGCCGTAAATCGAAGGAGAGAGAACACAAATGTATAAACAGAAGCCGTAAATCGAAGGAGAGAGAACACAAAGGTATAAACTGAAGCCGTAAATCGAAGAAGGAGAGAGAACACAAAGGTATAAACAGAAGCCGTAAATCAAAGGAGATGAGAACACAAAGGTATAAACAGAAACCGTAAATCGAAGAAGGAGAGAGAACACAAAGGTATAAACAGAAGCCAAAAATCGAAGGAGAGAGAACACAAAGGTATAAACAGAAACCGTAAATCGAAGAAGGAGAGAGAACACAAAGGTATAAACAGAAGCGTAAATCGAAGGGGAGAGAACACAAAGGTATAAACTGAAGCCGTAAATCGAAAGAGAGAGAACACAAAGGTATCAACAGAAACCGTAGATCGAAGAAGGGGAGAGAACACAAGGTATAAACAGAAGCCGTAAATCGAAGGAGAGAGAACACAAAGGTATAAACTGAAGCCGTAAATCGAAGGAGAGAGAACACAAAGGTATAAACAGAAACCGTAAATCGAAGGAGAGAGAACACGAAGGTATAAACTGAAGCCGTAAATCGAAGAAGGAGAGAGAACACAAAGGTATGAACAGGAACCGTAAATTGAAGAAAGAGAGAGAACACAAAGGTATAAACAGAGGCCGTAAATCGAAGAAGGAGAGAGAACACAAAGGTATAAACAGAACCCGTAAATCAAAGGAGATGAGAACACAAATGTATAAACAAAAACGTAAATCGAAGAAGGAGAGAGAACACAAAGGTATAAACAGAAGCCGTAAATCGAAGGAGAGAGAACACAAAGGTATAAACAGAAGCCGTAAATCTAAGGAGAGAGAACACAAAGGTATAAACAGAAGCCGTAAATCGAAGAAGGAGAGAGAACACAAAGGTATAAACAGAAACCGTAAATCGAAGAAGGAGAGAAAACACAAAGGTATAATCAGAAGGCGTAAATCGAAGAAGGAGAGAGAACACAAAGGTATAAACAGAAACCGTAAATAGCAGGAGAGAGAACACAAAGGTATAGACTGAAGCGTAAATCGAAGAAGGAGAGAGAACACAAAGGTATAAACAGAAGCCGTAAATCGAAGAAGTAGAGAGAACACAAATGTATGAAAGTCAAAAGAAAAGTTCAAATTGATAAATAATTATCTACAAAGCGACCAGTCATATATGTAGAGGTGTGTGATAAATTACACTTACTGGTCACACATGAGTGATTTAGTGTATCATCTAACACAAATGGCGCTTGCGAGAGTAGGAAAGTGTTATTAAACTACATTGCATGTAACGAGCTATTTAATTGGCTGAAAAGAGACCTAACCGTATTAATCATATCATTATATATTCATGACATAAGGTCACTTGCATATAACCTGTGATGGGATTTCCTCGAATCTCCCATGCAGCAACATATCAGTAAAGAAGAACAAGTGAACGATCTGGTTTAAATCAAAATACAATACACTATACAGAAAACTAAATACTGATCATCACAAACTACACATAAAACAAAGGAATGAAATGAGGGTCTCCATCAGAATGATCAGTTACTATTAAACGACACAAATATTATATGATATGAAAATCGATTTTCAAACACTGCACAATCTTCATCAACATTCATTTGTCTTATGAAGAGCTTGAAGATACGAACAGGTTAATCAGAATTCGTATATCGAAGAAGAACAGACAACACAATGACCAAATGAAAAAGTACAAAAGGACAAACAACGATCTACAAAACATACACATATAAAACTAAAGAACGAGTTACACGAACCCCACTAAAAACCGGGGGTGAACTAATGTGCTCCTGAAGGGTAAGCGGTTCCTGCTCCACTAGTGGCACCCGTCGTGTTAATCTAGTTACAAACCCGGTGATAAGTCATAAAAGAAGAAAGGAGCGAGGAAGTGTTTACGACAAGTAGAACATAACCGCGGTCATTTGTGACACAGATATTCCACAACGGTCAATGTACTGAGCAAACTGATTGAACACCAATTAGCTATATATCGTCTACCTTTGCGATCTCTTGGAATAAAATTGATAACTCTTTGAATCGGAAATTGAAAAACAAATGGCATATTTCTTAACTAGATTATTATGAACCAATGAAAAAAATATATTATATATCAGCGAAGGTATTCCCTTATTGATTGTCATTAACTTAAGATATTCACAATATTCACAGAATGTTAAATTTTCTTCCAACGGTTAATGTTTGCTCATCATTTAAATCACCATTGTATTAGCAAAAGTTAACTCCCTTGACATATCAAGACACGTGTAAGTGAGTTCTCGAAAAAGTGAATGAGTGATTGTTGTTTAACGTCAACTGATGAGATCCACTTTTACTTGACCAACACGCTTAGTTGGATTTGCATAGTGCAATCTCACTTAAACAACAGTTCGCGGGTAGACATGTTTCCCAACACGGACACATTATCCTGATCCCGAGTCAACCAGTTTTTGATCTTTCTCCTTAATGTTGCGTGCTTACCTGAGAATCACCAATACCAATTTAATAGTCTTTGGTTTGACCCGATTGGGGATGGCACACACGATCTACTGCACTCGAGGCGAACAGGCTAACCATTACATCCCACATACTGTTAAAAAAGTGAATGTAGGTGAATTTTCGGTCATGTCTAACAATAACACGAAGGGTTCCAGTCGTGCATCAGGAACGGATTACCATCTCTCTCCCGGAGTACATGAGTTCGTGTTGTGTGATATGCAGTTTCCTGTGTATTGTTTGTGAATGGTTGCTTGGTTTTTCGTAATTCTTTTTAATTAAATCTATGTTCCTGTTTACATATGACCTCAGAAGGTCATGATATTCCTTGCGCTTTCATACAGTTAATATACACAATACAATACTACACATTACAATACATATATTATAAGTTAAACACAAATTAAATAAATACATATTGGTTACATGTAGACACAAAAATGGACAGCAGAATGTTTTGCTAACTCGTTCTTTTAGATTTTCAAATAATAATTTTCCTTTATTTTTATCTAAAAGGTTTTTCGCCATTTTTCTTTTGGCCATTGCATTGTCGATAGTCCTTTTTCGAATTAGAGCTTTTGATTTACTCATTTGTTCCTTTGTATCTTCAAACGTTTCGTACATGACTTTGTTGTATGTGTTTTTATCTATTTGTAGCTGCTATCGCTGTATTACTTGCTGCTACGTTACCGAACAACTCTACAGCAACTTCAACATCGACATCGATGACACCAACAGCATGAACAAAGGAACCGGAAGTATGAGTGAACAATTTTGGCTGTCAGCAGTAAAATGTTTTATTAATAAAACACATGGCAATTTGCAGCATCTTATTGTCTTAAAGAAATAAATAAAGATATGCAATAATATCATTAATGATATAATTAATGAGACAATCTTTATTACGTGTATTTAAAATCCACTAGTAAAAAGGTAAAAACATAAAACATAAGAGACAATCAAAAATGGACAATCCAGAGAAAATTGCAACATAGGGTACACAGGACGAAGAAACAAAAAACCAAGAAAAAACAAACACAATTTGTGGACACCCCTATGGACAAGCACACACACATAACGTAGATAAGATATGAACCCTCCCACAAACAACCGGAGGTAAAGACGAATAGAACATCGTCTCTACTAAGCGAAACAAAAAGAAGTTACTGCTGGATACGTAAAGGTCACATGTACTACAACATTGTGCACCATCTTGAATGAGCTAAGAGGGGTGGTTTGTACCCATAAAACAAGTTTAAGTTCATCACTTTCTATAGCAGTACATATACCAAGCAAGGAAAAGTACACATGAATGTATTTGTATTAGGGTATCACTTTATACGATTCTTGTTTGATAAATAGTCAAACCTGCCGGTGTAGTCAACTCTATTAAGCAGTCACCTGTATTAAAATGTCCAATTTCCTTGTCCTGTCATAGAAGAGTTCATATGAATTAAACCTCTTTTAAGAGGTCACCTGTATTATAAGGCCTTTTCTCCTTGCCCCAAAGGTGATCTCTTATTACAGGTTTGACTGTACTTAAAAATAATGTGAGGTTACATATGTTAATGTGAACGCAACATCTTCTTGATTATTAGATCTTTAACAGTAATTCAGATATAAGCAGACTATCAGTCTATGTTTATACATAAGGTTTGGTTTGATTTAGGGTGTTTAACGCCACTCTCAACAATATTTTAGTTATATATTGGCGGTCAGTTGTATTGGTGGAGGAAACCGAAGTACCCGGAGAAATCCACCGACCTGTCGTAAATCACTGACAAACTTTATGATGATATGTGGACAGCACACGTTCAGCCTTACAGTTTATAAATCATATTTAAAACAACGTAGTATGTTAAAATAAACGTCAGAGAATATCGAACGGGCAGCAAAAAAGGAACAATCTAGAGAAACTGGTAGCATAGAGCATACAAGACGACGAAAAACAAAGCACAACACAATACAAGTACGCTCATAATGAAATGATTTGAAAGTCTTTGTGTCTGTTTTGCTCTGTAGTTTCCTGTGTCATCTTTCCTTACTCGTAACCGCACAGCAATGCTACTTAGCTTGTGTGCTACTACGAATAACTACGCTGTTGTATTACAGTTGACGATATCCTGAATGCAAGAAGAATTTGAAGATGCCAAAGAGATAATCAGAATCCGTAAATCGAAGAAGGACAGACATATAGGGTCTAACACCGGGAGAGGTGCAAGATAGTAAAATCTGTGACACCCGAGGGTAAGATTTAAATCGTATCGGCCGAGGCTTGTCCGAGTCCAATACGATTTAAATCTTACCCGAAGGTGTCACAGATTTTACTATCTTGCACCTTTTACGGTGTTTGACTCTTTTCTTCACCCCTTTCTACCGTGTCAATGTTTGTTTACTTGTTGTGTAGTTTGGTTCATTAATTTGCGAACCGTATCACAGCCACAGGACCAAACGCAAAATGCCACGTAATAAAATAAAACAAGATGTTCATTTTACAACTTTAAAGAGGTTCAAAATAATAAAGTTAACAAACTTGTGATAGATTCTACAATAACAAAATCTTGCACCTTTTACGTTTTATGTTTGTCTCTTTTTCTCATCTCTTTCAATATTTGTTTACGTTGAGAAAATATAGAGTACTCTCCCTTGTTATGTAACTAACGTAAATAAAAACTATTACCTCCCTTTGACCAACGTCAAATATTTTTTTACAGGCATTTATCGCTGTTGTAGTAGTATTTATAATATATTTATATATAAAATACATTGTTGTGAAATACATTTAAAATACTGTCAAGACATTATAAATCGACAATTTAATTCAACAATGGAAAACAATTTTGTGGGAAAAACGGCGTGTCGCTTGTCTTACCCTGGAGCCGGGGTAAGATAGAAATATCTTTTTCACCTAAACTAACGAACTACTTTATCCAAGGGGTGAGAAAATACAATGACCAAACGAAAAAGGACAAAAGGACAAACAGCCATTTACAAAACATACGCATAAAACTAAAGATCGAGTAAAACGGACACCACTAAGTACAGGGGGTGAACGCAGGTGCCCTGAAAGGATAAGCAGTCCTTTCTCCACTAGTGACACCCGTCGTGTTAATCTAGTTATATTTTTTTGATAAGAATCGAAGTAAACACAAAAATAAAAAGTAAATAACACACTTAAAATCCAATCTCAGTAAAGTAACATTGAAATGATGATACCAAAATTGTAAACATAGGTCGTCACTCAAACAAGAACAGACAAGACCCCAAAAAGAAAAAAAAAGACATAGGAACACACAACGATATGCAAAACACTACAATATTGAGCAAAACAAACACACGAAAAACAGTCCTCAATCTTTAGATTTCTAAGTAGAGTTTTGTTCCCATTTACATCTTCATATTACCGCTTTGGAATCTTCAATCTTATTTTGAAGAAAGAAGTGAAGGAAAGAAAGCTAAAACAATAATGGTGAACAAGTCCTCCAATATCAACAAAGAGAGTGATCACTTCTCAACTCATCTGATCGCACACACAAAAAAAAACACAAAAAAACAGAACAGTATTATTGGTCAATAACTAATACACTATGCAATTATTGACATTTGTTGAAGTTAATTTAAGGATCTATCGTTCAAAGATAAATGATATTTACCGAAGCTGAAGCCGAGGTAAACATTATATATCTTAGAACAATAGATCCTTTTATTAATCGAAATAAAAATCAGTAATTATTAGATAATATGAAACTGTTATTAATGTCCTCTGGATCATGTTTTTTTAATTGGCATTAAACAATATATGTGTTTTTTTGTGTGCAAATTTTAATGGTAACAAGAAAGATGTATGCCCACTGTAATAATTAACTTAAATCGTTCTAGAGGAGCCTTTGGAACGCTATAGGAACATCACGTTACGCTAAAATTCAAAGTAGTTGTTTTCCGATGTTAGCGTCACGTGATGTTAATATATCGTTCCAAAGGCTCCTCTGGAACGATCAAAATTAATATTTGCGGAATTTGAAGGCTTAGACAGTATTTATGAAGCTCTATCAAGAAAACTTGTCATGCTTTTAGCCAATCAGAAAAAAAAATATTTATATTCATATAATAATTCAAATTATGGACCGTTTTCATTTTTATTATCACATCTCGCATTATCGTTTTATCTTCGTGTGGCGAATATTAAAACGCGATTGGGTGTCGTCGTGATCGCATGGTAGTTGGATTTACAATTACATATGCAATCAATGCCTAGCACAATTAACGTTGTGAGTCAGGGTTACACTAGTTTTATAGTCGCAAACATTCCCTTACAACATACAGTGTATATATGAATTTAACATGTGCATAGATCGATACGAGACAACTAAATAAAATAAGAGAGATAACCCATTGTTGTTGATAGCAAAACAAATAATATCTCAATGTCGGAACAATTCCCAAACACACTAGAAACGTATAAACTACCAACCCGCACCTATGACTGGTCAAGAGCGTTGTCTTTATACAGATAGGGTGCTAGGTTTAGGGTTATGGGGTATAACGCCACTTTCAACAATATGTTAGTCATATCGTGGAGGTCAGTTTTATTGGTGGAGGAAAGCAGAGTACCCCGGACAAAACCACGGACCTGCCGAAAGTCACTGACAAACTTTATCACATAATGGTGTATTGAGTACACCTCGCTTGAGCGAGATTCGAACTCACAAAGTTAGCGGTGATAGGCACTGGTTGCATAGATAGTCGTAAATCCAATTACCGAAAATTGCTACAGTAAGCTTTTAAACATTATCTAAATATCTTCAACATTTAATAATATTATATTAATTTTGCTACATTTTATAACTGTTTTTCAAGTATGCTTAAAATATGTAAATCAACAGAGTTCAGAAAAGTTTGAGGATACGGAATATTTAATCATAGACTATAAATCGGAAAAGGACAGGCAATGCAATGGCCCAATGAAAGAGGACCAACATACAAAACTAAAGATTGAGCAACAGGAACCCTTCAAAAAAACAAGTGTTTACTTCGGAAGAATACACCAGTGTTGCTCGTCGTGTTACTCTTGTTAAGTCATGAATGACTAAACGACGAAATTTGTATTTCAACAAACTGAGCATATCCGTATGCATATGTGACACATACTATGTCTAATCAAAGTCATGCAAAACTTGCGAAACCCCAACATACACATATATGACAGCTCCCTTTTCTGGCTTGATACAGACATTGCAATACAAAGTTGCGGGGTAAAGCTAGTTTTTGTAAGCAAACTTCCAACCCTTACAAATAACCGGACGCAAAGCGTTCTTACAAAAAAAACCCGCTATAATCTAAAGCATTATACATACTATATTTAACAGATCCGATGACCATAACCATCTTTTAAATATTAGATAATATGCATGGTGATAATAAGACATAATTTTGAAACAATGGTCAACTTTGAAACAAAATTTAACAGCCAATAACATCTTCCGTCATCTGAACGCAAGTGCCAGAATAATATGGCGGGTGTCTTATAAGAGGAATAAACTGTTTACCCTTCGCGAGCAAATGAGTTCGCCCCCTGTGTTTTTCGTGGGGTCAGTCATGCTCATCGCTTTATTTTTTGTGTTGTCCTATTATGTGTCTTTACGTTCTTTAGTTACGTGTTGTGATGTCCGTTATGATTTCCGCATCATGTACAATAAATATATCAAATAATCTATGGATGGCAACTAGAAATACATTTTAGGTTTAATCGGTACATTTATATACAGTTTTAACTGACTTAAATAAATAATATTTATATTTATTTCTTCGTACCTTGTTTTTGTTATTAATAATATATATCAACATAATTATACCTCATTGTATTGTCTGTTCTTCTTCGATTTACGGATCCTGATCACCCCTTTGATATATTCAAGACATTGTGATGTATGTTCTTCTTCGATGTACGGATTCTGATCACCCATTTGTATCTTCAGGACATTGTGTTGTCTGTTCTTCATCGAATTACGGATTCTGATCACCCAGTTGTATCTTCAAGACATTGTGTTTTCTGTTCTTCATCGAATTACGGATTCTGAGTACCCCTTTGTATCTTCAAGACATTGTGATGTCTGTTTTTCTTTGATATACGGATTCTGATTACCCCTTTGTATCTTCAAGACATGATGTTGTCTGTTCTTCTTTGATGTACGGATTCTGATTATCCCTTTGGTATCTTCACGACATTATATTGTCTGTTCTTCCTTGATGTATGGATTCTGATTACACCTTTGGTATCTTCAAAACATTATGTTTTCTGTTCTTCTTTGAAATACAGATTCTGATTACCCCTTTGGTATCTTCAAAACATTATGTTGTCTGTTCTTCCTTGATGTTCGGATTCTGTTTACCCCTTTGGTATCTTCAAGTCATTATGTTGTCTGTTCTTCTTTGAAATACGGATTCTGATTACCCCTTTGTATCTTCAAGACACTATATTATCTGCTCTTCTTTGAAATACGGATTCTGATTACCCCTTTGTATCTTCAAGACACTATATTATCTGCTCTTCTTTGAAATACGGATTCTGATTAACCCTTTGGTATCTTCAAGACATTGTGTTGTTTGTTCTTCTTTGATTTACGGTTTCTGACTACACCTCTGGTATCTTCAAGCTACTCTTATAAACATTACTACCGATATGAATAATACAGGTTTAAACAACAGAGGAGAAATAGCTGATTGGCTATGCACAGCACTGACAATTTGGTTAATATAAACGTTAGGGGTGTATGGTTTTAAGTCAAAGTTTACTATTGTTGGCTCTTTCTACGATTTTTCTATTGAAGTTTGGATTTACTCCGACAAGGAGGCATATTGTCGTTTTTCTCTCATTCTATTATTTCATGCTCAGTTGTTACCATTTATAATTTACTATCTTCAAAACAATTTCAAATCCTCAATCATTAACTAAATAGACCTGGAATGATCTGCCTTATCACTTGAGACAAGAAACATCTTTAGAATATTTTGAAAATTTAATTCAAACATGGAACGGCAGCATATGACCTTTTATATCTAAATGTTCATGCTTTTTAAAAAATATTTTTATTTTTTGCTTGCTTAAATGCATGAACCTCTTATTTTCCGGGAAATCAAAGTGGTCCCCTTTTATGTAAAGTTCCATGAAATTAACATATATTTTCCCCATAATCTGTTCCAATATTTAATGCTGTAACAACCTATTCATTTTCTATTTACTCTAAAATTATCCTCTGATTCAAATATCAAGAAATTAGGAGAAAATTACGCTCAAATTCGTCATACATTTCATTGCTATTCTTAGACCGGATACCATTTTATCCGTCGTAACGGAAATAACTCGTGTATAAACTTGTAATTTAAAAATAAAATCGGGAATGTGCAATAAGTCTATTGTAAAGATATAATAATCGGTGTTTTTGTTCTTTTTCGTAAAATGAAGAGTTTGGGGGGGGGGGGGGGGGGTTTCAGTAGACACGATGTGTAGAATGTTATCTATTAACCTTTAATCTTAAGCAATATATTTCGTTTTCATTACAGCGCCTCAAACTGTTAATGGCGGACTACCTGGATAATATGTCACAAACCTGATGATCATCATATACACATATCAAATCATAAAAACAAATAAATGCTATGCATCACTGTTATGCCTGAATCCTTTACTGAACTATATGTACTATTATTCTTAAAGATCCTTATCTTCGTCAGGCATAAGTAAGTTTACACAGTCTGGTTATTCTGTGAAAGGCCCGTTGGCTCTCATACTCCCGAGGACATTTTAATTGTTTGGCTTTACAGTCGTTTGACTACGAACGTACCTGGTTAAAATTATTTCAGATACGAGTCGTGTGCGCTAAATTAGATATATATTATTTGTGTATTAACCTCGACTTTTACGTCAAAAACATCAATTAGATTATTATATACGACGAATGCCATATATCGCCATCGTGTTTTTATTTTTGAGATTTGAGATTTCCGGGTGAGTGAAAGAGTGAATGGTTGTTGTTTAGAGCCAAGTGAGCAATTTGTCAGCAACATCATGGCGGGAACATAATGTCATGAACATCATGGCGGGAACATTATGGCGGGAACATCATGGCGGGAGCATGCTATATTTTGATGAGACTATGATGATGATAATTGTACTAAGTAAACATGCGTAGTTGGATCTTTATAGTGCTAAGAAGAGCTTGAAGATATCAAAGAGGTAATCAGAATCCGCGAACCGAAGAAGTACGGAACAGACAACCAAATGGCCGAAAGAAAAAGGAGAAAACAAGACAAAAACGATCTACAAAACTTACTGACACAACAGTTCACAGGTAAACATATCGCCCCACTCGGACAAATTCCACTGATTCTGAGTCAACCAGTCGCTGCTCTTACTCCTTAAAGCTGCATGCTTAGCGAAGAAGCGACAAATACAATAAGTGATAGTCTTTTGTTTGATCCAACCTGTGCTCGAACCCACGACCTATCACACTCCACACGAGCACTCTATCATTTACAACACCGACGCAGTTCAATTATTGAGACCTTTATAGACATATAATATATGTTGACATGAAAAAGATCAATATTAAGTTATTTGCCACCTCGATGGCTATGAAACAATTAATTGAATTGTATGTTTTTTCGCATGTTTATCGTTTATCTCCATTAGATCAAGTGTGTTCTATATAAGTGATAAATGAACAATGGAGTAATCTGGATAAGATACTACAAATGTCCACTAACACACATAAATGATAACCAGGAGCTCGTGAACCACGGACTTTAGCAGGTGTCTGTAGTGGGTATATGTTTTGCAATAAATAAAAATGAAGATACCAAAGGGGGAGGGGTCAGAAGACGCATGCATATCGAAGACAGACAATGCAATGGCCAATAGAAACAGGACAAAAGGACAAAAAATTGCCGACAAAACTCTACACAGAAAACTATTTTTGTTGCAATTGAGCAATGTGAACTCACTAAAAACATGAGGTTGAAATCAGGTGCTCCAAAAAGGTGAGAACTTCCTGCTTCACTAGTGACACCCATCGTATTACGTAGTATTGCTAGATTAACGTCATGCAATATAGAAATGAACACAAATAACACAAATTTAACATTAACCTTTGTAAAACAAATAAAAGAAAAGAAGAACCGAACATCTTTTCACGCGGATATCGTAGAGAACCTTAAAGACATGTGCAAGGTCAACATTATAACACGAATACCTCTAAGCACTTACGGCAAATTCAGATGATCCGAATGGATAGTTCCTGCTCCACTAGTGGAATCCATCATATTGGTTAAGCGTGTTGGTCTAGTGCTAAGTGAATACCACCATCATCTCATCGAATTGTATTTTCCCTTGTCATTATTAATTTGTCACATGGTGTTAAACAACAATGACTCACTCATTTTAACATTTCTGCGCTAGTGAAATCCGTTATGTTGGATAAATCTGTTGGTCTAATGCGAATGCGAATCTCATCAACAACAACCACTACAATATTGTTTTCCAGTAGTCATTCAAGCACAAATTATGGTTCCATTGTTTTCAATTTTCCACTGCAGTATCGTCTTACATGTATTTGTGTTTCCTTTTGTTTCTGTTGTTTTATAATTACCACATCGGTAATGTAACGGTTAGCGCGCTTGTGGTAGATCGTGGGTTCGAGCCCCGATCGGGTCAAACCAAAGACGATAAAATTGGTATTTGTTACTTCTTCGTTCAGCACGCAATATTACGAAGTAAGAGCAAAGACTGGTTAGCTCGGAAGCATGATAATCTGTCCGAGTGGGGCGACATGTCTACCCACTGACTGTTGTTTCAATGAGCTAGCACTATAAAAATCCAACTAAGGGTGTTGGTCTACTATAAAGAGGATTATTTATTTGCTCTTCCCATCATATAGCTGACAATATGCTGAGTTGGAGTAAATCACTCAATCACTGCTGTTTTATTTGTTTGTGTCTATATCCTGGGAGTGGTTATGGTTAAATAGAAAATACAACCACTGTTTTGTCTTGGTCTGTCCTTCTATTTACGGCTCCTCATTACTCTCAATGTCTCAATGACAAATCTTATTTTCAAACATTTATTCAAAATCCACGTAAGATATTATAAAGAACTGATATATTGATGCAGAATTGCAGCCGTCCGACTTTTTGTACTCGGCCCACATACGCCATTTCTGTGATCCTGACTATTGAAAATACCTCTGCTAGTGGAATATTAGTCCCCTTCGCCCATAATTCAGCGCTTCATCACTGATTTGGTCTATTTCTATTATTGAAATTTACAATTCATTAATAATGTGTTCCTAAGTCATGTAATTATTATTAAATCTAATGCAATCTTCTATCGGCATAGGTGACCTTTGGGGATGTTTTAGCTGTGGGTCGTTTCAGCACTAAAGACATTCTAGATTTAAGACATGTGAATTTACATTTATTGAAAACTAGCGTAAAATTCGAAGATATTCGAATAGCTATGAAATTATTACTATTAATTCTTATTGTTTCAAATTCGATTTGCAGTCGACATATCATCATGTTGATATTTTTAAGCCTCATACAGATTATCTAGGATGTAGTTGGTGTTATGGTAATACTACTAAATATTTTACATTTCTTGTTTTACCATTTGTCCTTAGTTCAGCATGCTATATCTTTACTAAGTTAACTCGCCCATTAGTTAAAAAGTAAAGAGGCAAAGGGAAACACATTATGATGTATCTGGATGATGTCATTTGCGTTCATATGCATTCTTCTTTCCGGCATTTGTGACCTTTGGGGATGTTTTAGCTGTGGGTCGTTCCGGCACTGGAGAAACCCTAGATTTAAGACATGTGAATCTGGATGAAAGCTTTGGCGTTCATGTGTAATCTTCTTTCCGGCATAGATGACCTTTGTGGATGTATTAGATATGGGTCGTTCCAGCACTGTAGAAATTCTAGACTTAAGACATGTGAACAAGGACGCGGATGTTTTAGCTGTGGGTCGTTCCAGCACTGGAGAATTGAATGTCACTTCAATGCAAAATCCATCCAGCAGAAACCAAAAGCAGACTGATATGATAAAAGATGAGTATTTTGATATTAATGATTGTAATAATTTGTCTCTTGATTTTGGTGAAATTAGTAACCTTACACATAATTATTACGAGTACGAACAAGGACAAGCAGACATTATAGTAAGAAGTAGATTGAAAAAAAACATAACAACTTCTGGAAAAATTTTGTTTTTTACGATTATATTTTAGACACTATATGCAATGGGTACAGAATTCCTTTTTGCTAGAACACCTCCTTCTATTTGTTTATCTAATAATAGACCGGCAGTCATCCATAGCGAATTTGTCGTCAAAGCAATGCTAATACATTTGTATTCCAGTCAGTGATGGTGGTAGGGTGTTGGCATTGATATACATGTATGTAGATATTGCCTGTTTTGCAGATAGTGACATTAGCTGTGTTAGTTAATTTTGTGTGTATGAACTTATTGACTTTGTAATTATGTAAAAAACAAATTAAATATGTTTTTTCAGGTATTCAAAGACGACATTTTAGAGTTGCTGTCTTCTCTGATTGAAAAAGTTAATGATATACCTGGAATATTGTGTGATTGTAAATCTGGTAATACTATTCGGAATTATTATTGTGGTTTTCTAAGATGGCAAAAATTGTCAAAATTACATGGAATTTCAGATGGAGATGTTTTGCCTGCTAAGCCTATGCATGTGGTATTATATTTAATGTGTTTGATGCAACATAATTCCAGGTCGGGTCCTATCAATCAAGCCTTTTATAGTATTCGATGGGTACATTATATAGTGAGCGTTTTTTCACCAACTGGATCTTTCTCAGTGATGAATATCTTGGAGGGAGTAAAAAGGAGATTGGCAGTTCCTAGTAATAGAAAGAACCGATTAGTTCAGAATTAATACTGAAAATGTACGATAATCTGTATAGTGATAATAATGTATTCAACCAACGTCCAATATGTGCTTGCTTGTTAGCCTATGCAGCCTTTCGACGAGCTTCAGAATTTATTAAGCTTACGGAGATGTGATATTGAATTTTTTTCCGAGTCATATGTCTGTGTTTATTCAGAAAAGTAAAACTGATATTCATAGGGACGGAAATCGCATTATTATTGCAGGAACATGAATTAATTTGTGTCTAGTAAAGAATTTGGAATTATATTTACAATGGGTTGGAAATTACCACGAATTCGATTTTTATGTATTCGTATTTTAACAAAAGGCAATGATCAGTACATTTTTTGGAAAGAAAATGTACCGTTATCTTATAGTAGATAATAAGGGTAATAACAAAATTACCGAACTCCAAACACTCTTACAAAGGGAAAGTCAAAACTCATAAGTATATAAACAAACAAAATCAGTCAACATCCGGAAACCTGTGAAAACGTAATAACCCTGACTTGGTACGGGCATTTCTAAAGAAATGGTAGGTTGAATCAGATTTTAAAGCGCCAAACATCCCGCTTTCATTTATGCTCAAATGAATGAAGGAGCTTTTTATTCAGGCTTTTAAGCAGTTCGTCAGCGATATTGATTCTTATGGTCTTCATTGCTTGCGATCTGGTGGAGCTACAGCAACATGTAATTGTGATGTTACTAGTAGACTTTTCAAGCGTCATGGTAGATGGAGATCCGAAAACGTCAAAGACGGTTATGTAAAGGATTCCTTTAATGACTTGTTATTATAGTATTAATAAATGGGTGTTTTCATAATGGCCCTATTATGGGTCCAATGTCTGTAATAATGGCCCAAGGAATCGGTATTGGTCCGAAGTCCTTTTGGCTTTTACATGACATGATATCTATAATAATGGGATAAGAAGAGTTTGAAGATACCAAAGGGGTGATCAGAATATGGTACGTTATACATAATGAGATGGTGTTTCCCAAAGAGAAACATATATCAACATAACAAATCCATTTATAGTGTCATTTTTACCCCTACCAAATACAATAAAGTAAAAAATTAAAATGAATAAATTCAAAATACATACGAATAGTTGAAATTCTATAGGTATTAATCTGGAGTGGGTGGGGGGATTATGACATACAATGTACGAACTTTTGTCATATTACACTTGTAATGAACGTCGCATTAATCAAAGACACCTAAACTTTTCTTTATATACTAAGTGCCAAAACAATACTACAGCCTTTGCTAATTTGCATATCAATAACGTTGATGTAAAACATTATAACTATGAAGAAATTTAATAAAACAGTGTAAGAAGTGGAGAGGTAAAAAACTTAAAATAACCAACTAAATGTGGTGGTCTAATACAAAGCAGATATCATTATAGTCTCATCGAAAGCAATTGGCTCTCACCATTATATGGCTGAAAAAATACTCATTTGGTGTTAAGCAACAATAACTCATTGTAATGCGATACAAATCATACAAAACGGACTATTTTGTTTGATAACAAGTATACACTATCGCCTGTAAGCAATTATGTAACGGAGACTACAGTTCAACTGAAGATCTTAAAAATAAGCAACCAGACCCGTAATGCTTAGAAAGCGAAATAAGACAACAATTAACAGAAAAAAAAAGAAAAAAAGGGATAAAAAAGGAAAAAAAAGAAGAAAAGCGGGGTATGTTCTCCCATTTCGTGACTATAGTTATAGAGTTCAATGTCTTTCAAGTGTGCCAAATGTTCACCGATTGTGTGCCTGCCTTGTAATCACTTGCATTAGTTGTTGGGGTTTTTTTTGCATTGCGACAGTACATTTAAAAAGTTCACGTGCTCGTGAGTTCTGAACATGAATTATGCCAGATTTGAAATATTTTTGTATATATTGAACAGTTACTTTATCTAAATAAGTTGCCGATATTTTTTGTAATAAAGTGTACTGTCAAGAGTCATACAGTACTATGCCAAAAGTGAAGATAATTTCAAGATGGCTACCAACTTCAAATGAGCCACACCTGGGATTTCAAATCTTTGTAACAATATAAATAAAAACAAATTCACTTACCTAGTACTTTGTTTTACAACTCTTGGCGTTAATTACTTGCTTCAGACGATTGGGAATTGATTTATAAACGTCTTGAATATAATAAATGGGAATTTCAGTCCATATGTTGCGAATAGCAGTTTCCAACAACTGACGTGAGGTGATGTTTTGAACTTGTTTTTGTAGTTCATGTTTGCTTTTATGCCACATATATATTCTCTATAATATTAAGATCGAGACTATGGGCTGTCCATTTCTTTCCATGTAAATATGTTTCTTCCATATACCCCTTCACTCCGCGTGTCCTATGTATGGGGCCATTATCATCTTGAAGCACATAATTGTCATCTGGTAAATGACGTGTAATAACGGGCCAAACAAAGTAATCAATGACTTCAATATAGCTTTGGGCATTAATATTACCGTCAACAACTGTCAAAGCACACACACCTTCGTAGGTGATGCAGCCCCAGATCTTCAAACTTACACGAACACCACGAACTGGATTCAAAAATGGTGGAGTCCATTCCTCGCCGGGTCGTCGCCAAATAACTACACGGTTTTCCATTCCCAATGCTACCTTACATTCATCACTATATCACCTTCTTCCAGAAATCGCTTAGTTTTGTACCTATTCAATTTACGCCATACCAGCCGTGTTTTGACATTGTAGTCGCGAATTTTGATGCTTTTTTTTACAACACACTTGTGATATTTTGTTTCATACAATTTTCTTTGAACAGTTCCATAAGATACAGGTCGAACCCTATACCCATAAAGTGTCAACAAAGGTGGCCTAACCGATCTCTCCTTGTTTCCCTTTAGTTACACGTTGTTTAAAACGTTTTAAATCACCATATATTGTTGGCAGCGGAAGTCCCGTTTCCCGTGCTATTTCCGGTCCTTTAAGTCCTGCTTTGTGCAAAGCAGGAATTGCATTCTTCTCAGGCAAAGACAGTTGAACACGTTTTGGTTCCATCTCAAAAGCGATACAAATTGTAAACAAAGCAGACGACACATAACTTCCGCTGACCTTTTAGCGTCATATATTAATTAAATACTTTAATTTTATATAAAAATAGAGCTAACTATAATTTATTAACGAAGAATTTCGCAACCAAGCATCGACAATGGGTCTGGGAACGCAATGACGCCGTGAAAATTATCGTCATTTTTGGCAACGTTCTGTATATTAATTATATAGATTTATTGTCTGACCACCGTAGCCGCGTAGTTAGACGGAAGATTTTAAACAAACTTTAAAATTCACAGCAGGAATTTCATACCCGCAAGTTCCGAAATATTCACTAAGCGTTTTCAAGCGTAAAATAGTAGAACGTTAAAATTGATATACACAGGAACAAAAGGGTAAATTGTAGATTCTAAAAAAAATTAGCAGTCCGACCAATAGTGTGACGTCACAAAAATGTACTATGATGCTGATTTATTCACTGTCGTCAAGGAGCTCCGGCTGAAATTGTTTCGTCAACTTCTGGCATGTTGTAAAGCGGTTGTCACCTTTAAAGATAACATTTATCAGAGGAAAATTCAATGCTAAGGAGAACATAACCGGGAGGGCACGGGTGGCTGAATTAGCTAGGTAGTTGTATTAACTAACAACTCATACACCTCTATCACCAATACGGCGTGAGTTCGCTCCCAGTTTTGTATTTTACATAAAAGGGTTCATTCGACTCGCAGTGGCAAGTGATAGAGCTTACCAGTTGCTTGTCCATGGTAGGTGTTTCTCTCCGGGTACTCGGCTTCTTCCACCGCTAAGACTGGTCGTCTTGATATAGCTGAAATATTGTTGAAAGTCGCGTTAAGCACAATAAATGAAATACAATAAAATCTTTGACGAAACATTTTCACCGGACAGTGTTATTTGATGGTGTTTCTCATCAACATTGGCATATATCAGCTATATATATATATCTACCTGAACTTTACACAGTAAGTCACTTTGTGACACTTTTGGTGTTTTAACGCCACTTTCAGCAATTTTTCAGCAATATTATGGCGACCAGTTTTAGTGGTGGAAGAAGCCGGAGTACCCGGAGAGAACCACCGATCATGGGCAAGCAACTGGTAAGCTTTATCACTTGCGACCTTTTTGTAATTTACAAAGCCGGGAGCGAACCCACGCCGTATTGGTGATAGGCTTATATGAGTTGTTAGGTAATCCAACTACCTAACTCATTGAGCCACCCGGGCCCTTGTGACATCAGGAAATGATATTAAATTCATATTAACTCTTGATTTAATAAATTGTGTGAGAATAAGAATCAAACTAAATATAAATATGAATTTGTTCGCAATAAAATCATTAAAAATAGATACAAATTAATTCAAGACGAGTTTTTGGGAAAGTTGTGTTTCATGTGAAATGTAGTTGGATGCTTCATGAATTAAGGCAAATATATTACTGATTTATTGGATCCCCAATGTTTCATTGGTTCTTCTACGATGAATGTCTGCATATATTTGGAAAACAGACGGAAAATATATGTACGTCTTCAGTCTCCCAGAAAAAAAACATGGCCGACAAAAAATAGAGCAATGTTTACGCTTCACTGAATCAATAGCATCATACGGTATAATACATGTATTTTTACTAAGTTAAATGCTGTTTTTATACTCTAAGCGATTGCATAAACAGCAGATGATTCCGTCACAAATACCTGGTCGATTCAGCAAGCTCATATGTTCCACGGCTATTCCATAGCAAAATTGAACATCACAAGCAACAAGCTAAAGCTTGGTAAGTTTTGCGCCTTGAAAGCTTTCGAAGTCACGAGGCCACACCAAGTTTTTGTTTACATGTTGTTAACATTAAAATTATTGGAATTGTTTTACAAACCCGTTTCCTTCATGATATACTCTATACAGGAAATATAACGTAATGTATATTTTGATGTCATCGTAGAAAGAATGTCAAAAGTACGGAAAGGGATCTTTAGAAATACGAAAAATGATAATAATAGTCACAAACTATTTAATATGGTTTTACATATGAATTGGGACTATATAAGTGTTAGAAAAAGGAAAATAAAAACAAACACACAAAAACGAAAAAAAAACAAGGCCTTTTTTTCCCCTCTAAATCAACATAATTGCATATGAATTAAATTTAGTAAAGACTTAATAAATATAACATTAATATATCACATAACAAAACAATGGGCTTGTGAACAATTTCGTCGAACGTTTTCAAGGCTCAACGTTTTATTTAATTGTGATGTTCACGTTTTATGCTACAGCCTTGGACCATATGAGTTCGTTGAATCGATCTGGTGTTTGTGACAGAATTATCTGTTGTAATATTTTTTGTTTTCATACAGCCGTTATGAGTATAAAAACAGCACTTAATTTGGTAAAATACATTTATTATTCCGTATTATGCTTTTGATTCAGTGAAGCATCATTATTTCTAATGTTGTCCGCCATGTTGTTATCGTTTTGCGGATACTGTAATATATACCCCTCTGTTTTCCGAGTATATGCTGTTATTTATGGTGGACGAACCAATTAAAATGTATGTAGCAAACTAAATCCGTAATCACATTTGTCATGATTGTTACGAAAAACATAACAATCGTGACCAGTTTCACCATTACTGTTTAAACTTTCTTTTCATAACAATCATGACCAATTTCACCATTACTGTTTAAACTTTCTTTTCATAACAATCATGACCAGCTTCACCATTGCTGTTTAAGCTTTCTTTCATTACCAATCATGACCAGTTTCACCATTACTGTTTAAACTTTCTTTTCATAATAATCGTGACCAGTTTCACCATTACTGCTTAAAATTTCTTTCCATAACAATCATGACCAGTTTCCCCATCACTGTTTAAGCTTTCTTTTCATAACAATCATGACCAGCTTCACCATTACTGCTAAAGCTTTCCTTTCATAACAATCATGACCAGTTTCACCATCACTTTTTAGGCTTTCTTTTCATAACAATCATGACCAGTTTCACCATCACTGCTTAAACTTTCTTTTCATAACAATCATGACCAGCTTCACCATTACTGCTTAATCTTTCTTTTCATAACAATCATGACCAGTTTCACCATCACTGTTTAAACGTTGTTTTAATAGCAATCCTGACCAGGTTTACCATTACTGCTTAAACTTTTTTTTCATAACAATCATGACCAGTTTCGCCCTTACTTTTTAAACTTTCATTTCATAACAATCGTGTCCAGTTTCACCATTACTGTTCAAACTTTATTTTCACAACAAACATGACCAGCTTCATCATTACTGTTTAAACTTACTTTTCATAGCAATCGTGACCAGTTTCACCTTTACTGTTTAAACTTTCTTTTCATAACAATCATGACCAGCTTCACCATTACTGTTTAAACTTTCCTTTCATAGCAATCATGACCAGTTTCATCATCACGTTTTAAACTTTCTTTGCATAACAATTGTGACCAGTTTCACCATTGCTGTTTAAACTTTATTTTCATAACAATCATGACCAGTTTCACCATCACTGTTTAAACTTTCTGTTCATAACAATCATGGCCATCAAATCAAAAAGTTTTATTTAAAGTCGGTACATTTTATAACAATCAACATAAGCTCTCAAAAGCTTTTCAAACCGACATGCATAATAAATTACATAAATTAAATACAGCACAATAAAACATGTCATGCAATACAAAATTAAATACATATTCGGAAAATATTTATGCATACATTTCTGTGTCTTGACCTCTGGACCTCCACAGCCAGTGCCTCTCTGTGTACTTATTGTCATAGGACCAGAAGTCAAAACACAAAATAGATGCAGACATTTATAGCACCCATTACACATACAAGTACATTCATGCAAATGTTAAGCAGTCTATGATCAAGCAAATAAGCAAATTAACTCAAAACACATATAAAATATTCATGTACTTTTAAAACATATTCCAAAAATATTCTAAAAACATTTTAAAAATGTTCATGCATAAATAGCAAAGCACTATAATAAATAAAGCACAAGTTAATTGAAAAGCATACAAAGTAAAATATGTATATACTTCTTAAAACACACTCTAAAACATATCTTAAAAATACTCCAAAAATATTTCAAGAATACTTTAAAATTATTTTAAAGATATTCATGCAGAATAGCCAAGCACTAAAATAAAAAACTAAAATAAATTAAAGTTAAACTGAAAAGCATACAAAAGCAAGAAGGCAGCAGTAAGGCAAATTTCATGCAATGTCTATTCTAGAAAAAATTATACTAGCAGCAAGCATTGCAGCGGCACGAGTTGCCATTCCATGAGTTTATTAAATTTTTGAATTGATTAAAAGATGTTTGTGTTCTAAAGTTGTTTGGCAACTCGTTCCACAGTTTAGCAGCAGCATATCGAAAGGATTTTAGACCATACCTTGTCGTTCGTACTGAAGGGATTTCTGTAATGTTGTCGTACCTAAAACAATATTTAGTATCTTTAATTTTGATTAAGTCATGTAAATATGAAGGACTTTCTTGATGTAGAATTTTATAAACCTCAATGGCCATAGTTCTCAGTCTTCTCACTTTTAATGTTGGAAGTTTAGAGACTATTAACAAGTTTTCATATGTACTATTATAATCATTATAAATAAATCTTAGTGCTCACTCCTGAATTTTTTCTATTTTATTTGTATTGGCTTCACTACAAAAGTGCCATGAAAGTGGACAGAAGTTGAAGTTAGACAATATGAATGAATGATATATGGTTAATTTACCCAATTTATTTAAATATTTACCTAGCCTTTTTAACACATTTAACTGCCTAGATGCTTTTTTACAAATGTTTGAAATATGAGAATTAAATTTAAGTTCAAAATCAATTGTAACCCCTAGTAATTTTACTTCTTTTTCACATTTAATTTTATTTCCTGCTAAATCAAGAACAATATCTTTATCCATTGATTTTTTGCCAATAGCTATGGCCTGAAATTTATCAGGATTTGCCTTCATCTGGTTACATGAAAACCATTCTATTAATGCCAAACTGTCTTTTTCTAAATGTTCAACTACTTTATCAATATTATCATCTGCATGTGCGAGAGTGTTGTCGTCTGCATAGTTATAAAGTGTGCTGCTTGTGGTTAAATGAAAAATGTCGTTTAAAAATATGTTAAATAGTACAGGCCTAGAATTGACCCTTGTGGTACGCCTTTGTAGATGTCTTGCCAGTTACTTAGTGTGGTACCAACTTTGACGCATTGTTTCCTGTTAGTAAGGTAGTTTTCAATTAACTGTAATGCAGATTTTGACATGCCATATGCTTCAAGTTTGAGTAATAATAATTTGTGTGGTAAGCAATCAAAGGCCTTGGACAAGTCCATTAGTACTGCTCCAATGTATTTATTTTGGTCTAGTGCCTGTTTCCAATCTTCTATAATTTTTAGTAGTGTAGTATTGCATCCGTAGCCCGATCTGAAAGCTGACAGAAATGGATGGAAGTGATTGTTAAAATATTCTGTTAACTGTTCGTGAATGGCCCGTTCAAAGAATTTTGAAATAACAGGTAGTATACTTACTGGTCTATAGTTACTTTTGTCTAGTGCATTGTTCTTCTTGTGTAGTGCAACAACTTGTGCTTGTTTTAGTTGGTCTGGAAACACAGAATTTGTTATCGTTTTATTTATCATTTTTGTTATTGGTTTTGCAATTACAGGTTTAGCTAGTTTTAATAATTTAGCTGATATACCATCTCTACCTGTTGCTTTTTTAACATTGGTCTTATTTATTTGTTTATGTACAAATTCATCAGATATTTCTTTAGATTCAAGATTAGGTATATCTTTTTTATTTTTGTTAATTTCAATGATACTAGGATGATTTTTATCTACAACAGTTACATTTCCAATATCTTTTGCCACATTTATAAAGAAATCATTAAAACATTCTGCTACCATGTTTTGATCATTTATGATTTCATCTTTTTCACAGAGTATGATATTTTTAGTAAAATGGCTACCTTTGTTGGTAATAAACGGCTTGATAGTAGGCCAACAATCCTTTGATTTGGGACCACCTATACATCTTTCAAAGATATAAGTTTTAATAGACCTTTTCTTAATTTTTGTAACTAGATTTCTCTGTTGTCTATAATTTTCCCAGTTACTCTTAGTTTTACATTTATTATATTTATTATGCAACTGTCTTTTTTTGTATACAGCTTTTCTTAATTCCTTATTTATAAATGGTGCTGGATTTTGGCATGGTTTTCTTTGCTTTACTGGGGCATGTTTATCTACAGTCTGTATGAAAGCTTCTTCAAAATCTAAATACATTTTGTTCACATCATTTTGATCAGTTATTTTATCAAAATCAATTTTATTTAGGTCTTCTGTAAATTTTTCCTGGTCAAAATTTTTAAAACTTCTAAAGCATTTTAACTCTTTTTTGTTTGATGGCATATTACCTTTTATTTGTATTGATATAATGTTATGTACATCACTAATACCACAGTTATAATTGTTGGTATTCATACAATAATTTGTTTTGTTAGTAAGTATGACATCATTTAAACTAGGCGATGCACTTTTTGTAAAACATGTTGGATCAACTACCATATTTGTTAGATCAAATATATCACAAACTTCTTTTAAAGCTGTACATTTTTCATTTACTAACATATCATAATTTAAATCACCAAGAATTAAGAAATTTTCATATTTAGTGGTTGTTTTATCAAACGTTTTGGTATAGTCTTTTGTAAATTCTGAATCAGATAAAGAGGGTGGTCTATATAAACCTGATATTAACCATTTTCTATTGTTTATATTAATTTCTATACATATTGATTCTATAGTCTGGTATTCTAAGTTCATTTTTCTATCACAAGCAAAGTCAGACCTTGCATAAGCTACCAATCCACCACCATACTGGTTTCTGTTCGTACGCCAAAAGTGGAAATCATTTACTTTGAACTGAGTGTCAGTGAATGTCTCATCGATTTTAGTTTCAGCTAGGAACAACATATCTACTATATTTGATGTTAATAGTTCCTCTATCAGACAAAAGTTATACCTTAGACTGTTAATGTTCAGATATGCGCACATAAACTGAAGTGGATGTTTTCTTCGAAGGTTTTTGAGCTCGTCAAAGACGTCTTCGACCCTGTCTTCGTGTCCATGTGTTTCTTGTGTGTTTACACCGGATGTTGATGAATTGTCACAGGGGAGATAACCATCAGACTCAGCTGATTTATCGATGTCACTTTCGTTTTTTGACTTTTCGAAAAATGAGTCTGTAAATTCGGGAAGGGTACATCTACTGCAGTACCAACTATCGGAAGATTCCGACAATGTTATATAGTATGTTACTGGAAGATTGGTGCATTTTATGTGGTACCAAAATAAACAATCTTCGCATTGTATGCCTTTTTGATTTTTCTTTACTGGCTTTGCACAGGATCCGCAAGGAAATTTAATTGGGCCTGGGTTTTCAGCAATATCACCGCTGATAAGAATTAAAAGTGTTACTCCATGTAGTATGTTATTTTTGGAGTTATGAGTTGTAATTTGATGTCTTCGTCTATGATCCGCCATGACGTCATTTTCTTTGTTCTGGACAGGGAACAATGTTTTTAAAGTAAAATCACATTTCTGTAGATAATTTAGGTCATAAATTGCATAACATCCTAAGTCTGATGCTTTGTGGTTAAATCCATTAAAGTTCTCAAGTCGTTTTGGGCTGAATCTGAGTGCAATGGTAATAAATATCAGGGCCCACATTATACCTCCTGTCCAATCGCCATGTTGACAATCTTCAACATTACTGCTTAATCTTTCTTTTCGTAACAATCATGACCAGTTTCATCATCACTGTTTAAGCTTTCTTTTCATAACAATCATGACCAGTTTCACCATCACTGTTTAAACGTTGTTTTCATAGCAATCCTGACCAGCTTCACCATTACTGCTTAAACTTTCTTTTCATAACAATCATGACCAGTTTCGCCCTTACCTTTTAAACTTTCATTTCACAACAATCGTGACCAGTTTCATCATTACTGTTCAAACTTTATTTTCACAACAATCATGACCAGCTTCATCATTACTGTTTAAACTTACTTTTCATAGCAATCGTGACCAGTTTCACCTTTACTGTTTAAACTTTCTTTTCATAACAATCATGACCAGCTTCACCATTACTGTTTAAACTTTCCTTTCATAGCAATCATGACCAGTTTCATCATCACGTTTTAAACTTTCTTTTCATAACAATCATCACCAGTTTCACCATTACTGTTTAAATTTTCTTTTCATAACAATCATGACCAGTTTCACAATTACTGTTTAAACTTTTTTTTCATAACAATCATGACCAGTTTCACCATTACTGTTTAAACTTTCTTTTCATAACAGTCATGACCAGTTTAACCATTACTGTTAAAACTTTCTTTTCGTAGCAATCGTGAACAGCTTCAACATCACTGTTTAAACTTTCTTTTCATAGCAATCATGACCAGCTTCACCATTACTGTGCTTAAACTATCTTTTCATAACAATCATCACCAGTTTCATCATTACTGTTTTAACTTACTTTTCATAGCAATCGTGACCAGTTTCACCTTTACTGTTTAAACTTTCTTTTCATAACAATCATCACCAGTTTCACCATTACTGTTTAAATTTTCTTTTCATAACAATCATGACCAGTTTCACCATTACTGTTTAAACTTTCTTTTCATAACAGTCATGACCAGTTTAACCATTACTGTTTAAACTTTCTTTTCATAGCAATCGTGAACAATTTCAACATCACTGTTTAAACTTTTTTTTCATAACAATCATGACCAGCTTCACCATTACTGTGCTTAAACTATCTTTTCATAACAATCATCACCAGTTTCATCATTACTGTTTTAACATTCTTTTCATAACAATCATGACCAGCTTCACCATTACTGTATAAACTTTGTTTTCATAACAATTATGATCAGTTTCACCATTACTGCTTAAATTTTATTTCATAACAATCATCACCAGCTTCATCATTACTGTTTAAGCTTTCTTTTCATAACAATCGTGACCAGTTTCACCATTACTGTTTAAGAAGTATTTGAGGATACCAAAGGGGTAATCAAAGTCCGTAAATGTAAGGACATAAAGCACAATGGTCAATAGAAAGAGGGCAAGCATCAATCTACTCAACATCGAGTAACATGAACCCCACTAAAAACCGGGGGTGAACTCAAGTGCTTTCTGAATGGTAAGCAGTTCCTGTTCGACTAGTATTGCCCCTCATGTTAATCTTTTCGTAACAATCATGATCAGTGTCAAGTAAAATAAATCATATAAATAAAATGATGTATAGATGTATGGCTAGATTGTCACAAGGAAACAGAACAGAACAACGTGGATTATCTTATGAAGGTTATCACAGGAATGCGTCGTGCGCACTAAATTTGATATCCACATGTGTATTGTCGTAGCAATCATGACCAGTGTCCAGTCAATAAATCATGTAAATAAAATGATGTATACATGTATGGTTAGATTGCCACAAGGAAAGGAAGAAATGATAGATAGGCTAGACAATTTATATCTTGTAGTTGATCGCTAGCGATCACCGATAAGAAAGCTGTGTCGTCAACGTGAAGCTATATCATATTATTCAAACATGGGGTAGTAAAACACGTTTTGGACTATAGGCGTTGTTAGTACTGAGGTACTTCATTTAACATGACAAGTAGGAGTGTAGTATTCTACAAACCACGGGTCCATGCATACATCTTGTAGTCTAGACGTTGTGTGTACTTACTAAAAAGATTTATCTGTGCTTGTCTGTTTTAATTTTTTCTATGCTTGCTTGTATGAATGCTATAGTCGATATTAAGAGCTTCATGTAGCTCATGTTATTTGTTATATATGTATATATGTAGCTAGATTAACACGACTTATGCCACTACTGGAGAAGGAACTGCTTACCCTTATACGGATTCTGATTGCCCCTTTGGTATCTTCAACTATTCTTAAAATTGTTACGAACAAGTAGTCTTGACTAAATGTTGTATTGTTCATGGTGCATTCTCTCATAGTTATTTATTAAATAATGAAGAACGGTTATAATGCATTCCGTTTAATTCCAAATATTCACATATACACGTGCTGTATGTTGACAAAAAGGTAAAACCACAAAAAAAAAGGATAAATATATTTAGAGTAACTTGTATCAACAATCCACACAATGATTAAATATTTCTAATTTATCGAAAAATAAAACTTAAAAATTAATTGTTAAATGTAATATTAATACCACTTACTTAAATGCTGATTATTGTCACTCAAGGTTTACCATTAAAAGCTTTTCAGCTTATTTCCAATATGGTCCTTTACAAGGAAAATTGCTTAATTGAGCGTACACGATGAAGGTTAATCCAGAAACACGTCATGCGTTTTAAATTAGATATATACGTTTGTATTAATATAGTCTAGAGCTGTTGTTGATGTTCGTCAGACATTCTATGACGCCAACGATTGATCTGATTTCTTTGCAAATGTCGAAAGTGGCACAATGTTGACATTTTAAAAAGTAATAAATTGATATATCAAAATATAAATAGATAACATACATTCTACATATATGGTTTTGACTGTATTTGTAAATATAACACGATTGTTTTATGCTCAAATATTTTTTTGTATTTCTAAGTGTTAGGTAGTTGAGGAAATCAATTTATAAAATGTTCTCACTCCACGACATAGATGATATACTATTAAGGTTGACATTATGTACCAATTAATGAAGACAACCAAAATAAAAGCAAAGCAAATATAAACACAAAAAACACACAAAAAACGAAAAAAAGACTATAATCCAGACACTGGCAGTACTGGGCAAACAAGACACAGGACTAAGAAAACTTTGGAGAAAACTGAAAGAGCAATCATGAATGTACAATCCAGAGACACTGACTATTTTGGACACACAAGACACAGGACGAAAACAAAGAAAAAAAAGAAAAAAATACAACCACGGACCCCACCAAATATAAGACACCCGTTATGCTATTGATATAGTCAAAGCGTATTGGAACCCAATATATGCAAACAAACACAATATATACATAAATAAGAAAATATATTCGCCTCGAAGTAGGTACTTGTGCTTCATTATTCTTAATGTAGAGGTTGATTGACTGGTTGGTGTCAAACGCCAATCTTAGCAGCATTTCGGCCATGTTGTGACGTGATTAATGTAGAACAATATGTAAAAATGTCTATCTATCTTTATTTTACAGAAAAATATGGTGATGACGGGAATATATTTTTTTAAATTATTGATATTCCAATCTGTATCGATGACGATTGTATATGGTTTCAGTGGGATTGATTTGGAAACCATTAGCTCTGGTAAATCTCTAGATGTCTTGTGGATTATGTTTGGTATGTGTATCTTAATCCCGTACAATGACTGAAGTAAAATAAGAAAAGTGTGAAGATACCGAAGGTATAAACAGATGCCGTAAATCGAAAACGGAGAGAGAACACAAAGGTATAAACAGAAGCCGTAAATCGAAAGAGGGAGAACACAAAGGTATAAACAGAAACCGTATATCGAAGAAGGAGAGGAAACACAAAGGAATAGACAGAAGCCGTAAATCGAAGAAGGAGAGAGATCACAAAGGTATAAACAGAAGCCGTAAATCGAAGGAGAGAGAACACAAAGGTATAAACAGAAGCCGTAAATCGAAGAAGGAACGAGAACACAAAGGTATAATAAGAAACCGTAAATCGAAGAAGGAGCGAGAACACAAAGGTATAAACAGAAGCCGTAAATCGAAGAAGAAGAGAGAACACAAAGGTATAAACAGAAGCCGTAATCGAAGAAGGAGAGAGAACACAAAGGTATAAACAGAAGCCGTAAATCGAATGACAGAGAACACAAAGGTATAAACAGAAACCCTAAATCGAAGGAGAGAGAACACAAAGGTATAAACAGAAGCGGTAAATCGAAGAAGGAGTGAGAACACAAAGGTATAAACAGAAACGTAAATAGCAGAAGGAAAGAGAACACAAAGGTATAAACAGAAGCCGTAAATCGAAGAAGGATAGAGAACACAAAGGTATAATCAGAAGCCGTAAATCGAAGGAGAGATAACACAATGGTATAAACAGAAACCGTAAATCGAAGAAGGAGAGAGAACACAAAGGTATCAGCAGAAGCCGTAAATCAAAGGAGAGAGAACACAAAGGTATAAACAGAAGCCGTAAATCGAAGAAGGAGAGAGAACACAAAGGTATAGACAGAAGCCGTAAATTAAAGGAGAGAGAACACAAAGGTATAAACAGAAGCCGTAAATCGAAGGAGAGAGAACACAAAGGTATAAACTGAAGCCGTAAATCGACGGAGAGAGAACACAAAGGTATAATCAGAAGACGTAAATCGAAGGAGAGAGAACACAAATGTATAAACAGAAGCCGTAAATCGAAGGAGAGAGAACACAAAGGTATAATCAGAAACCGTAAATCGAAGAAGGAGAGAGAACACAAAGGTATAAACAGAAGCCGTAAATCGAAGAAGTTGAGAGAACACAAAGGTATAAACAGAAGCCGTAAATCGAAGGAGAGAGAACACAAAGGTTTAAACAGAAGCCGAAAATCGAAGAAGGAGAGGGAACACAAAGGTATAATCAGAAGACGTAAATCGAAGGAGAGAGAACACAAAGGTATAAACAGAAGCCGTAAATCGAAGAAGGAGAGAGAACACAAAGGTATATACAGAAGCCTTCAATTAGAGGAGAGAGAACACAAAGGTATAAACAGAAACCGTAAATCTAAGGAGAGACAAGACAAAGGTATGAACAGAAACCGTAAATCGAAGAAGGAGAGAGGACACAAAGGTATAAACAGAAACCGTAAATCAAACAAAGAGAGAGAACACAAAGGTATAAACAGAAGCCGTAAATCAAAGGAGAGAGAACACAAAGGTATAAACAGAAGCCGTAACTCGAAGGAGAGAGAACACAAAGGTATAAACAGAAGTCGTATATCGAAGAAGGAGAGAGAACACAAAGACATAAACAGAAGCCGTAAATCGAAGAAGGAGAGAGAACACAAAGGTATAAACAGAAACCCTAAATCGAAAGAGAGAGAACACAAAGGTATAAACAGAAACCGTTAATCGAAGAAGGATAGAGAACACAAAGGTATAAACAGAAGCCGTAAATCGAAGAAGGAGAGAGAACACAAAGGTATAGACAGAAGCCGTAAATTAAAGGAGAGAGAACACAAAGGTATAAACAGAAGCCGTAAATCGAAGGAGAGAGAACACAAAGGTATAAACTGAAGCCGTAAATCGACGGAGAGAGAACACAAAGGTATAATCAGAAGACGTAAATCGAAGGAGAGAGAACACAAATGTATAAACAGAAGCCGTAAATCGAAGGAGAGAGAACACAAAGGTATAATCAGAAACCGTAAATCGAAGAAGGAGAGAGAACACAAAGGTATAAACAGAAGCCGTAAATCGAAGAAGTTGAGAGAACACAAAGGTATAAACAGAAGCCGTAAATCGAAGGAGAGAGAACACAAAGGTTTAAACAGAAGCCGAAAATCGAAGAAGGAGAGGGAACACAAAGGTATAATCAGAAGACGTAAATCGAAGGAGAGAGAACACAAAGGTATAAACAGAAGCCGTAAATCGAAGAAGGAGAGAGAACACAAAGGTATATACAGAAGCCTTCAATTAGAGGAGAGAGAACACAAAGGTATAAACAGAAACCGTAAATCTAAGGAGAGACAAGACAAAGGTATGAACAGAAACCGTAAATCGAAGAAGGAGAGAGGACACAAAGGTATAAACAGAAACCGTAAATCAAACAAAGAGAGAGAACACAAAGGTATAAACAGAAGCCGTAAATCAAAGGAGAGAGAACACAAAGGTATAAACAGAAGCCGTAACTCGAAGGAGAGAGAACACAAAGGTATAAACAGAAGTCGTATATCGAAGAAGGAGAGAGAACACAAAGACATAAACAGAAGCCGTAAATCGAAGAAGGAGAGAGAACACAAAGGTATAAACAGAAACCCTAAATCGAAAGAGAGAGAACACAAAGGTATAAACAGAAACCGTTAATCGAAGAAGGATAGAGAACACAAAGGTATAAACAGAAGCCGTAAATCAAAGAAGGAGAGGGAACACAAAGGTATAGACAGAAACCGTAAATAGCAGAAGGAAAGAGAACACACAGGTATAAACAGAAGCCGTAAATCGAAGAAGGAGAGAGAACACAAAGGTATAAACAGAAGCTGTAAATCGAAGGAGAGAGAACACAAAGGTATAAACTGAAGCCGTAAATCGAAGAAGGAGAGAGAACACAAAGGTATGAACAGGAACCGTAAATCGAAGAAGGAAAGAGAACACAAAGGTATAAACAGAAGCCGTAAATCGAAGAAGGAGAGAGAACACAAAGGTATAAACAGAAGCCGTAAATCGAAGAAGGAGAGAGAACACAACGGTATAAACAGAAACCGTAAATAGCAGGAGAGAGAACACAAAGGTATAGACAGAAGCCGTAAATCGAAGAAGGAGGGAGAACACAAAGGTATAAACAGAAGCCGTAAATCGAAGGAGAGAGAACACAAAGGTATAAACAGAAGCCGAAAATCGAAGGAGAGAGAACACAAAGGTATAAACAGAAACCGTAAATCGAAGAAGGAGACAGAACACAAAGGTATAAACTGAAGCCGTAAATCGAAGAAGTAGAGAGAACACAAATGTATGAAAGTCAAAAGAAAAGTTCAAATTGATAAATAATGATCTACAAAGCGGCCAATCATATATGTAGAGGTGTGTGATAAATTACACTTACTGGTCACACATGAGTGATTTAGTGTATCATCTAACACAAATGGCGCTTGCGAGAGTAGGAAAGTGTTAATAAGCTACATTGCATGTAACGAGCTATTTAATTGACTGAAAAGAATTAACCGTATTAATCATATCATTATATCTTCATGACATAAGGTCACTTGAATATAACCTGTGATGGGATTTCCTCGAATCTCCCATGCCGCAACATATCAGTAAAGAAGAACAAGTGAACGATCTGATTTAAATCAAAATACAATACACTATGCAGAAAACTAAATACTTTTCATCACAAACTACACATAAAACAAAGGAATGAAATGAGGGTCTCCATCATAATGATCAGTTACTATTAAACGACACAAATATTATATGATATGAAAATCGATTTTCAAACACTGCACAATCTTCATCAACCTTCATTTGTCTTATGAAGAGCTTGAAGATACGAACAGGTTAATCAGAATCCGTATATCGAAGAAGAACAGACAACACAATGGCCAAATGAAAAAGTACAAAAGGACAAACAACGATCTACAAAACATACACATATAAAACTAAAGAACGAGTTACACGAACCCCACTAAACACCGGGAGTGAACTAATGTGCTCAGGAAGGGTAAGCAGTTCCTGCTACACTAGTGGCACCCGTCGTGTTAATCTAGTTACAAACCCGGTGATAAGTCATAAAAGAAGAAATGAGCGAGGAAGTGTTTACGACAAGTGGAACATAACCGCGGTCATTTGTGACACAGATATTCCACAACGGTCAATGTACTGAGCAAACTGATTGGACACCAATTAGCTATATATCGTCTACCTTTGCGATCTCTTGGAATAAAATTGATAACTCTTTGAGTCGGAAATTGAAAGACAAATGGCATATTTCTTAACTAGATTATAATGAACCAATGAAAAAAAAAATATTATATATCAGCGAAGGTATTCCCGTATTGATTGTCATTAACTTAAGATATTCACAATATTCACAGAATGTTAAATTTTTTTCCAACGGTTACTATTTGCTCATCATTTAAATCACCATTGTATTAGCAAAGGTTAACTCCCTTGAAATATCAAGACACGTGTAAGTGAGTTCTCGAAAAAGTGAGTGAGTGATTGTTGTTTAACGTCAACTGATGAGATCCACTTTTACTTGACCAACACGCTTAGTTGGATTTGCATAGTGCAATCTCACTTAAACAACAGTCCGCGGGTAGACATGTTTCCCAACACGGACACATTATCCTGATCCCGAGTCAACCAGTTTTTGATCTTTCTCCTTAATGTTGCGTGCTTACCGGAGAATCACCAATACCAATTTAATAGTCTTTGGTTTGACCCGATTGGGGATCGCACACACGATCTACTGCACTCGAGGCGAACAGGCTAACCATTACATCCCACATACTGTTAAAAAAGTGAATGTTGTGAATATTTGGTCATGTCTAACAATAACACGAAGGGTTCCAGTCATGCATCAGGAACGGATTACCATCTCTCTCCCGGAGTACATGAGTTCGTGTTGTGTGATATGCAGTTCCCTGTGTATTGTTTGTGAATGGTTGCTTGGTTTTTCGTAATTCTTTTTAATTAAATCTATGTTCCTGTTTACAAATGACCTCAGAAGGTCATGATATTCCTTGCACTTTCATACAGTTAATGTACACAATGCAATACTACACATTACAATACATATATTATAAGTTAAACACAAATTAAATAAATACATATTGGTTACATGTAGACACAAAAATGGACAGCAGAATGTTTTGCTATCTCGTTCTTTTAGATTTTCAAATAATAATTTTCCTTTATTTTTATCTAAAAGGTTTTTCGCCATTTTTCTTTTGGCCATTGCATTGTCGATAGTCTTTTTTCGAATTAGAGCATTTGATTTACTCCTTTGTTCCTTTTGTATCTTCAAACGTTCCGTACATGACTTTCTTGTATGTGTTTTCATCTATTTGTAGCTGTTACCGCTGTATTACTTGCTGCTACGTTACCGAACAACTCTACAGCAACTTCAACATCGACATCGATGGCACCATCACCATGAACAAAGGAACCGGAAGTATAAGTGAACAAATTTGGCTGTCAGCAGTAAAATGTTTAATTAATAAAACACATGGCAATTTGCAGCATCCTATTGTCTTAAAGAAATAAATAAAGATATGCAATAATATCATTAATGATATAATTAATGAGACAATCTTTATTACGTGTATTTAAAATCCACTAGTAAAAAGGTAAAAACATAAAACATAAGAGACAATCAAAAATGGACAATCCAGAGAAAATTGAAACATAGGGTACACAGGACGAAGAAACAAAAAACCAAGAAAAAGCAAACACAATTTGTGGACACCCCTATGGACAAGCATGCAAACATAGCGTAGATAAGATATGAACCCTCCCACAAACAACCGGAGGTAAAGACGAATCGAACATCGTCTCTACTAAGCGAAACGAAAAGAAGTTACTGCTGGATACGTAAAGGTCACATGTACTACAACATTGTGCACCATCTTTAATGAGCTAAGAGGGGTGGTTTGTATCCATAAAACAAGTTTAAGTTCATCACTTTCTATAGCAGTACATATACCAAGCAAGGAAAAGTACACATGAATGTATTTGTATTAGGGTATCACTTTCTACGATTTTTGTTTGATAAATAGTCAAACCTGCCCATGTAGTCAACTCTATTAAGCAGTCACCTGTATTAAAATGTCCAATTTCCTTGTCCTGTCATAGAAGAATTGATATGAATTAAACCTCTTGTAAGAGGTCACCTGTATTATAAGGCCATTTTCTCTTTGCCCCAAAGGTGATCTCTTATTACAGGTTTGACTGTACTTAAAAATAATGTGAGGTTACATATGTTAATGTGAACGCAACCCCTTCTTGATTATTAGATCTCTAACAGTAATTCAGATATAAGCAGACTATCAGTCTATGTTTATACATTAGGTTTGGTTTGATTTAGGGTGTTTAACGCCACTTTCAACAATATTTTAGTTATATATTGGCGGTCAGTTGTATTGGTGGAGGAAACCGGAGTACCCGGAGAAATCCACCGACCTGTCGCAAATCACTGACAAACTTTATGATGCTATGTGGACAGCACATGTTCAACCTTGCAGTTTATAAATTATATTTAAAACAACGTAGTATGTTAAAATAAACGTCAGAGAATACCGAACGGGCAGCAAAAAAGGAACAATCTAGAGAAACTGGTAGCATAGGGCATACAAGACGACGAAAAACAAAGCACAACACAATACAAGTACGCTCATAATGAAATGATTTGAAAGTCTTTGTGTCTGTTTTGCTCTGTAGTTTCCTGTGTCATCTTTCCTTACTCGTAACCGCACAGCAATGATACTTAGCTTGTGTGCTACTACGAATAACTACGCTCTTGTATTACAGTTGACGATATCCTGAATGCAAGAAGAATTTGAAGATGCCAAAGAGGTAATCAGAATCCGTAAATCGAAGAAGGACAGACATATAGGGTCTAACACCGGGAGAGGTGCAAGATAGTAAAATCTGTGACACCCGAGGGTAAGATTTAAATCGTATCGGCCGAGGCTTGTCCGAGTCCAATACGATTTAAATCTTACCCGAAGGTGTCACAGATTTTACTATCTTGCACCTTTTACGGTGTTTGACTCTTTTCTTCACCCCTTTCTACCGTGTCAATGTTTGTTTACTTGTTGTGTAGTTTGGTTCATTAATTTGCGAACCGTATCACAGCCACAGGACCAAACGCAAAATGCCACGTAATAAAATAAAACAAGATGTTCATTTTACAACTTTAAAGAGGTTCAAAATAATAAAGTTAACAAACTTGTGATAGATTCTACAATAACAAAATCTTGCACCTTTTACGTTTTATGTTTGTCTCTTTTTCTCATCTCTTTCAATATATGTTTACGTTGAGAAAATATACTCTCCCTTGTTATGCAACTAACGTAAATAAAAACAATTACCTCCCTTTGACCAACATCAAATAAAATTTTTACAGGCATTTAACGCTGTTGTAGTAGTATTTATAATATATTTATATATAAAATACATTGTTCTGAAATACATTTAAAATACTGTCAAGACATTATAAATCGACAATTTAATTCAACAATGGAAAACAATTTTGCGGGAAAAACGGCGTGTAGCTTGTTTTACCCTGGAGCCGGGGTAAGATAGAAAAATCTTTTTCACCTAAACTAACGAACTACTTTATCCAAGGGGTGAGAAAATACAATGACCAAACGAAAAAGGACAAAAGGACAAACAGCCATTTACAAAACATACACATAAAACTAAAGATCGAGTAAAACGGACACCACTAAGTACAGGGGATGAACGCAGGTGCCCTGAAAGGATAAGCAGTCCTTTCTCCACTAGTGACACCCGTCGTGTTAATCTAGTTATATGTTTTAATAAGAATCGAAGTAGACACAAAAATAAAAAATAAATAACACACTTAAAATCCAATCTCAGTAAAGTAACATTGAAATGATGATACCAAAATGGTAAGCATAGGCCGTCACTCAAAGAAGAACAGACAAGACCCCAAAAAGAAAAAAAGACATACGAACACACAACGATATGCAAAACACTACAATATTGAGCAAAGCAAACACACGAAAAACAGTCCTCAATCTTTAGATTTCTATGTAGATTTTTGTTCCCATTTACATCTTCATATAACCGCTTTGGAATCTTCAATCTTATTTTGAAGAAAGAAGTGAAGGAAAGAAAGCTTAAACAATAATGGTGAACAAGTCCTCCAATATCAACAAAGGGAGTGATCACTTCTCAACTTATCTGATCGCACACTCAAAAAACAAAACAAAAACAGAACAATAAAACATAATGCTGAAAATCATGCCTTTGAACACACTAAATATGGTGGCGGGTTAAACCGGTAAATGGAATCCCAATCCTCCCTTCTTTATTACTTCATACAGTGTAACACAACATGACATTATAATCGAATTAACTCATATATAACGCCAAAGCAAAAGACCAGCTGCAATGAAATTAGTTTTGATTCGATTCATAGAAACATGATTTCATCAATGGTGGGTTACATTCAGGATTAATTTGTTCTGCACAAATGCCACTGTATATGGACAACAGCTGTATGTCTCTATTAGCTCCCCTTTTCAAATCTAATGTATGTCTGTTAAGAACGATTGAAATTTATCTATTCACCCATATTGATTAATCAATTGATGAAGAATAGCAGATAACCTCGCACCTAAAAAAATTAGAGGAAAATTGAATTAGATGTAGAGTGAAATAAACATTAGAACTGTCAGTCATGAATCGTTCGTGGATAATACTGATTATATCTATGTGTTTGGTATTGAACGAGGTGGCACTCCTAGCAGGTAAAAGCTTAAATTAACAATTTAACAGTTAGGGTTATGATGTGTAACGCCATTTTCAACAATATTTCAGTCATATCGTGGTTCTCCGATTTATTTCAAGAGAAAATAACGGAACACCCGGAGAAAAGCACCGACCTGCCGCAAGTCACAGTCGGCATACCTATTTTTACAGAAGACTCTAAAAATATGAGCAACGCGGACTCCACTAAATATAGCCAGGGGTGAACCGAGGTGCCCGCTAATCCATGCATTTAAAATATTGTGATTTATTTGTTACAACATCTGATAATGATATGAAAATTAAACGTTAGATAATACCGAAGGGGCAATCAAAAATTGACAATCAAGGGACACTGGCAACAGGACGAAGAAAAACAATTCAAAAGTACAACAAAATACATGTTGGGAACCACTATGAACCACTTTACGCACATACACACAAATAACGTAAATAAGACACGAGCCCTCCTACTAATACTATTACATAGAAGTATTGTAATAAATATATGTTTTGTCATTTTTAGTACATTAATGTTAGGCAATATCGAAAGTCATATAATAATGTAGTATGTGTTCCATGAACCATTTTATTTCATATACTTATTATATTATCATATTGCCATATTATTGGTCAATAACTAATACACTATGCAGTTATTGACTTTTGTTGAGGTTAATTTAAGGATCTATCGTTCAAAGATAAATAATATTTACCGAAGCTGAAGCCGAGGTAAATATCATATATCTTAGAACAATAGATCCTTTTATTAATCGAAATGAAAATCAGTAATTATTTTATAATATGAAACTGTTATTAATGTCCTCTGGATCATGTTTTTTAATTGGCATTAAACAATATATGTGTTTTTTGTGTGCAAATTTTAATGGTAACAAGAAAGATGTATGCCCACTGTAATAATTAACTTAAATCGTTCTAGAGGAGCCTTTGGAACGCTATAGGAACATCACGTTACGCTAAAATTCAAAGTAGTTGTTTTCCGATGTTAGCGTCACGTGATGTTAATATATCGTTCCAAAGGCTCCTCTTGAACGATCAAAATTAATATTTGCGGAATTTGAAGGCTTAGACAGTATTCATGAAGCTCAACAATATTTTAGTCATATCGTGGATGCAAGTTTTATTGGTGGAGGAAAGCAGAGTACCCCGGACAAAACCACGGACCTGCCGAAAGTCACTGACAAGCTTTATCACATAATGGTGTATCGAGTACACCTCGCTTGAGCGATATTCGAATTCACAAAGTTAGCGATGTAAGGCACTGATTGCATAGATAGTCGTAAATCCAACTACCATGCGACCACGACAACGAAGGTCCCTCTGTAATACAGAATCATGAAATGTATGCATATATAATATATTTAATCTTCGTTGTCATATGTATGATAGTAATAATAGAAATAATTAATATATTAGTATTTAAAACAAATACATACGTAGACCATTATCAAATCTCCTTTGCTACAGATGGTATAATCATGAAACCGGGCGCAGAGGACACTGTGGTAAAAAGGAAGAAACGTGATTGTGCCACCGAAAATTGCTACAGTAAGCTTTTAAACATTATCTACATATCTTCAACATTTAATAATATTATATTAATTTTGTTACATTTTATAACTGTTTTTCAAGTATGCTTAAAATATGTAAATCAACAGAGTTCAGAAAAGTTTGAGGATACGGAATATTTAATCATAGACTATCAATCGGAAAAGGACAGGCAATGCAATGGCCCAATGAAAGAGGACCAACATACAAAACGGTACACAGAAACTAAAGATTGAGCAACAGGAACCCTACAAAAAACAAGTGTTTACTTCGGAAGAATACACCAGTGTTGCTCGTCGTGTTACTCTTGTTAAGTCATGAATGACTAAACGACGACATTTTTATTTCAACAAACTGAGCATATCCGTATGCATATGTGACACATATTATGTCTAATCAAAGTCATGCAAAACTTGCGAAACCCCAACACACACATATATGACAGCTCCCTTTTCTGGCTTGATACATGCATTGCAATACAAAGTTGCGGGGTCAAGCTAGTTTTTGTAAGCAAACTTCCAACCCTTACAAATAACCGGACGCAAAGCGTTCCTACAAAAAAACCGCTATAATCTTAAGCATTATACATACTATATTTAACAGATCCGATGACCATAACTATCTTTTAAATATTAGATAATATGCATTGTGATAATAAGACATAATTTTGAAACAATGGTCAACTTTGAAACAAAATCTAATAGCCAATAACATCTTCCGTCATCTTAACGCAAGTGCCAGAATAATATGGCGGGTGTCTTATAAGAGGAATAAACTGTTTACACTTCGCGAGCACATGAGTTCGCCCCCTGTGTTTTTCGTGGGGTCAGTCATGCTCATCGCTTTATTTTTTGTGTTGTCCTATTATGTGTCTTTACGTTCTTTAGTTACGTGTTGTGATGTCCGTTATGATTTCCGCATCATGTACAATAAATATATCAAATAATCTATGGATGGCAACTAGAAATACATTTTAGGTTTAATCGGTACATTTATATACAGTTTTAACTGACTTAAATAAATAATATTTATATTGATTTCTTCGTACCTTGTTTTTGTTATTAATAATATATATCATCATAATTATACCTCATTGTATTGTCTGTTCTTCTTCGATTTACGGATTCTGATCACCCATTTGTATCTTTAAGACATTGTATTGTCTGTTCTTCTTCGATTTACGGATCCTGATCACCCCTTTGATATATTCAAGACATTGTGATGTCTGTTCTTCTTCGATGTACGGATTCTGATCACCCATTTGTATCTTCAGGACATTGTGTTGTCTGTTCTTCATCGAATTACGGATTCTGATCACCCAGTTGTATCTTCAAGACATTGTGTTTTCTGCTCTTCATCGATTAACGGATTCTGAGTACCCCTTTGTATCTTCAAGACATTGTGATATCTGTTTTTCTTTGATATACGGATTCTGATTACCCCTTTGTATCTTCAAGACATGGTATTGTCTGTTCTTCTTTGATATACGGATTCTGATTACCCCTTTGATTGTCTGTTCTTCCTTGATGTGATTCTGATTACCTCTTTGGTATCTTCAAAACATTATGTTATCTGTTCTTCTTTGAAATACAGATTCTGATTACCCCTTTGGTATCTTCAAGACATTATGTTGTCTGTTCTTCCTTGATGTTCGGATTCTGATTACCCCTTTGGTATCTTCAAGACATTATGTTGTCTGTTCTTCTTTGAAATACGGATTCTGATTACCCCTTTGTATCTTCAAGACACTATATTATCTGCTCTTCTTTGAAATACGGATTCTGATTAACCCTTTGGTATCTTCAAGACATTGTGTTGTTTGTTCTTCTTTGATTTACGGTTTCTGACTACACCTCTGGTATCTTCAAACTACTCTTATAAACATTACTACCGATATGAATAATACAGGTTTAAACAACAGAGGAGAAATAGCTGATTGGCTATGCACAGCACTGACAATTTGATTAATATAAACGTTAGGGGTTCATGGTTTTAAGTCAAAGTTTACTATTGTTGGCTCTTTCTACGATTTTTCTATTGAAGTTTGGATTTACTCCGACAAGGAGGCATATTGTGGTTTTTCTCTCATTCTATTATTTCATGCTCAGTTGTTGCCATTTATAATTATTATCTTCAAAACAATTTCAAATCCTCAATCATTAACTAAATAGACCTGGAATGATCTGCCTTATCACTTCAGACAAGAAACATCTTTAGAATATTTTGAAAATTTAATTCAAACATGGAACGGCAGCATATTACCTTTTATATCTAAATGTTCATGCTTTTTAAAAAAATATTTTTATTTTTTGCTTGCTTAAATGCACGAACCTCTTATTTTTAGATTGATTTTGTTCAGTTGATATCTGCTTTTGTATCTTGTGTGTATGTTGAATTGCATAAATTGATGTATATTTTTATTTAATATGTTTGTATGCATGATTGGATGTGTTGTTTTGTTACATAGTCGATTCTAAAAGCTCATCATTGTGTTATATGCATGCTATATGTATCGACTTTATATAAAACTTTGAATTGAAAAGACCATTTTCGTATTTGCAACTTTGATATTTAAACTTTGCATTTTATACGAGTTATTTTCCGGGAAGTCAAAGTGGTCCCCTTTTATGTTAAGTTCCATGAAATTAACATATATTTTCCCCATAATCTGTTCCAATGTTTAATGTTGTAACAACATATTCATTTTCTATTTACTCTAAAATTATCCTCTGATTCAAATATCAAGAAATTAGGAGAAATTTATGCTCAAATTCGTCATACATTCCATTGCTATTCCTAGACCGGATACCATTGTATCCGTCGTAAGGGAAATAACTCGTGTATAAACTTGTAATTTAAGAATAAAATTGGGAATGTGTAATAAGTCTATTGTAAATATATAATAATCGGTGTTTTTGTTCTTTTTCGTTAAATGAAGAGTTTGGGGGGGAGGGGGGGGAGGGGTTCAGTAAAAACAATGTGTAGAATGTTATCTATTAACCTTTAATCTTAAGCAATATATTTCATTTACATTACAGCTTCTCAAACTGCTAATGGTGGACTACCTGGATAATATGTCACGCAGCTGATGATGATCATATACTCATATCAAATCATAAAAACAAATAAATGTTATTCATCACGATTATGTCTGAATCCTTTACTGAAATAAATGTACTATTATTCTTAAAGATCCTTATCTTCGTCAGGCATAAGTAAGTTTACACAGTCTGGTTATCCTATGAAAGGCCCGTTGGCTCTCTTGCTCCCGATGACATTTTAATTGTTTGGCTTTACAGTCGTTTGACCACGAACGTACCTGGTTAAAATTATTTCAGATACGAGTCGTGTGCGCTAAATTAGATATATATTATTTGTGCATTAACCTCGACTTTTACGTCAAAAACATCAATTTGATTATTATATACGACGAATGCCATATATCTCAATCGTGTTTACATTTTTGAGATTTGAGATTTCCGGGTGAGTGAAAGAATGAATGGTTGTTGCTTAAAGCCAAGTGAGCAATTTGTCAGCAACATCATGGCGGGAACATCATGGCGGGAACATGCTATATTTTGATGAGACTATGATGATGATGATTGTACTAAGTAAACATGCGTAGTTGGATCTGTATAGTCCTAAGAAGAGCTTGAAGATATCAAAGGGGTAATCAGAATCCGCGAACCGAAGAAGTACGGTACAGACAACCAAATGGCTGAAAGAAAAAGGACAAAACAAGACAAAAACGATCTACAAAACTCACTGACACAACAGTTCACAGGTAAACATGTCGCCCCACTCGGAACAAATACCCTGATTACGAGCCAACCAGTCGCTGCTCTTGCTCATTAAAGCTGCGTGCTGAGCGACAAATACAATAAGTGATATTCTTTTGTTTGATCCAACCTGTGCTCGAACCCACGACCTATCACACTCCACACGAGCACTCTATCATTTACAACACCGACGCAGTTCAATTATTGAGACCTTTATAGACATATAATATATGTTGACATGAAAAGCATGCATATTAAGTTATTTGCCACCTCGATGGTTATGACAAAATTAATTGAATTGTATGTTTTTTCGCATAAGCATTCCGTTGTTTGTTTATCGTTTATCTCCCTTAGATCAAGTGTGTTTTATATTAGTGATAAATGAACAATGGAGTAATCTGGATAAGATACTACAAATGTCCACAAACAAACAAAAATGATAACCAGGAGCTCGTGAAGCACGGGCTTCAGCAGGTGTCTATAGTGGGTATATGTTTTGCAATAAATTAAAGTGAAGATACCAAGGGGGGAGGGGTCAGAAGACACATGCATATTGAAGGACAGACAATACAATAGCCAAAAGAAACAGGAAAAAGGACAAACAATTGCAGACAAAACTCTACACAGAAAGCTCAAATTTGAGCAGTGTGAACTCACTAAAAATATGAGGTTGAAATCAGGTGTTCCAAAAAGGCAAGAACTTCCTGCTCTACTACTGACAGCCATCGTATTACGTAGTATTGCCAGATTAACATCATGCGATATAGGAATGAACACAAATAACACAAATTTAACATTAACCTTTCTCAAACAAATAAAGGCAAAGAAGAACTGAACATCTTTTCACATAGATATCGTAGAGAACCTTAAAGACATGTGCAAGGTCAACATTATAACATGAATACCTCTAAGCACTTACGGCAAATTCAGATGATCCGAAGGGATAGTTCCTGCTCCACTAGTGGAACCCATCATATTGGTTAAGCGTGTTGGTCTAGTGCTAAGTGAATATCACCATCATCTCATCGAATTGTATTTTCCCTTGTCATTATTAATTTGTCACATGGTGTTAAACAACAATCACTCACTCATTTTAACATTTCTGCGCTAGTGAAATCCGTCATGTTGGATAAATATGTTGGTCTAATGCGAATGCGAATCTCATCAACAACAACCACTACAATATTGTTTTCCAGTAGTCATTCAAGCACAAATTGTGCATTCTATTGTTATCAATTTTCCACTGCAGCATCGTCTTACATGTATTTATGTTTTCCTTTTGTTTGTGTTGTTTTATAATTACCATATCGGTGGTGTAACGGTTAGCGCGCTTGTGGTAGATCGTGGGTTCGAGCCTCGATCGGGTCAAACCAATGACGATAAAATTGGTATTTGTTACTTGTCCGGTCAGCACGCAGCATTACGACGTAAGAGCAAAGACTGGTTAGCTCGGAAGCATGATAATCTGTCCGAGTGGGGCGACATGTCTACCCACTGACTGTTGTTTCAATGAGCTAGCACTATACAAATCCAACTAAGGGTGTTGGTCTACTATAAAGAGGATTATTTATTTGCTCTCCCCATCATATAGCTGACAATATGCTGAGTTGGAGTTAAACAGCAATCACTCACTCACTGCTGTTTTATGTGTTTATGTCTATATCCTGGGTGTGATTATGGCTAAATAGAAAATACATTCACTGTTTGTCTTGGTCTTTCCTTCTATTTACGGCTCCTCATTGCTCTCAATGTCGCAATGAAATATCTTATTTTCAAACATTTATTCTAAATCCACGGAAGATATTATAAAGAACTGATATGTTGATGCAGAATTGCAGCCGTCCGCCTTTTTGTACTCGGCCCACATACGCCATTATTGTGATCCTGACTATTGAAAATACATCTGCCCATTATTCAGCGCTTCATCACTGATTTGGTTTATTTCTATTATTGAAATTTAGGGTTCATTAATCATGTAATTATTAAAAAAAAACATATTACTATTACTAGGTCGATACCTCTGCTAGTGGACTCCCGGTGTATCATCCTTACAATAGTTACCAGTGTTTAGATACATTTGTTAATTGAAATGTACAGTTCCTAAGTCATGTAATTATTATTAAATCTAATGTAATCTTCTGTGCGGCATAGGTGACCTTTGGGAATGTTTTAGCTGTGGGTCGATGCAACACTGAAGAAATTCTAGATTTAAGATATGTGAATTACATTTATTGAAAACTAGCGTAAAATTCCAAGATATTCGAATAGCTATGAAATTATTACTAATAATTCTTATTGCTTAAAATTCGATTTGCAGTCGGCATATCATCATGTTGATATTTTTAAACCTCATACTGATTATCTAAGATTTAGTTGGTGTTATGGTATTACTGTTAACTATTTTACATTTCTTGTTTTTACCATTTGTCCTTAGTTCAGTTTACTAAGTTAACTCGCCCATTAGTTAAAAAGTAAAGAGGCAAAGGGAAACACATTATGATGTATCTGGATGATGACATTTGCGTTCATATGTATTCTTCTTTCCGGCATTGGTGACCTTTGGGGATGTTTTAGCTGTGGGTTGTTCCGGCACTGGAGAAACTCTAGATTTAAGACATGTGGATCTGGATGAAAGCATTGGCGTTCATGCTTAATCCAGCATAGGTGACCTTTGTGGATGTATTAGCAGTGGGTCGTTCCAGCACTGTAGAAATTCTAGATTTAAGACATGTGGATCTGGATGAAAGCTTTGGCGTTCATGTGTAATCTTCTTTCCGGCATAGGTGACCTTTGTAGATGTATTAGATGTGGGTCGTTCCAGCACTGTAGAAATTCTAGATTTAAGACATGTGAACAAGGACGCGGATGTTTTAGCTGTGGGTCGTTCCAGCATTGAAGAATTGAATGTCACTTCAATGCAAAATCCATCCAGCAGAAGCCAAAAGCAGACTGATATGATAAAAGATGAGTATTTTGATATTAATGATTGTAATAATTTGTCTCTTGATTTTGGTGAAATTAGTAACCTTACACATGATTACTACGAGTACGAACAAGAACAAGCAGACATTATAGTATGAAGTAGATTGAAAAAAAACATTACAACTTCTGGAAAAATATTGGTTTTTAAGATTATATTTTAGACATTATATATAATGGATACAGAATCCCTTTTTGTTAGAACACCTCCTTCTATTTGTGTATCTAATAATAGATCTGAATTTATCTGCCAAAAAAAAGCGATACCTAATGAATGGTATCATACATTACAGGCTCAAAACTCTATTAAAAGTGTTGTAAATTTTCAAAAAAATAAGCTTATAGTAAATGGAAAACGTATAGATCCATCACAACTGTCCAACAAATATTTTTATAATGAATATATTAATATAAAATTTTGAAACCAATAGGTATAAATACATGGTTAAGGTACTTGTCTATAAATGAAAAACCAAACATGCGTCAGCTTTACTCTTTCATTTTTCATTATTTAGAAGAAAATAAGCTAAAAATATTCAGATGGAAATTATTGCAATATATAATTCCTACAAAGAAACTATTAATGAAATGGAGAATTGCTATTAATAGCCAATGTAATTTCTGTGGTCAAGATGAAGACTATCTACATTACTTTATGTCTTGTCCCTATCTCAAAGAATTTTGGGTGAAAATACAACAAATATTGAAAAAATCTAATATAGAAAATTTTGTCACATTAAAACATATTGTTTTTGGGTATAAGATATTTGATAAAGATTATTTTGATTTCAACTATTTTTTTAGCAATTTTAGGATTTTCTATATACAAAGCATATTATGTATCTGAACAAAAGACCAAACAAGTAAACATATATTCTTTATTTGTGAGAGAATATATTACGAGAATAAGCCAGGTGCAAAAACTCCAAAACAGTAAACTGTTAGCAAAAATAAGGGAAAATATTGAAATGTAAATATGTATGCATTGTATATATGTATATGTATATGTATATGTATGCATGCATATGTATGTGTGTATATGCATAGATGTATGTGTGTAGATGTAGGTGCGTATGTATAGGTATATTTAATTAAAGTCTGATACTCATCAGTTATATTATATTATTTGAAAGTATTTTAATTATATTAGAAAATATTAATATGAAATACTTCATAAGTAGCTTGGGCTTTTGAAGTAAGAATGTAACAAGCATTTTGAATAAAAATATATTGTTGTTAAAAGAAAAAAAAATAATAGATCGGCAGTCAACCATAGCGAATTTGTCGTCGAAGCAATGCACGATTTGCTTATCAAAGTTATGATTGAGGAATGTGAGAGTAAACCTATTGTTTTCAATCCATTGACAGTATCTGTATCGAGTAGCAACAAACAAACGTTTAAATCTAGATTTGAGACATGTGAATTTACATTTATGGAAAACTAGTGTAAAATTCGAAGATATTCGAATAGCTATGCAATTTATTACCAATAATTCTTATTGTTTCAATTTCGATTTGCACTCGGCATATCATCATGTTGATATTTTAGCCTCATACAGATTATCTTGGATTTAGTTGGTGTTATGGAAATACTTATAAATATCTTAAATTTCTTATTTTACCATTTGACCTTAGCTCAGCATCCATATCTTAAAATGAACAATCGTGGAACAGTGCTATTTGCCTGTCGAAAGAAAGTTTAGATCAAATTGTATCTTGGAAGCGCAATTTACATACTCCAAATTTAAAAGAGTTTACCTCTCATCTTTCTTGTCATATTATAGTATATAGTGATGCCAGTAACACGGGCTACGGTGGTTATATGGTTGAGAATCCTAGTGATATAGATCACGGAATCTGGTCAAACAATGAACCTATGAAACGTTCAAATTGGAAAAAGCTTACGGCAGTAAACACATTTTGTTTTCTATGTTTGAATAATAACATTTTTATTGATGTTGAATGGATTCCAAAATCCAAGAATGATCAAGCTAATTATTATTAGTGGTACTGTTAACTATGCTGATTGGGGTGTGTCAGATAAAATTTTCCTACATTTGGATTCCCGGTGTTTTTTTCCCGTTACTGTACAACCAATGCTATTATTTTCTCCCTCGTTTTACTTCTACGAAAATTATTTTGTTCTTAGCTAAAATAATGTAATTAGAGATAAGAATAAACATTCTTCCGTAAATGGCCGTTTTCGGGTTAAGACGACCGAGTTAAGACGAGTTCACGTGCACTCGTCTTTACTCGTTGTGACTTCCAATCAGAACGCCTCTAGCAAGAACTAAATTTAGGACGTCGCCATGGTACAAAAAGCAGTCCCAGTTTTTTGTTTACAATAGCAACGCGATTGATTTATTGTCTGTCGACGATATTTATAATGTGCATCATTTGCAATCAAAAATGCGAAATACTTTATTAAAAAGAAATTTCCAAGATTGAATCAGAAAATAAATAAAGAAGTCTAAAGCCTTACAATGATAACATTCAATGAAATAAGATTACTTCAATACTTGTTCATTTATCGTCTGCCCTTTTCCAAAAACCAAAGCCAGGAAAATGGACTCTCAGCAGTCGCCGTTGGCGATTGGGACAGTTGTTTTTTACAAAGGAGAGAAAGTAAAAATTGTTAATTTTGAAAAACCGTACCATGAGTTTGCTGGGCATTTTGTTGTTCAGTCCCTTTACTCGGGAAGAGTCACCAAGGCGTTCAAACATGAACTATGCATAGCCATAAGAGAGCCAATAAATGAAGACCCTGACACAGATTTGTTGAAACACTCGCAATCAGATGAGGAATTAAGCTGCATAGATGAGCCAGGTCCTCATGATCAATTAAGATCCCATTTCATCTTAAATGTTTTTAGAAAACAGTATTGCCTGAGAACAAAGTCATAACATGTACATGTATATTGACCAAAATCTGTCCCAGTGAGGTTTCGAACCTCAATCTCCTGATTGTATTAAATCAGGTGTAATATCCATTTATACTACTAGAACTGCTCAATTCTGGTCAATTCAAAGAATTGCATGTACATAGCCAGACATGAGGAAGCAATCATATCTACAATACTCACTGCCATTTATTTTTTTTATTTCAGAAGCTAGAATTTTTTAACTGCACATATCATTAATTTTTTAAAGATATTCACACATTTAATTTGGTCCCAACTCTTTTCCAGAAACATAGCATCCTATTTAATATTGGTATGGCGGAAAATGAAAACTATATGAATTATTCATTTTTTTCTAGCATAGCTTGCATTTACAAATGAAAAATATTGTTACAGTGCCCGCCATACCTGTCATACCGCCTGCTACGCCCTTGTTTTCAAGCAAGACCTGAACTGACTTAGATCCCAACTTAGTTTCTGTTTCGAAAAAATAAAATGCTTGCTCCCTTATGTTACCATTGCAAGGGCATACAACATTGCTTTAAGCATCTTACACTAGGCAAACCACATTTATAATCCGATATTTACTTCAATGTAATTTAGCAAGAAAATCGTAAACAATCAGTTGATGACGTCACAGTCACACGACAAAATTTTGTTTATGTACTGATAGGTTTAAAAACGTAAACCAATCAGCAAAAGCTTTACATCAAAAATTAAATAATTTGATAACGATGCACATGTTATCAATAATTAGCCTATATGATAACTAATGCCGGTAGTACATGCAGAAGCCTAATAACGTAAAATATTAAACAAGTGACTGAACAACACAAAAAATCACAAGTGTGGCAATCGCACATAGTGAGTTATGAATGTTGATCAGTCACAAGTTGAAAATGTTTACCTTATTCGGATTCTATAATTAGTTTATATTCTGTTTATTACATAGATAATCTACAACAAAAAGCATTACTTAGGAACGATGGGACTAAGGTTTCCTCCGCCGTTTCCTTTTGTGACGTCAGATACTGTTTCTAATGGACATCTTTGATGATTTGAAAATAAAACTAAGTGATAATTCACTCTGCATCAGTGAAATATCACATTTCCATTCACTCAGCAATTCTGCATTTCACACCTACATGTACAAATGTATCTACATGGACATGTATGCTATTATTTTTGGCTATTTTGTGACAAATATTAAAATACAGATTCTGATAAATTTGATGAGTAATGATATTTTTTGGTTTCATCTGTAATAACCTCAGTGCACACGGTTTATTCACCACATGAACATGATATGCGTTATTACCTTTACAATAATCATAATAATCTTCCATTTATAATAATTACATTACTTCCGTTTTTCATTGAAATGTTACAATATGATTGGTTATGAAGTGGTCACATGATTATAAAAGAAACGTTGTACATCCCAATAAAACTCAAACCCGAACTTGCACGTGCCTCCATGACGACGTCAAATGTAAACAATCAATGGCGTAGCAATTTCCAACAGCAAATAATCTAACACAAATATAATTCACAACGAAAAATTCAACTTTATTAAATTTTGGTGTGATTTAAGTGTAATTATAAGAATTGAATGTATTTGTTTGTAGTTTTATATGGGTGTAAAAGCGTGGACCGAGGCACATTTTTTGTATGAAATGCCAATAAAACTACAAGTAAATGCATTCAATTCTTAAATGATACATGAGGTATGTACGGTATGATCATGTACATGTATTATGTTACAGATCCAGTCCATGTCAGCGCTAGAAAGTCTATAACAACATCTAAACCAGACTTAACAGAAAACAAAGAGAATGTCAGGTTCCTAAAATTTGAAAAAGAAAATTTTGCCAAATTTCTTAGTGAACAAGAAAATCAAAGAACAAAAACTAAGACAAAGCAGCACGTTCAACTATTTAAAGATTACATTTTTGCAACAAAAGGAGATTCCCCCAATATTGACACATTGGATCCAGCCACCTTAAATGAATATCTGAGCTCTTTCTACCTAGGAATTAGAAAAAAAAAGATGAAAGTGAATATGAACCAAATTATCGTAAAAATATTCAATGCAGTCTAGAAAGGCACTTCCGAAAGCAAAATTATCCAAAATCAATAACAGAAGATAATGAATTTTATGAATCTAGAGAAATTTTAAAAGCAAAATTAATTGATCTAAAAAAGAAAGGAAAGGGTGGTGGTCCTAAAACAGCGGATCCAATAGATGATGAAGACATCAAAATTCTGTATGAAAAAATTCAGCTTGGAAATACAACGCCAGACTCCATCATTAACACCTTGTGGTGGCAATTTAGAACACATTTTGGAATGCGTGTTAATACAGAACACTACAAATTATGTTGGGGAGACGTAGTACTGAAAACTGACATCAACAACAAAGAGTATCTTGCATTAGTTAGCGAACGACAAACAAAAACACGTACATGGGCAGACATAAAAAACACAAGAACATTGAATCCCAAAATATATGCAACACAAGATGGTAGATGTCCTGTCGCTTTATATAAATTGTACAAAAGTCTCAGGCCAACTGACATGTGCAAGGATAATGAGAAGTTCTACATCCAGACGCATGCCCAGTATGACAAAAGTGGAATATGGTTTAAAAAACAAGTTATGGGGTTGAACAAAATCACTTCTAACATGCCAAGAATGATAAATGCGGCAGGCATAGAAAGTGATAAAAAACTGACAAACACTAGTGCAAGGAAACACTTGCTTACTAAGTTATCAGACAGTAACATACCTGATCGTCAGATTGTCCAAATCTCTGGCCACACAAATATTGCAACCATCAACTCCTACGCACAGATGTCCAGAAAACAGCAAAATGAAATCTCGGACATTTCAAGTAACAGTGGTAAAACCGTGAAAATTACAGCCACTCCGTCGGATCTGGAAATTTCTGCAAGGACAATGTCAACTCTTACATCTACTCCATTAACAGCGCCGTCACCATACTCATTCCTGAACAACTGTACTATTCACGGATCTGTGACAATCAATTTCCCAGTTCAAAATCAAAGTCTGGCTAATCAGCAACCATCCCAACTCACGTTCCAGAGAACTGACGAACTGTCGATGTCTCAGCATCAGTAAATTTGATTGCTCAAACACTAGAAACCGTAGATTTCTTCCTAATTCGCTGAAATATTTCATTAAGCTTGTTGTTGTTCTTTCACTTTGCGACCTTATTTCTTCTGCCGGAAATTCATACGCAGAAATAGTTCCCACTTTATTGTACGATTTAGCAATGAATTGTACAGTGAATTAGTCAGTAAAAGCTCAAATATCAGTAGAAAGCTACTTAGTTTATTAGTCGGTGTCACAAAAGTCAATTTTATGTGATGTGTATTTCATAAAGTTCAATGATATTGATCTGATAATTTATGCAAATTAGCTACTGATCAATAGCGGGGGTCTCTAGGAGTTCACAATAGTGAAAGCTGTTGGTTTACGGAAGAAATAGGTACTTACATGCGTTGTTGGGAAAGCCCAGGTGATCTTCCACTCGTGATAGCAATTTTTGTGTCTTTTCGCTCGTTTCACTGCACTCCACTCGCGAAAAGACATAAAATGTCTATCACTCGTGGAAGATCACCCGGTCTTTCCCAAGAACGTATGTAAGAACCTATTACAGTGCAGGGTTGTGCGTTCGCTACAAGACCGCATATCATTTATTATAAACATATATCAACAACATAAATTCATTCAGTCTGTCCTTTCTATACCTCTAAAAAAATCAAAGTATATACGAGTAGTTGAAATTCTATTGATATTAATTTGGAAGGATCGGCGGGGGACAATAGCATCCAAAGCACGAAATTGTATCTTATTACAACTTGCAACGAACGTCGCATGAATCGAGTATACCAATAATTTTCTTTATATACTAATTGCCAAAATCGTCCGCTCGGAATGGAATGCAATACTACAGCTAATTTGCATGTCTATAACCTTTATGTAGACATCATACTGTAAAGAAATTTAATTATTTTCTTAACTAAAATAATGTAATATAAATAAGAATAAACACAATGTAAGTTTATGCGTTCGCTACAAGATCGGAATACAAAGGGGGTAAAGCGCATGATAGTACAGTAAAATATAAGCCTAAATTCATGGAGACTAGGATTTTCTGTTCAATACTATTTTCGATATAACCATCTTTAGCTGTTTCGGAGGCCCATCGTCCGTGTACCTTAAGAAGTCTACCAGAGACTTTATTGTTTGCAGCAGTAGTCGTTCCACCACTTTTCAAACTATGCAATGCATGCTTAGGGCTGTCGAGGCATATCTCAGAAATTGCCGATAAAAGGATCTCTCTAACCCTAGTATACGACAAGGGTTTCAATTTATTCGTCGCTATATACTTCTGCTTTTAATATTTAAAAAAGAAAAAAAATTGCGATAACCACAAACTCCTCTGAACCTACATGTATACATAAATCTGCTAAGAAAATATATATCTTAAGCCAATATATAGGACAAAGCGTATTACCGATCTTTCCAATGATCACATAATTTCCTCTACGATTAATGTCGGTCTTGTACTGAGGAATGTTTACCTCCATGTAATTGTCATGCCACGCGATATCAGACATACGCATGCGTGACATTTTATTGAACTTGAGGAAACCAGAAAAATCCCAAAGAAATAGAACACAGGTGCATAAATGTAATAGGTTATTGACGTCCTTCGTATAAAGTTGAACAATGTTTAGCAAGATCTCTTTAGTAATGGGTTCTTTTTTTGTTTATTGATTGGGCTAACATACGTCTTCCTCCTTCTAAAACAAGCGGCAAAAAGTTATCTGAACAAGGGTTAATCTTCAGAGAAAATGTGTGTTGCACAATTGTCCCATTATTACGGCGCTTTAACCCCGCTGAACCAGTGGTGGAAAAATCTGTAATCCACTAGAGGATTAAAATGTCTCGTGCCTTTCCCCGCATCTTTTTATTTTGAAGTAAAGGTCTTTGAAATAAAGTTCGTGTTAAATAATGGGAGAAACAAATTCTCCTGCAGTTGCCCATGTGGGTTGCGATATTTCACCACTCCCGAGGTTTGAATTTAAAATATTAACCACTAGCCTGACGGCTTGTGGTTAAAATTTTAAATTTAACTCTCTTGAGTGGAGAAATATCGTAACCCACGAGCAACTGAAGGAGAATCTATGTTTAATACTATAAAAATATGCTTCTAGGACCGAGGTAGAAACTTTTGTTGAATCAGACCAGCTAGAAATAAGGCCACTGTAGAGACTAAAGCGGGTAAGTGGTAATAAATATGTTTTGAACACCATTACTGGAATTTCGAAAAATAATTGTCATATATTTTGTTTTTGAATTGTTTGCAATTTCAGGTAAATTGTTAACAGTTTTTGAAAATTCACTATGGTTTCTGAATTCTTTAAACTCATCCCAGTAACTTCGAACAGCTGCAGTATCTGTAAATGATATCAGAATAATACATGATAGTGTTCGGAAATGATAAATACAAAACATGCACACATGTATATATGTATCAATCATACAACAGGCATGCATCTAACAATGCTTCTCAATATTCATATGCAAAAGTCTACAAGTCTACAGTTTTCTCTTAAATCAATATATACAAATTATGCACAATCTAGAGAGTACAGTCCTCTCTTAAAGAGTACAGTCTTCCTGTCTAATGTTAATCCTCTCTTAAGGAGTACAGTCCTTCTTTCTAATGTTAATCCTCTCTTAAAGAGTACAGTCCTTCTTTCTAATTTTAGTCCTCTCTTAAAGAGTACAGACCTTCTTTCTAATTTTAGTCCTCTCTTAAGGAGTACAGTCCTTCTTTCTAATTTTAGTCCTCTCTTAAAGAGTACAGTCCTCCTTTATAATATTTAGTCCTCTCTTAAGGAGTACAGTCCTCATTTATAATCTTAGTCCTATCTTAAGGGCTGCAGTCCTAGTTTATAATGTTTGGTCCTTTCTTAAGGAGTACAGTCCTACTTTCTAATGTTAGTCCTCTCTTAAGGAGTACAGTCTTCCTTTCTAATGTTAGTCCTCTCTTAAGGTGTACAGTCCTCCTTTATAATATTTAGTCCTCTCTTAAGGAGTACAGTCCTCATTTATAATCTTAGTCCTATCTTAAGGGCTGCAGTCCTAGTTTATAATGTTTGGTCCTTTCTTAAGGAGTACAGTCCTACTTTCTAATGTTAGTCCTCTCTTAAGGAGTACAGTCCTCCTTTCTAATGTTAGTCCTCTCTTAAGGATTACAGTCCTTCTTTCTAATTTTAGTCCTCTCTTAAAGAGTACAGTCTTCCTTTCTAATCTTAGTTCTCTCTTAAAGAGAATAGTCCTCCCTTATAATGTTAGTCCTCTCTTAAGGGGCGCATTCCTACTTTATAATGTTTAGTCCTCTCTTAAGGGGTGTAGTCATACTTTATAATATTTAAGTCTCTCTTAAGGAGTACAGTCCTCATGTCTAATTTCAGTCCTCTCTTAAAGAGTACAGTCCTCCTTTATAATACTTAGTCCTCTCCTAAGTAGTACAGTTCTCCTTTATAATATTTAGTCCTCTCTTAAGGGGTACATTCCTATTTTCTAATCTTAGTCCTCTCTTAAGGAGTACAGTCCTCCTTTATAATATTTAGTCCTCTCCTAAGGAGTACAGTCTTCCTTCATAATTTTAATCCTCTCCTAAGGAGTACAGTTCTACTTTATAATCTTAGTCCTCTCTTAAGGAGTACAGTCCTCCTTTATAATTTGAATCCTCTCCTAAGGAGTACAGTTCTCCTTTATAATATTTAGTCCTCTCTTAAGGAGTACAGTCTTCCTTCATAATTTTAATCCTCTCCTAAGGAGTACAGTTCTACTTTATAATCTTAGTCCTCTCTTAAGGAGTACAGTCCTCCTTTATAATTTGAATCCTCTCCTAAGGAGTACAGTTCTCCTTTATAATATTTAGTCCTCTCTTAAGGAGTACAGTCTTCCTTCATAATGTTAATCCTCTCCTAAGGAGTACAGTCCTCCTTTATAATATTTAATCCTCTCTAAGGAGTACAGTCTTCCTTTATAATTTTAATCCTCTCCTAAGGAGTACAGTCCTCCTTTATAATTGTAATCCTCTCCTAAGGAGTACAGTTCTACTTTATAATCTTAGTCCTCTCTTAAGGAGTACAGTCCTCCTTTATAATATTTAGTCCTCTCTTAAGGAGTACAGTCCTCCTTTATAATATTTAGTCCTCTCTTAAAGAGTACAGTCCTTCTTTCTAATGTTAGTCCTCTCTTAAGGAGTACAGTCCTCCTTTATAATATTTAATCCTCTCTAAGGAGTACAGTCTTCCTTTATAATTTTAATCCTCTCCTAAGGAGTACAGTCCTCCTTTATAATTGTAATCCTCTCCTAAGGAGTACAGTTCTACTTTATAATCTTAGTCCTCTCTTAAGGAGTACAGTCCTCCTTTATAATATTTAGTCCTCTCTTAAGGAGTACAGTCCTCCTTTATAATATTTAGTCCTCTCCTAAGGGGTGTAGTCCTAGTTTATAATTGTTTGTCCTTTCTTAAGGAGTACAGTCCTCCTTTATAATACTTAGTCCTCTCTTAAGGAGTACAGTCCTCCTTTATAATACTTAGTCCTCTCTAAGGAGTACAGTCCTCCTTTATAATATTTAGTCCTCTCTTAAGGAGTACATTCCTATTTTCTAATCTTAGCCCTCTCTTAAGGAGTACAGTCCTCCTTTATAATATTTAGTCCTCTCTTAAGGGCTGCAGTCCTAGCTTATAATGTTTGGTCCTTTCTTAAGGAGTACAGTCCTCCTTTATAATATTTAGTCCTCTCTTAAGGAGTACAGTTCTCCTTTATAATTTTAGTCCTCTCTTAAGGAGTACAGTCCTCCTTTAAAATATTTAGTCCTCTCTTAAGGAGTACAGTCCTACTTTATAATATTTAATCCTCTCCTAAGGAGTACAGTCCTCCTTTATAATATTTAATCCTCTCTTAAGGAGTACAGTTCTCCTTTATAATATTTAGTCCTCTCTTAAGGAGTACAGTCCTACTTTATAATATTTAATCCTCTCCTAAGGAGTACAGTCCTCCTTTATAATATTTAATCCTCTCTTAAGGAGTACAGTTCTTCTTTATAATATTTAGTCCTCTCTTAAGGAGTACAGTCCTCCTTTATAATATTTAGTCCTCTCTTAAGGAGTACAGTCCTCCTTTATAATATTTAGTCCTCTCCTAAGGGGTGCAGTCCTAGTTTATAATTGTTTGTCCTTTCTTAAGGAGTACAGTCCTCCTTTATAATACTTAGTCCTCTCTTAAGGAGTACAGTCCTCTTTTATAATACTTAGTCCTCTCCTAAGGAGTACAGTCCTCCTTTATAATATTTAGTCCTCTCTTAAGGAGTACAGTTCTCCTTTATAATATTAATCCTCTCTTAAGGAGTACAGTTCTCCTTTATAATATTATTCCTCTCTTAAGGAGTACAGTCTTCCTTTATAATTTTAATCCTCTCCTAAGGAGTACAGTTCTCCTTTATAATATTATTCCTCTCTTAAGGAGTACAGTCTTCCTTTATAATTTTAATCCTCTCCTAAGGAGTACAGTCCTCCTTTATAATATTTAGTCCTCTCTTAAGGAGTACAGTTCTACTTTATAATCTTATTCCTCTCTTAAGTAGTACAGTCCTCCTTTATAATATTTAGTCCTCTCTTAAGGAGTACATTCCCACTTTCTAATCTTAGTCGTCTCTTAAGGAGTACAGTCCTCCTTTATAATATTAATCCTCTCTTAAGGAGTACAGTTCTACTTTATAATATTTAGTCCTCTCTTAAGGAGTACAGTTCTCCTTTATAATATTTAATCCTCTCCTAAGGAGTACAGTCCTACTTTATAATATTTAGTCCTCTCTTAAGGAGTACATTCCCACTTTCTAATCTTAGTCCTCTCTTAAGGAGTACAGTCCTCTTTTATAATACTTAGTCCTCTCTTAAGGAGTACAGTTCTCCTTTATTATATTTAGTCCTCTCTTAAGGAGTACAGTCCTCCTTTATAATATTTAGTCCTCTCTTAAGGAGTACATTCCCACTTTCTAATCTTAGTCCTCTCTTAAGGAGTACAGTCCTCCTTTATAATATTTAATCCTCTCCTAAGGAGTACAGTCCTACTTTCTAATTTTAATCCTCTCCTAAGGAGTACAGTTCTCCTTTATTATATTTAGTCCTCTCTTAAGGAGTACAGTCCTCCTTTATAATATTTAATCCTCTCCTAAGGAGTACAGTCCTCCTTTATAATATTTAGTCCTCTCTTAAGGAGTACAGTCCTCCTTTATAATATTTAGTCCTCTCTTAAGGAGTACATTCCCACTTTCTAATCTTAGTCCTCTCTTAAGGAGTACAGTCCTCCTTTATAATATTTAGTCCTCTCTTAAGGAGTACATTCCCACTTTCTAATCTTAGTCCTCTCTTAAGGAGTACAGTCCTCCTTTATAATATTTAATCCTATCCTAAGGAGTACAGTCCTACTTTCTAATTTTAATCCTCTCCTAAGGAGTACAGTTCTCCTTTATTATATTTAGTCCTCTCTTAAGGAGTACAGTCCTCTTTTATAATACTTAGTCCTCTCTTAAGGAGTACAGTTCTCCTTTATTATATTTAGTCCTCTCTTAAGGAGTACAGTCCTCCTTTATAATATTTAGTCCTCTCTTAAGGAGTACATTCCCACTTTCTAATCTTAGTCCTCTCTTAAGGAGTACAGTCCTCCTTTATAATATTTAATCCTATCCTAAGGAGTACAGTCCTACTTTCTAATTTTAATCCTCTCCTAAGGAGTACAGTTCTCCTTTATTATATTTAGTCCTCTCTTAAGGAGTACAGTCCTCTTTTATAATACTTAGTCCTCTCTTAAAGAGTACAGTTCTCCTTTATTATATTTAGTCCTCTCTTAAGGAGTACAGTCCTCCTTTATAATATTTAGTCCTCTCTTAAGGAGTACATTCCCACTTTCTAATCTTAGTCCTCTCTTAAGGAGTACAGTCCTCCTTTATAATATTTAATCCTATCCTAAGGAGTACAGTCCTACTTTCTAATTTTAATCCTCTCCTAAGGAGTACAGTTCTCCTTTATTATATTTAGTCCTCTCTTAAGGAGTACAGTCCTCTTTTATAATACTTAGTCCTCTCTTAAGGAGTACAGTTCTCCTTTATTATATTTAGTCCTCTCTTAAGGAGTACAGTCCTCCTTTATAATATTTAGTCCTCTCTTAAGGAGTACATTCCCACTTTCTAATCTTAGTCCTCTCTTAAGGAGTACAGTCCTCCTTTATAATATTTAATCCTCTCCTAAGGAGTACAGTCCTACTTTCTAATTTTAATCCTCTCCTAAGGAGTACAGTCCTACTTTCTAATTTTAATCCTCTCCTAAGGAGTACAGTTCTCCTTTATTATATTTAGTCCTCTCTTAAGGAGTACATTCCCACTTTCTAATCTTAGTCCTCTCTTAAGGAGTACAGTCCTCCTTTATAATATTTAATCCTATCCTAAGGAGTACAGTCCTACTTTCTAATTTTAATCCTCTCCTAAGGAGTACAGTTCTCCTTTATTATATTTAGTCCTCTCTTAAGGAGTACAGTCCTCTTTTATAATACTTAGTCCTCTCTTAAGGAGTACAGTTCTCCTTTATTATTTTTAGTCCTCTCTTAAGGAGTACAGTCCTCCTTTATAATATTTAGTCCTCTCTTAAGGAGTACATTCCCACTTTCTAATCTTAGCCCTCTCTTAAGGAGTACAGTCCTCCTTTATAATATTTAATCCTCTCCTAAGGAGTACAGTCCTACTTTCTAATTTTAATCCTCTCCTAAGGAGTACAGTCCTACTTTCTAATTTTAATCCTCTCCTAAGGAGTACAGTTCTCCTTTATTATATTTAGTCCTCTCTTAAGGAGTACAGTCCTCCTTTATAATATTTAGTTCTCTCTTAAGGAGTACAGTCCTCCTTTATAATATTTAGTCCTCTCTTAAGGAGTACAGTCCTCCTTTATAATATTTAGTCCTCTCTTAAGGAGTACAGTCCTCCTTTATAATATTTAGTCCTCTCTTAAGGAGTACATTCCCACTTTCTAATCTTAGTCCTCTCTTAAGGAGTACAGTCCTCCTTTATAATATTTAATCCTATCCTAAGGAGTACAGTCCTACTTTCTAATTTTAATCCTCTCCTAAGGAGTACAGTTCTCCTTTATAATATTTAGTCCTCTCTTAAGGAGTACAGTCCTACTTTATAATATTTAGTCCTCTCTTAAGGAGTACAGTCCTCCTTTATAATATTTAGTCCTCTCTTAAGGAGTACAGTCCTCCTTTATAATATTTAGTCCTCCCTTAAGGAGTACAGTCCTCCTTTATAATACTTAATCCTCTCCTAAGTAGTACAGTTCTCCTTTATAATATTTAGTCCTCTCTAAGGAGTACAGTCCTCCTTTATAATATTTAGTCCTCTCCTAAGGAGTACAGTCCTCCTTTATTATATTTAGTCCTCTCTTAAGGAGTACAGTCCTCCTTTATAATATTTAGTCCTCTCTTAAGGAGTACAGTCCTCCTTTATAATATTTAGTCCTCTCCTAAGGAGTACAGTCCTCCTTTATAATATTTAGTCCTCTCTTAAGGAGTACAGTCCTCCTTTATAATATTTAGTCCTCTCTTAAGGAGTACAGTCCTCCTTTATAATATTTAGTCCTCTCTTAAGGAGTACAGATCTCCTTTATAATATTTAGTCCTCTCTTAAGGAGTACAGTCCTCCTTTATTATATTTAGTCCTCTCTTAAGGAGTACAGTCCTCCTTTATAATATTTAGTCCTCTCTTAAGGAGTACAGTCATCCTTTATAATATTTAGTCCTCTCCTAAGGAGTACAGTCCTACTTTATAATTTTAATCCTCTCTTAAGGAGTACAGTTCTCCTTTATAATATTTAGTCCTCTCCTAAGGAGTACAGTCCTCCTTTATTATATTTAGTCCTCTCTTAAGGAGTACAGTCCTCCTTTATAATATTTAGTCCTCTCTTAAGGAGTACAGTCATCCTTTATAATATTTAGTCCTCTCCTAAGGAGTACAGTCCTACTTTATAATTTTAATCCTCTCTTAAGGAGTACAGTTCTCCTTTATAATATTATTCCTCTCTTAAGGAGTACAGTCTTCCTTTATAATTTTAATCCTCTCCTAAGGAGTACAGTCCTCCTTTATAATATTTAGTCCTCTCTTAAGGAGTACAGTTCTACTTTATAATCTTATTCCTCTCTTAAGTAGTACAGTCCTCCTTTATAATATTTAGTCCTCTCTTAAGGAGTACATTCCCACTTTCTAATCTTAGTCCTCTCTTAAGGAGTACAGTCCTCCTTTATAATATTTAATCCTCTCCTAAGGAGTACAGTCCTACTTTCTAATTTTAATCCTCTCCTAAGGAGTACAGTTCTCCTTGATAATATTTAGTCCTCTCTTAAGGAGTACAGTCCTCCTTTATAATATTTAATCCTCTCCTAAGGAGTACAGTCCTACTTTCTAATTTTAATCCTCTCCTAAGGAGTACAGTTCTACTTTATAATCTTAGTCCTCTCTTAAGGAGTACAGTCCTCCTTTATAATTTGAATCCTCTCCTAAGGAGTACAGTTCTCCTTTATTATATTTAGTCCTCTCTTAAGGAGTACAGTCCTCCTTTATAATTTTAATCCTCTCCTAAGGAGTAGAGTTCTCCTTTATTATATTTAGTCCTCTCTTAAGGAGTACAGTCCTCCTTTATAATATTTAATCCTCTCCTAAGGAGTACAGTCCTCCTTTATAATTTTAATCCTCTCCTAAGGAGTACAGTTCTCCTTTATAATATTTAGTCCTCTCTTAAGGAATACAGTCCTCCTTTATAATATTTAATCCTCTCCTAAGGAGTACAGTCCTCCTTTATAATATTTAGTCCTCTTTTAAGGAGTACAGTTCTCCTTTATAATATTTAGTCCTCTCTTAAGGAATACAGTTCTCCTTTATAATATTTAATCCTCTCCTAAGGAGTACAGTCCTACTTTATAATATTTAATCCTCTCCTAAGGAGTACAGTCCTACTTTTTAATTTTAATCCTCTCCTAAGGAGTACAGTTCTCCTTTATAATATTTAGTCCTCTCTTAAGGAGTACAGTCCTCGTTTATAATATTTAGTCCTCTCTTAAGGAGTACAGTCCTACTTTATAATATTTAATCCTCTCCTAAGGAGTACAGTCCTACTTTCTAATTTTAATCCTCTCCTAAGGAGTACAGTTCTCCTTTATAATATTTAGTCCTCTCTTAAGGAGTACAGTCCTCCTTTATAATATTTAATCCTCTCCTAAGGAGTACAGTCCTCCTTTATAATCTTAGTCCTCTCCTAAGGAGTACAGTCCTACTTTATAATATTTAATCCTCTCCTAAGGAGTACAGTCCTACTTTCTAATTTTAATCCTCTCCTAAGGAGTACAGTTCTCCTTTATATTATTTAGTCCTCTCTTAAGGAATACAGTCCTCCTTTATAATATTTAATCCTCTCCTAAGGAGTACAGTCCTACTTTATAATTTTAATCCTCTCTAAGGAGTACAGTCCTCCTTTATAATATTTAGTCCTCTCTAAGGAGTACAGTCCTCCTTTATAATATTTAATCCTCTCCTAAGGAGTACAGTCCTCCTTTATAATTTCAATCCTCTCCTAAGGAGTACAGTCCTCCTTTATAATTTTAATCCTCTCTAAGGAGTACAGTCCTCCTTTATAATATTTAGTCCTCTCTAAGGAGTACAGTCCTCCTTTATAATATTTAATCCTCTCCTAAGGAGTACAGTCCTCCTTTATAATTTTAATCCTCTCCTAAGGAGTACAGTTCTCCTTTATAATATTTAGTCCTCTCTTAAGGAGTACAGTCCTACTTTATAATATTTAATCCTCTCCTAAGGAGTACAGTTCTCCTTTATAATATTTAGTCCTCTCTTAAGGAGTACAGTCCTCCTTTATAATATTTAATCCTCTCCTAAGGAGTACAGTCTTCCTTTATAATTTTAATCCTCTCTTAAGGAGTACAGTTCTCCTTTATAATATTTAGTCCTCTCTAAGGAGTACAGTCCTCCTTTATAATATTTAATCCTCTCCTAAGGAGTACAGTCCTCCTTTATAATTTTAATCCTCTCCTAAGGAGTACAGTCCTCCTTTATAATTTTAATCCTCTCTAAGGAGTACAGTCCTCCTTTATAATATTTAGTCCTCTCTAAGGAGTACAGTCCTCCTTTATAATATTTAATCCTCTCCTAAGGAGTACAGTCCTCCTTTATAATTTTAATCCTCTCCTAAGGAGTACAGTTCTCCTTTATAATATTTAGTCCTCTTTTAAGGAGTACAGTCCTCCTTTATAATATTTAGTCCTCTCTAAGGAGTACAGTCCTCCTTTATAATATTTAATCCTCTCTTAAGGAGTACAGTCTTCCTTTATAATTTTAATCCTCTCCTAAGGAGTACAGTCCTCCTTTATAATATTTAGTCCTCTCTTCAGGAGTACAGTTCTACTTTATAATGTTATTCCTCTCTTAAGTAGTACAGTCCTACTTTATAATCTTAGTCCTCTCTTAAGGAGTACAGTCCTCCTTTATAATATTTAGTCCTCTCTTAAGGAGTACAGTCCTACTTTCTAATTTTAATCCTCTCCTAAGGAGTACAGTCCTCCTTTATAATATTTAGTCCTCTCTTAAGGAGTACAGTCCTCCTTTATAATATTTAGTCCTCTCTTAAGGAGTACAGTTCTACTTTATAATCTTATTCCTCTCTTAAGTAGTACAGTCCTACTTTATAATCTTAGTCCTCTCTTAAGGAGTACAGTCCTCCTTTATAATATTTAGTCCTCTCTTAAGGAGTACAGTCCTCCTTTATAATTTTAATCCTCTCCTAAGGAGTACAGTCCTCCTTTATAATTTTAATCCTCTCCTAAGGAGTGCAGTTCTCCTTTATAATATTTAATCCTCTCCTAAGGAGTACAGTCCTCCTTTATAATATTTAGTCCTCTCTTAAGGAGTACAGTTCTACTTTATAATCTTATTCCTCTCTTAAGTAGTACAGTCCTACTTTATAATCTTAGTCCTCTCTTAAGGAGTACAGTCCTCCTTTATAATATTTAGTCCTCTCTTAAGGAGTACAGTCCTCCTTTATAATTTTAATCCTCTCCTAAGGAGTACAGTTCTCCTTTATAATATTTAATCCTCTCTTAAGGAGTACAGTCCTCCTTTATAATATTTAGTCCTCTCTAAGGAGTATAGTCCTCCTTTATAGTATTTAGTCCTCTCTAAGGAGAACAGTCCTCCTTTATAATATTTAGTCCTCTCTAAGGAGTATAGTCCTCCTTTATAGTATTTAGTCCTCTCTAAGGAGAACAGTCCTCCTTTATAGTATTTAGTCCTCTCTAAGGAGTATAGTCCTCCTTTATAGTATTTAGTCCTCTCTAAGGAGAACAGTCCTCCTTTATAGTATTTAGTCCTCTCTAAGGAGTACATTCCTATTTTCTAATCTTAGTTATCTCTTAAGTAGTACAGTCCTCCTTTATAATATTTAGTCCTCCCTTAAGGAGTACAGTCTTCCTTTATAATATTTAGTCCTCTCTAAGGAGTGCAGTCCTCCTTTATAATTTTAGTCCTCCCTTAAGGAGTACAGTCCTCCTTTATGATTTTTAGTCCTCTCTTAAGGAGTACAGTCCTCCTTTATGATTTTTAATCCTCTCTTAAGGAGTACAGTCCTCCTTTATAATTTTTAATCCTCTCTTAAGGAGTACAGTCCTCCTTTATAATATTTAGTCCTCCCTTAAGGAGTACTATCCTCCTTTATGATTTTTAGTCCTCTCTTAAGGAGTACAGTCCTCCTTTATGATTGTAGTCCTCTCTTAAGGAGTACAGTCCTCCTTTATGATTTTTAGTCCTCTCTTAAGGAGTACAGTCCTCCTTTATGATTTTTAATCCTCTCTTAAGGAGTACAGTCCTCCTTTATAATTTTTAATCCTCTCTTAAGGAGTACAGTCCTCCTTTATAATATTTAGTCCTCCCTTAAGGAGTACTATCCTCCTTTATGATTTTTAGTCCTCTCTTAAGGAGTACAGTCCTCCTTTATGATTGTAGTCCTCTGTTAAAGAGTACAGTTCTCCTTTATGATTTTAGTCTGCTTTGACAACTGTTTTACCTGTTTTGTTCAATTATTGTTATAAATACTGTTATAGTGACAGCCAGAACCGTTGAGCCGTAATGAAAGCGGGAGGTTTGGCGCTTTAATATCTGATTCAACCCACCATTTCTTTAGAAATGCCTGTGCTAAGTCAGGATCATTACGGTTTTCACAGTTTTCCGGCTGTTGACTGATTTTGTCTGTTTATATACTTATGAGTTTTGACTTTCCCTTGTAAGATTGTTCGGAGTTCGGTAATTTTGTTATTTCCTTATCACAATGGTGGCTACAACATCCAAAGCACGAAATTTTGTCTTATTGCAACTTGTAACGAACGTCGCATTAACTAAATACTTTCTTTATATACTAACCGCCAAAATCGTCCGTGAAAAAATGAATTCAATACTATAGCTTAGCTATAACGTTTATGCAAACATTATACTGTGAAGAAATTTAATGGTATTGATGCGTTTACAGTTAACTGGAATTGAGTTGGTTTGTATCACCAGTTTGTATTGTATCAAGAGTTCTTCGATACATCAAACAGTGGCTAGCATTTGGTATGATAGTTGTACCTTTGTGGAAGTCGGCAAGTTTTAAGCCGATGTTATCTCCAAGTGGTGATGGCTTGATCAAAGAGGTTAATGGGTGTATGAACTTTTCTCCCATTATTATGGCGTTTTAACCCCGCTGAACCAGTGGTGGAAAAATCTGTAATCATCTAGAGGATTAAAATGTCTCGTGCCTTTCCCTGCATGTTGTCAAATCGGGAATTGAATCGGATTTTGAAATAAAGTTCGTGTTAAATAATGAGAGAAACAAATTCTCCTTCAGTTGCCCATGTGGGTTACGATATTTCTCCACTCTCGAGAGTTAAATTAAAGATTTCAACCACTCGCCTGACGGCTTGTGGTTAAAATGTTAAGCTTAACTCTCTTGAGTGGATAAATATCGTAACCCACGGGCAACTGGAGGAGAATCTATATACCTACTAACAAAATCTTCTTTAATCATGTTAAAGGGAAAAAAAGCTGTGTTTGGTAACATTGACTTGCTTGAAATACTGACTCCAGGTAAACTAATAAACCTACTAATGCATTTATATTCCAGTCAGTGGTGGTGGTATTGATATATAGATATGTAGATATTGTTTGTTTTGCAGATAGTGACATTAGCATGTTAAGTAATTGTGTGTGTATGAACTTATTGACTTTGTAATTATGTAATTTTTGTTTTTAGATATGTTCTTTCAGGTATTCAAAGACGACATTTTAGAGTTGCCGTCGTATTTGATTGCAAAAGTTAATGGTATACCTGGAATATTGTGTGATTGTAAATCTGGTAATACTGTTCGGAATTATTATTGTGGTTTTCTAAGATGGCAAAAATTGTCAAAATTACATGGAATTTCAGATGGAGATGTTTTGCCTGCTAAGCCTATTCATGTGGTATTATATTTAACGTGTGTGATGCAACATAATTCCAGGTCGGGTCCTATCAATCAAGCCTTTTATAGTATTCGATGGGTACATTATATAGTGAGCGTTTTTTCACCCACTGGATCTTTCTCAGTGATGAATATTTTGGAGGGAGCAAAAAGGAGATTGGCAGTTCCTAGTAAAAGAAAGAACCGATTAGTCCAGAATTAATATTGAGAATGTACGATAATTTGTATAGTGATAATAATGTATTCAACCAACGTACAATATGTGTTTGCTTGTTAGCCTATGCAGCCTTTCGACGAGCTTCAGAATTATTAAGCTTACGGAGATGTGATATTGAATTGTTTCCGAGTCATATGTCTGTGTTTATTCAGAAAAGTAAAACTGATATTCATAGGGAAAGAAATCGCATTATTATTGCAAGAACATGAATTAATTTGTGTCTAGTAAATAATTTGGAATTTTATTTGCAATGGGTTTGAAACTACCACGAATTCGATTTTTATTTATTCCGTAATTTAACAAAAGACAATGATTAGTATATGTTTTGGAAATAAAATGTACTGTTATCTTATTCTAGAATGAGGGGGCTTTTTATTCAGGCCTTTAAGCAGTTCGTCAGCGATATTGATTCTTATGGTCGTCATAGCTTGCGATCTGGTGGAGCTACAGCAGCATGTATTTTTTGTGTTCCTGATAGACTTTTCAAGCGCCATGGTAGATGGAGATCCAAACACGTCAAAGACGGTTATGTAAAGGACTCGTTTAATGACTTGTTATTATAGTATTACTAAATGGGTGTTTTCATAATGGCCCTATTATGTGTCCAAGGTCTGTAATAATGGCCCAATGAATCGGTATTGGCCAGCAGTCCTTTTGACTTTTACATGACATGACGTATATATTTATGGGATAAGAAGAGTTTGAAGATACCAAAGGGGTGAGCAGAATATGGTACGTTATACATAATGAGATGGTGTTTCCCAAAGAGAAACATATATCAACATAACAAACCCATTTATAGTCTGTCATTTCTACCCCTAACAAATAAAATAAAATAAAAAATAAAAATGAATAAATTCAAAATACATACGAGTAGTTGAAATTCTATTGGTATTAATCTGGAGTGGGTGGGGGGACTATGACATACAAAGCACGAACTTTTGTCGTATTACACTTGTAATGAACGTCGCATTAATCAAACACACCTAACATTTTCTTTATGAACTAAGTGCCAAATCAATACTACAGCCTTTCCTAATTTGCATATCAATAACGTTGATGTAAAGCATTATAACTGTGAAGAAATTTAATTAAAAAGTGTAAGAAGTGGAGAGGTAAAACACTTAAAATCACTATGTACCTTTAAGCAATGCGGAAGAGACGACTATTTTGACAAGTCACATATATATACTGACCAGTATGTTAGCGCGCATTAACCACCAGGTAATATTGATAGACTAACACAGACAGGTCAGTTTAAAGTTACCCACAAATTTATGGCTCAATATTTATATTATTATTGCACATCGTTGTTTGTCCTTTTGTACTTTTTTTCTGTTGGCCATTGTGTTTTCTGTTCTTCTTCGATATGCGGATTCTGATTACCCCTTTGGTATCTTCAAATTCTTCTTAAGTAAAAAAAAGAGAATATATATATGCTTAATTCAAGACACGTTTAAAGATACCAATGGGATCAGAAATGTTTGTCGATATCAAAGAGGGCACTAGAAGCCATATATCGAAGAAGAACAGACAATAAAATAACCAACTAAATGTGGTGGTCTAATACAAAGCAGATATCATTATAGTCTCATCGAAAGCAATTGGCTCTCACCATGATATGGCTGAAAATATGCCCATTTGGTGTTAAGCAACAATAACTCATTGTAATGCGATATAAATCATACAAAACGGACTATTTTGTTTGAAAACAAGTATACACCATAGCCTGTAAGCAATTATGTAATGGAGACTACACTTCAACTGTAGATCTTAAAAATAAGGAACGAGACCCGTAATGCTTAGAAAGCGAAATAAAACAACAATTAGCTTAAAAAAAAAACGGAAAAAAAATAGAAATAAAAGCGGGGTACGTTCTCCCATTTCGTGATTATAGTTATACAGTTCAATGTCTTTCAAGTGTACCAAATGTTCACCGATTGTGTGCCTGCCTTGTAATCACTTGCGTTAGTTTTTTTTTTGTTTTTGTATTGCGAGAATACATTTTAAAAGTTCACCTACTCATGAGTTCTGAACATGAATTATGCCAGATTTGAAATATATTTGTATATATTGCACAATTACTTTATTTAAATAAGTTGCCGATATTATTTGTAATAAAGTGTACTCTCAAGAGTCATACAGTAATATGCCAAAAGTGAAGATAATTTCAAGGTGGCTACCAACTTCAAATGAACCACACCTGGGATTTCAAATCTTTGCAAAAATATAAATAAAAACAAATTCACTTACCTAGTACTTTGTTATACAACTCTTAGCGTTAATTACTTGCTTCAGACGCTTGGGAATTGATTTATAAACGTCTTGAATATAATAAATGGGAATTTCAGTCCATATGTTGCGAATAGCAGTTTCCAACAACTGACGTGAGGTGATGTTTTGAACTTGTTTTTGTAGTTCATGCTTGCTTGTCTGCCACATATATATTCTCTATAATATTAAGATCAAGACTATGGGCTGCCCATTTCTTTCCATGTAAATATGTTTCTTCCATATACCCCTTCACTACGCGTGTCCTATGTATGGGGCCATTATCATCTTGAAGCACATAATTGTCATCTGGTAAATGACGTGTAATAACGGGCCAAACAAAGTAATCAATGACTTCAATATAGCTTTGGGCATTACTATTACCGTCAACAACTGTCAAAGCACACATACCTTCGTAGGTGATGCAGCCCCAGATCTTCAAACTTACATGAACACCACGAACTGGATTCAAGAATGGTGGAGTCCATTCTTCGCCGGGTCGTCGCCAAATAAGTACACGCTGTCCATTCCCAATGTTACCTTACATTCATCACTATATCACTTTCTTCTAGAAATCATTTAATGTTGTACCTATTCAATTTACACCATACCAGCCGTGTTTTGACATTGTAGTCGCGAATTCTGATGCCTATTTTTACAACACACTTGTGATATTTTGTTTCATACAAAATTCTTTTTGAACAGTTCGATAAGATACAGGTCGTGCCCTATACCCATAAAGTGTCAACAAAGGTGGCCTACCCGACCTATCCTTGTTTCCCTTAGCTACACGTTGCTTAAAACGTTTTAAAACACCATATATTGCTGGCAGCAGAAGTCCCGTTTCCCGTGCTATTGTCGGTCCTTTAAGTCCTGCTTTGTGCAAAACAGGAATTGCATTCTTCTCAGGCAAAGACAGTTGAACACGTTTAGGTTCCATCTCAAAAGATAAAAATTGTAAACAAAGCAGACGACACATAGCTTCCGCTGACCTTTTAGCGTCATCTATTAGTTCAATACTTTAATTTTATATAAAAATAGAGATAACTATAATTTATTAACGGATAATTTCGCAACCAAACATCGACAATGGATTTGGCAGCGCAATGACGTCGTGGCAACGTTTTGTATATTAATTATATAGAATTATACCACCGTAGCCGCGTAGACTAAAGATTTGAAACAACCTTTAAAATTCACAGCAGGAGTTTGATACCCGCAAGTTACAAAATATTCACAAACCGTTTTTAAGCGTAAAATGGTAGAATGTTAAAGTTGATATACGCAAGAACAAAAGGGTAAATTGTAGATTCTAAAAAAAAATCAGTACTCCGACCAATAGTGTGACGTCAGAGAAATGTATTATGACGTTGATTTATTCACTGTCGTCAAAGAGCTCCGGATGAAAATGTTTCGTCAACTTCTGGCATGTTGCAAAGCGGTAGTCACATTTAGATAAAATTTATAAGAAGAAAAGTCATTGCTGAGGAGATATAATCGGGAGGGCCCGAGTGGCTCAATCAGTTAGGTAGTTCGATTAGGTAGTTGTATTAACTAACAGCTCATACAACCCTATCACCAATACGGTGTGAGTTCGCTCCCAGCTTAATAGATTACATGAAAGGGTGCATTCGATTCGCAGTCGCAAGTCGTACAGCTTACCAGTTGTTTGCCCATGGTAGGTGTTTCTCTCGGCTTTTTCCACCACTAAAACTGGACGCCTTTATATAGCTGAAATATTGCTGAAAGTGACGTTAAGCACAATAAACTAAATCAAATCAAATCTTTGACGAATCATTTTCACCGGACAGTGTTATTTGTTGGTGTTTCTCATCAACAGTGGCATATTTCAGCTATATATATATTTACCTGAACTTTACACAGTAAGTCACTTTGTGACATAAGTTTTTATTTATTTTTGGTGTTTTAACGCCACTTTCAGCAATTTTTCAGCAATATCATGGCGACCAGTGTTAGTGGTGGAAGAAGCCGGAGTACCCGGAGAGAACCACCGATCATGGGCAAGCAACTGGTAAACTTTATCACTTGCGACTTTTTTGTAATTTACAAAGCCTAGCGCGAACCCACGACGTATTGGTGATAGGCTTGTATGAGTTGTTAGGTAATCCAACTACCTAGCTCATTTAGCCTCCCGGGCCCTTGTGACATAAGGAAATCATATTAAATTCATAGTAACTCTTGATTTAATAAATTGCGTGAGAATAAGAATCAAGCTAAATATAAATATAAATTTAACCGCAATAAAATCATCAAAAATAGATACAAATGACTTCAAGACGAGTTTTTAGGGAAAGTTGTGCTTCATGTGAAATGTATTTGGATCCTTCGTCAAATAAGGCAAATATATTACGAATTTATTGGTTCCCCAATTTTTCATTGGTTCTTCTACGATGAATGTCTGCATATATTCGGAAAACAGACGGAGTATATATTTACGTCTTCAGTCTCCCAGAAAAAAAATGGCCGACAAAAAATATAGAAATGTTTACGCTTCACTGAATCAATAGCATAATACGGTATATTACAAACAACAAACAAATGCTTTATTGTCAATCAAGATGCCCACAATGAGCAGTATAATCAATAAAAAATCACAATATACAATTGATTCACATAATATGTTTTCATTGGATAGGACAATACAAACAAAATAAAAAAAAATAAATAAAAAAAAATCACTTTTAGTAAGAAATATAGTTATAATGGTTGCATTGTTACTAAGTTAAATGTTGTGTGTATACTCTAAACGGCTGTATAAACAACAGAAAATATTACAACAGATAATTCCATTACAAATACCTGGTCGATTCAGCAAGCTCATATGTTCCACGGCTGTACCATAGCAAAATTGAACATCACAAGTAACAAGTTAAGGTGTGTTAATGTTTGCGCCTTGAAAGCTTTCGTGGTCACGAGGCCGCCCCAAGTTTTTTGTTTACATGTTTGTAGCATTAAAATTATTAGAATAGTTTTACAAACCCGTTTCCTTCGTGAGATCCTCAATACATGAAATATATCGTGACGTATATTTTGATGTCATCGTAGACAGAATGTCAGAAGTACGGAAAGGAATATTTAGAAACACGAATAATGATAATAATAGACACAAACTATTTAATATGGTTTTACATATGAATTGGGACTATATAAGTGTTAAGAAAAGGAAAATAAAAACAAACACACAAAAACGAGAAAAAAAAAAAACATTTGTTTTTCCATCTAAATCAACACAATTTCATATGAATTAAATTTAATAAAAACTTTATAAATATAACATTAATATATCACATAAAAAAACAATGGGCTTGTGAAACAATTTCATTAATTAAAATTTAAAATGTTAATAACATGTAAACAAAACTTTGATGTGGTATGCTACAGCCTTGGACCATAGGAGTTTGCTGAATCGATCTGGTGTTTGTGACGGAATTATCTGTTGTAATACTTTTGTTTTCATGCAGCCGTTTTGAGCATTAAAACAGCATTTGGTTTGGTAAAATACATTAATTATTCCGTATTATGCTATTAATTCAGTGAAGTATAATTATTTCTAATTTTGTCCGCCTGTCGTTATTGTTTTTCTGGAGACTGAAATATATACCCCGTCTGTTTTTTCGAGTATATTCTGACATTTATGGTTGACGAACCAATGAAAATGTGTGTGACAAACTAAATCCGTAATCACATTCCTGCTTAAGCTTTGTTTTCATAACAATCATGACCAGTTTCACCATCACTGTTTAAATTTTATTTTCATTACATTCAAGACCAGCTTCCCCATTACTGCTTAAACTTTCTTTTCATAGCAATCATGACCAGTCTCACCATTACTGTTTAAGCTTTCTTTTCATAGCAATCATGATCAATTTCACCATTGCAAACACCGCCACATTTTATATGCCTGTCCCAAGGAAGAACTTGGATTTCAAACGTCATCAATGTATGTCTTGGTCATTTTTGTTGTTCAGTGAGTTAAGGTGAGAGATAATTTGTTGATATTGGTGGAATTGTTGACCATCACTTTTTAAGATTTCTCTTCATAGCACTCATGGCTAATGTCACCATCACTGTTTAACTTTCTTTTCATAATGATCATGACCAGTTTCACCATCACTGCTTAAGAAGAGTTTGAAGATGCCAAAGGGGTAATACAAATCCGCAAATCTAAGGACAGATAGTACAATGACCAACAGAAATAGGACAAGCAACAATCTACTAAACACTGAGTAACACGAACCCCACAAAAAACCGCAGGTGAACTCAGGTGCTCCAGAAGGGTAAGCAGTTCATGTACGACTAGTGACACCCGACGTGGTAATTCTTTCATAACAATCAGGATCAGTGTCCAGTCAATAAACCACGTAAATAAAATGATGTATACATGTATGGTTAGATTGCCAGAAGGACAGGAAGAAATGATAGATAGGTTAGACAACTTATGTCTTGTAGTTGACCACCAGTGATTACCTATAACAAGCCTGTGTCGTACGCTTGAAAAAACTATATCAATGCATATCATTTTTTTTCAACACAAATAATTGTATTGCATTAAATTGTGTTGCTAACAATTCACTAGGTATACTGCGCTTACCTAGTATCCCTATTTGTGTATTACTAAATAGCAAGGTATTTGCTATTTAGTGAAGCTTATTTCATAATAAATATTGTTAGTACACTTTTTAAGATAATATACAGTATATATTGTAATTATGACATTTAATAAACATATAATAGCTGTCTGGTGATTTCACATGCTTTTTGCATTGACAATATCCGGATTTGTTTTTACATTTCCAAACCGATCATGGTCGAAAGGTTAATTGTTCATACTCGTGCATTACATGCATGATTGCGATGTTGCTTTTTTCCTGTTTTGATAGTAGTTCGCTTTATTTTCTAAATGTCATATTATTCAAACACGGAGTACTAAAATACGTTTTGTACTTTGGGCGTTTTAAGTACAGGGATACTTCATTTAAGAAGGAGTTTACTAATATACAAATTACGGATGCATGCATACATCTTGTAGTCTGGACGTTGTGTGTACTTACTAAAAAACGTATATTTCCAATTTATGCCTGCGACAGGTTTCTGAAATAACCTTTATCCGGTATGTTCATTTGTACGGTCAAAATCTTTAAGGACAAGTATACATGTAGTCATGCTTAAATGTTGTATTGGTCATGGTATATTTACTCATAGTTATTTATTAAAAAATGAAGAACGGTTAGAATTCATTCCGTGTAATTCCAACTATTCACAAAAACATGTGTTTTATGTTGACAAAAAGGTAAAAAAAAAAAGTAAAATTTATTTAGAGTAAAATCGTATCAACAATTTACACAAATGATTAAATATTTCTGATTCACCGAAATATAAAACAAAAATTAATTATCGAATGAAATTTTAATGAGACTTTATTAAATGTTGATAATTGATTGTCAACCATGGCTAACCAATAAAACACCTTCAGCTTATTTTCAATGTGGTTCATTACAAGAAAAATCTCTTTGGTGTGCGTACACGATGAAGGTTAATCCAGAAACACGTTATGCGCATTAAATTAGATATCTACGTGTTTATTAATAGATTCTAAAGATGTCGTTGATGTTCGTCAGACATTCTATGACGTCAACACTTGATATAATTTCTTTACAAATGTCGCAAGCGGCACAATGTTGAAATTTTTTAAAGTAATAAATTGATATACTAAAGCATAAATAGATACATGTACAGTCAAACCTGCATTAAGAGGTCACCTTTGGGACAACGAAAATGTGGTATTTTAAGACAGTTGACCTCTTAAAACAGGTTCAATTTACATGACCTTTTCTATGACAGGACAAGAAAAGTTCTCCTTTTGACACGGATGGCTGCTTAACAGAGGTGATCGCATAAACAGGTTTGGCTGTATTTGTAAATATAACACGTTTTTTTTTGTTACACCAATATTTTTTTTTATTTCTAAGTGTTTTGGAGTTGAGGAAATCAATTTCTAATTTTTTCACTCAACGATATAGATGAAATACTACTAAAGTTGGCGTTGCACACCAATTAATCAAACTTTCAGAAGAGAAACTTTTTCACAATGCCATACCCTGAATTTCCTGGTGATGAACTAGCAGTCAAGACATTATATAAAAATATAAGTATACAACTAATAAATAAACGTTAGAGAAAACCGAAAGAACAATCAAGAACAGACAATCCAGAAACACTGCCAATATTGGGCACACAAGACACAGGACGAAGACAAACAAAACACAAAAACCAAAACAAATAAAAACACAAAAACCACACAGGAAACTACAGAAGACTACAATTCAGACACTGGTGGTACTGGACAAACAAGATACAGGACTATTAAACGTTAGAGAACACCGCAAAAGCATTCAAGAATGGGCAATCCAGAGACACTGGCAACATTGGGCACACAAGTCACAAGACGAAGACAAACAAAACATAAAACAAACAAATAAAAACACAACAAAATACAAAAGATTACCACATAGACCAACCAATTAAAACGAGGGTGAACCCAGATGATCGCGAAAAGTAAGCAGTTCGTGTTTCTTATAAGACACCCGTTATATTACTCATATAATCAAGAGGTGTTGGAAACCGATATAAATGCACAGAAACACAAAAAACATAAATAAGAAAATATATTCGCCTCGAAATAGGTACTTCATTATACTTAATGAATAGGTTGATTGATTGATTGATTGGTGTCTAACGCCAAATTTGGCAGCATTTCGGCCATATTGTTGCTGCTTAATGCAGGGCGATATGTAAACATGTCTATTTATCTTTATCTTACAGAAAATATGGTGATGACGAGAAAAATTTGTTTTAAATCATTGATATTCCAATCTGTATCCATGGCGATGGTATATGGTTTCAGTGGATCTGATTTGGAGCCCGTTAGCTCTAATAGCTTTGATATAGTTGACTTAATGATTATTATTGGTATGTGTATCTTAATTCCGTACAATGACTAAAGTAATAAGAAAAGTTTGAAGACACCGAAGGTATAAACAGACGTCGTAAATCGAGGAAGGAGAGAGGACACAAAGGTATAAACAGAAGCCGTAAATCGAAGGAGAGAAAACACAATGGTATGAAAGTCAAAAGAAAAGTTCAAATTGATAAGTAATGATCTACAAAGCGGCCAGTCATATATGTAGAGGCGTGTGATAAATTACACTTACTGGTCACACATGAGTGATTTAGTATATCATCTAACACAAATGGCGCTTGCGAGAGTAGGAAAGTGTTACTAAGCTACGTTGCATGTAACGAGCTATTCAATTGGCTGAAAAGAGTCCTAACCGTATTAATCATATCATTATATATTCATGACATAAGGTCACTTGCATGTGATTCGTAATGGGGTTTCCCCGAATCTCTCATACCGCAACATATCAGTAAAGGAGACAAAGTGAAATATCTGATTTTAATCAAAATACAATACACTATACAGAAAACTAAATACTGAGCATCACAAACTACACATAAAACAAAGGAACTAAATGAGGGTCTCCAAGGGAATGATCAGTTACTATTAAACGACACAAATATTATACGATATGAAAATCGATTTTCAAACACTTCGCAACCTTCATAAACCTTCATTTGTCTTAAGAAGAGATTGAAGATACGAACAGGTTAATCAGAATCCGTATATCGATGAAGAACAGACAACACAATGGCCAAATGAAAAAGTACAAAAGGACAAACAACGATCTACAAAACATACATATAAAACTAAAGATCGAGTAACACAAACCCCATTCAAAACCCGGGGTGAACTAAGGTGCTCCGGAAGGGTAGGCAGTTCCTGCTCCACTAGTGGCACCCGTCGTGTTAATCTAATTAAAACCCGGTTATAAGTCATAAACGAGGAAAGGAACGAGGAAGTGTTTACGACAAGTGGAACATATCCGTGATCATTTGTGACACAGATATTCCATAACGGTCAATGTACTAAACAAACTGATTGGATGTCATTTGGTTATATATCGTCTACCTTTGCGATCTCTTGGAATAAAATTGATAATTCTTTGAGTCTGAAATTGAGAAAACAAATGGTCTATTTTCTTAACTAGATTATAATGAACCAATTAAAAAAATCAAAATATTTCTCAAAGATTGCATAGATCTACTGAGACTATATGTGGCAAGGTATTCCCATATTGTCATTAATTTAAGATATTCACAATATTCACAGAATGTTAAATTTCGTCCAACGGTTAATATTTGCTCATCATTTATTTTACCATTATACTGGCAAAAGTTAACTCCCTTGTCATATCAAGACACGTGTAATTGAGTTCTCGAAAAAGTGAGTGAGTGATTGCTGCTTAACGTCAACTCATCAATTGTTCAGCTATGCAATGGCGAAACCAAGATAATTATCAATGAGATGATGATGATGATGATGAGATCCACTTTTACTTGACCAACACGCTTAGTTGGATTTGTATAGTACTAACTCACTTAATAAACAGTCCGCAGGTAGACATGTCGCCCCACTCGGACACATTATCCTGATCCCGTGTCAACCAGTTTTTGCTCTTTCTGCTTAATGTTGCATGCTTAGCGGAGAAGCACCAAAAACCAGTTGCATAGTTTTTGGTTTGACCCGATCGGGGATCGAACACACGATCTACCGCACTCTAGGCGAGCAGGAGGAGCTGAGTCCCCCAGAGCACCTCAGTTCACCGCCCTGTTGTTTACGGGGTTCGTGTCTTTTGATATGTAGTTTTCTGTGTATGGTTTGTGAATGATTGCTTGGTTTTTCCTCATTTTTTCTTTTGGCCATTGCATTGTCAGTCCTTTTTCGAATTACGACTTTTGATTTACCCCTTTGGCAACTTCAAACTTTTCGTACATGACTTTGTTGTATGTGTTTCTATTTATTTGCAGCTATTATCTCTATATATGCCTTAATTACAACGGGACCGAACAACTCTACAGCAACTGAAACATCAACATCAACTTCAACATCGACACCGAATGTCTCTGTCAGAGATGACCACATACATGGTCCGTTTATCGTATCCAAATTCCGTCCTTTCCTAGTTCAGAATTTTCATCGAATTATTAACATGAGTAACAGGACGTATTGCATTAGTGGAGCAACAATTACTTATCCTCCCGGAGGGCCCGGGTGACTTAATGAGTTAGGCAGTTGGATTACCTAACAACTCATACAAGCCTATCACCAATACGGCGTGGGTTCGCGCCCGGCTTTGTAAATTACAAACAAGTGTGCACTCGACTCGCAGTAACAAGTGATAAAGTTTTCCAGTTGCTTGTCAACGGACGGTGGTTCTCACCGGGCACTCCGGCTTCTTCCACCACTAAAACTGGTCGCCATGATATAGCTGAAATATTGCTGAAAGTGGCGTTAAATCACCAATAATCAAAAAATCAGTCAAATCCTTCCGATGTACATGAGTTCACCCGGGGTTTTAGTGAGGTTCACGTTGCTCAATCATTTTATTTCTATGTAGTATTTTGTTGGCCATGATATGTCTTTTCCCTTATGTTTGACTGTCGTAGTGTGTCTTCCCTTATGCTTGACTATCGTATTGTCTCTTCCTTATGTTTGACTATGGTATGGTCTCCTCCCTTATGCTTGACTATCGTATTGTCTCTTCCCTTATGTTTGACTATCGTATTGTCTCTTCCCTTATGTTTGACTATCGTATTGTCTTTTCCCTTATGTTTGACTATCGTATTGTCTCTTCTCTTATGTTTGACTATCGCATTGTCTCTTCCCTTATGTTTGACTATCGCATTGTCACTTCCCTTATGCTTGACTAACGTATGGTCTCTTCTCTTATGCTTGACTATCGTATTGTCTTTTTCCATATGCTTGACTATCACATTGTCTCTTTCCTTATGTTTAACTATCGTATTGTCTCTTCTTTTATGTTTGACTATCGTATTGTCTCTTCCCTTATGCTTAACTATTGTATTGTCTCTTCCTTTATGCTTGACTATCGTATTGTCTCTTCCCTTATGCTTGACTATCGTATTGTCTCTTCCCTTATGTTTGACTATCGTATTGTCTCTTCCCTTATGCTTGACTATCGTATTGTCTTTTCCTTTATGCTTGAATATCGTATTGTTTCTTCCCTTATGTTTGACTATCGTATTGCCTCTTCCCTTATGCTTGACTATCGTATTGTCTCTTCCCTTATGCTTGACTATCGTATTTTCTCTTCCCTTATGCTTGACTATCGTATTGTCTCTTCCCTTATGTTTGACTATCGTATTGTCTCTTCCCTTATGTTTGACTATCGCATGGTCTCTTCTCTTAAGTTTGACTATCGTATTGTCATTTCCCTTATGTTTGACTATCGCATTGTCTCTTCCCTTATGCTTGACTATCGCATTGTCTCTTCCCTTATGCTTGACTATCGTATTGTCTCTTCCCTTATGCTTGATTATCGTATTGTCTCTTCCCTTATGTTTGAATATCGCATTGTCTCTTCCCTTATGCTTGACTATCGTATGGTCTCTTCTCTTATGTTTGAATATCTTATTGTCTCTTGCCTTATGTTAGACTATCGTATTGTCTCTTCCCTTATGTTTGACTATCGTATTGTCTCTTCACTTATGCTTGACTATCGTATTGTCTCTTCCCTTATGCTTGACTATCGCATTGTCTCTTCCCTTATGCTTGACTATCGTATTGTCTCTTCCCTTATGTTTGACTATCGTATTGTCTCTTCCCTTATGTTTGACTATCGTATTGTCTCTTCCCTTATGCTTGACTATCGTATTGTCTCTTCCCTTATGCTTGACTATCGTATTGTCTCTTCCCTTATGTTTGACTATCTTATTGTCTCTTCCCTTATGCTTGATTATCGCATTGTCTCTTCCCTTATGTTTGACTATCGTATGGTCTCTTCCTTTATGTTTGACTATCGTATTGTCTCTTCCCTTATGTTTGACTACCGCTTTGTCTCTTCCCTTATGTTTGACTATCGTATTGCCACTTCCCGTATGTTTGACTATCGTATTGTCTCTTCCCTTATGCTTGACTATCGTATTGTCTCTTCCCTTATGTTTGATTATCGTTTTGTCTCTTCCCTTATGTTTGACTCTCGTATTGCCTCTTCCCTTATGCTTTACTATCGTAGTGTCTCTTCCCTTATGCTTGACTATCGTATGGTCTTTTCCCTTATGTTTGACTATCGCATTGTCTCTTCCCTTATGCTTGACTATCGTATGGTCTCTTCTCTTATGTTTGAATATCGTATTGTCTCTTCCCTTATGTTAGACTATCGTATTGTCTCTTCCCTTATGTTTGACTATCGTATTGTCTCTTCACTTATGCTTGATTATCGTATTGTCTCTTCCCTTATGCTTGACTATCGTATTGTCTCTTCCCTTATGCTTGACTATCGTATTGTCTCTTCCCTTATGTTTGATTATCGTATTGTCTCTTCCCTTATGTTTGACTATCGTATTGTCTCTTCCCTTATGCTTGACTATCGTAGTGTCTCTTCCCTTATGCTTGACTATCGTATGGTCTTTTCCCTTATGTTTGACTATCGCATTGTCTCCTCCCTTATGCTTGACAATCGTATGGTCTCTTCTCTTATGTTTGAATATCGTATTGTCTCTTCCCTTATGTTAGACTATCGTATTGTCTCTTCCCTTATGCTTGACTATCGTATTGTCTCTTCCCTTATGTTTGACTATCGTATTGTCTCTTCCCTTATGCTTGACTATTGTATTGTCTCTTCCCTTATGTTTGACTATCGTATTGTCTCTTCCTTTATGTTTGACTATCATATTGTCTCTTCCCTTATGTTTGACTACCGCATTGTCTCTTCCCTTATGTTTGACTATCGCATTGCCACTTCCCGTATGTTTGACTATCGTATTGTCTCTTCCCTTATGCTTGACTATCGTATTGTCTCTTCCCTTATGCTTGACTATCGTATTGTCTCTTCCCTTATGTTTGACTATCTTATTGTCTCTTCCCTTATGCTTGACTATCGCATTGTCTCTTCCCTTATGTTTGACCATCGTATGGTCTCTTCCTTTATGTTTGACTATCGTATTGTCTCTTCCCTTATGTTTGACTACCGCTTTGTCTCTTCCCTTATGTTTGACTATCGCATTGCCACTTCCCGTATGTTTGACTATCGTATTGTCTCTTCCCTTATGCTTGACTATCGTATTGTCTCTTCCCTTATGCTTGATTATCGTTTTGTCTCTTCCCTTATGTTTGACTCTCGTATTGCCTCTTCCCTTATGCTTTACTATCGTAGTGTCTCTTCCCTTATGCTTGACTATCGTATGGTCTTTTCCCTTATGTTTGACTATCGCATTGTCTCTTCCCTTATGCTTGACTATCGTATGGTATCTTCTCTTATGTTTGAATATCGTATTGTCTCTTCCCTTATGTTAGACTATCGTATTGTCTCTTCCCTTATGTTTGACTATCGTATTGTCTCTTCACTTATGTTTGACTGTCGTATTGTCTCTTCCCTTATGCTTGACTATCGTATTGTCTCTTCCCTTATGCTTGACTATCGTATTGTCTCTTCCCTTATGTTTGATTATCGTATTGTCTCTTCCCTTATGTTTGACTCTCGTATTGTCTCTTCCCTTATGCTTGACTATCGTAGTGTCTCTTCCCTTATGCTTGACTATCGTATGGTCTTTTCCCTTATGTTTGACTATCGCATTGTCTCCTCCCTTATGCTTGACTATCGTATGGTCTCTTCTCTTATGTTTGAATATCGTATTGTCTCTTCCCTTATGCTAGACTATCGTATTGTCTCTTCCCTTATGTTTGACTATCGTATTGTCTCTTCACTTATGTTTGACTATCGTATTGTCTCTTCCCTTATGCTTGACTATCGTATTGTCTTTTCCCTTATGCTTGACTATCGTATTGTCTCTTCCCTTATGCTTGACTATCGTATTGTCTCTTCCCTTATGCTTGACTATCGTATTGTCTCTTCCCTTATGCTTGACTATCGTATTGTGTCTTCCCTTATGTTTGAATATCGTATTGTCTCTTCCCTCATGCTTGACTATCGTATGGTCTCTTCTCTTATGTTTGAATATCTTATTGTCTCTTCCCTTATGTTAGACTATCGTATGGTCTCTTCCCTTATGCTTAACTATCGTATTGTCTCTTCCCTTATGTTTGACTATCGTATTGTCTCTTCCCTTATGCTTGACTATCGTATTGTCTCTTCCCATATGTTTGACTATCGTATGGTCTCTTCCTTTATGTTTGACTATCGTATTGTCTCTTCCCTTATGTTTGACTACCGCATTGTCTCTTCCCTTATGTTTGACTATCGCATTGCCACTTCCCGTATGTTTGACTATCGTATTGTCTCTTCCCTTATGCTTGACTATCGTATTGTCTCTTCCCGTATGTTTGATTATCGTATTGTCTCTTCCCTTATGTTTGACTCTCGTATTGTCTCTTCCCTTATGCTTGACTATCGTAGTGTCTCTTCCCTTATGCTTGACTATCGTATGGTCTTTTCCCTTATGTTTGACTATCGCATTGTCTCCTCCCTTATGCTTGACTATCGTATGGTCTCTTCTCTTATGTTTGAATATCGTATTGTCTCTTCCCTTATGCTAGACTATCGTATTGTCTCTTCCCTTATGTTTGACTATCGTATTGTCTCTTCACTTATGTTTGACTATCGTATTGTCTCTTCCCTTATGCTTGACTATCGTATTGTCTTTTCCCTTATGCTTGACTATCGTATTGTCTCTTCCCTTATGCTTGACTATCGTATTGTCTCTTCCCTTATGCTTGACTATCGTATTGTCTCTTCCCTTATGCTTGACTATCGTGTTGTCTCTTCCCTTATGTTTGAATATCGTATTGTCTCTTCCCTCATGCTTGACTATCGTATGGTCTCTTCTCTTATGTTTGAATATCTTATTGTCTCTTCCCTTATGTTAGACTATCGTATGGTCTCTTCCCTTATGCTTAACTATCGTATTGTCTCTTCCCTTATGTTTGACTATCGTATTGTCTCTTCCCTTATGCTTGACTATCGTATTGTCTCTTCCCATATGTTTGACTATCGTATGGTCTCTTCCTTTATGTTTGACTATCGTATTGTCTCTTCCCTTATGTTTGACTACCGCATTGTCTCTTCCCTTATGTTTGACTATCGCATTGCCACTTCCCGTATGTTTGACTATCGCATTGTCTCTTCCCTTATGCTTGATTATCGTATTGTCTCTTCCCTTATGTTTGATTATCGTATTGTCTCTTCCCTTATGTTTGACTCTCGTATTGTCTCTTCCCTTATGCTTTACCATCGTAGTGTCTCTTCCCTTAAGCTTGACTATCGTATGGTCTTTTCCCTTATGTTTGACTATCGCATTGTCTCTTCCCTTATGCTTGACTATCGTATGTTCTCTTCTCTTATGTTTGAATATCGTATTGTCTCTTCCCTTATCTTAGACTATCGTATTGTCTCTTCCCTTATGTTTGACTATCGTATTGTCTTCACTTATGTTTGACTATCGTATTGTCTCTTCCCTTATGCTTGACTATCGTATTGTCTCATCCCTTATTCTTGACTCTCGCATTGTCTCTTCCCTTATGCTTGACTATCGTATGTTCTCTTCTCTTATGTTTGAATATCGTATTGTCTCTTCCCTTATCTTAGACTATCGTATTGTCTCTTCCCTTATGTTTGACTATCGTATTGTCTCTTCCCTTATGTTTGACTATCGTATTGTCTCTTCTCTTATGCTTGACTATCGTATTGTCTCTTCTCTTATGCTTGACTATCGTATTGTCTCTTCCCATATGTTTGACTATCGTATGGTCTCTTCCTTTATGTTTGACTATCGTATTGTCTCTAACCTTATGTTTGACTACCGCATTGTCTCTTCCCTTATGTTTGACTATCGCATTGCCACTTCCCGTATGTTTGACTATCGCATTGTCTCTTCCCTTATGCTTGACTATCGTATTGTCTCTTCGCTTATGTTTGATTATCGTATTGTCTCTTCCCTTATGTTTGACTCTCGTATTGTCTCTTCCCTTATGCTTTACTATCGTAGTGTCTCTTCCCTTATGCTTGACTATCGTATGGTCTTTTCCCTTATGTTTGACTATCGCATTGTCTCTTCCATTATGCTTGACTATCGTATGTTCTCTTCTCTTATGTTTGAATATCGTATTGTCTCTTCCCTTATGTTAGACTATCGTATTGTCTCTTCCCTTATGCTTGACTATCGTATTGTCTCTTCACTTATGTTTGACTATCGTATTGTCTCTTCCCTTATGCTTGACTATCGTATTGTCTCTTCCCTTATGCTTGACTATCGTATTGTCTCTTCCCTTATGTTTGATTATCGTATTGTCTCTTCCCTTATGCTTGACTCTCGTATTGTCTCTTCCCTTATGCTTGACTATCGTAGTGTCTCTTCCCTTATGCTTGACTATCGTATGGTCTTTTCCCTTATGTTTGACTATCGCATTGTCTCTTCCCTTATGTTTGACTATCGTATGGTCTCTTCTCTTATGTTTGAATATCGTATTGTCTCTTCCCTTATGTTAGACTATCGTATTGTCTCTTCCCTTATGTTTGACTATCGTATTGTCTCTTCACTTATGTTTGACTATCGTATTGTCTCTTCCCTTATGCTTGACTATCGTATTGTCTCTTCCCTTATGCTTGACTATCGTATTGTCTCTTCCCTTATGTTTGACTATCGTATTGTCTCTTCTCTTATGCTTGACTTTCGTATTGTCTCTTCCCTTATGTTTGACTATCGTATTGTCTCTTCCCTTATGCTTGACTATCGTATTGTCTCTTCCCTTATGTTTGACTATCGTATTGTCTCTTCCTTTATGTTTGACTATCGTATTGTCTCTTCCCTTATGTTTGACTACCGCATTGTCTCTTCCCTTATGTTTGACTATCGCATTGCCACTTCCCGTATGTTTGACTATCGTATTGTCTCTTCCCTTATGCTTGACTATCGTATTGTCTCTTTCCTTATGCTTGACTATCGTATTGTCTCTTCCCTTATGTTTGACTATCGTATTGTCTCTTCCCTTATGCTTGACTATCGTATTGTCTCTTCCCTTATGTTTGACTATCGTATGGTCTCTTCCTTTATGTTTGACTATCGTATTGTCTCTTCCCTTATGTTTGACTATCGAATTGTCTTTTCCCTTATGTTTGACTATCGTATTGTCTCTTCCCTTACAGTACACTCCAAGTGTATCAACGATCAAACTCTCAGGTCGGACATATTCCCCCCAAAATGTTCGACAAATGTCCGACAAATGTCCGACAAATTTGAGAGTCAACACTTTTTGGTCTTGGTCGGACATTTTGGTCTTGGTCGCACATTTTGGTCGGACGTGAGAGTGGATATTAAAAGATTTTTTTTTTTACATTTCTCGAGGTGAATATGTCAAACATTTTGCGATCGATGCGTATTTGTAAGCGTACTTTCTTTCCGGTGTGTAGAATGTGCGGGTACGTAAATACCCTAGTGTATTTTTACCTTGCACCATATTCGCGCCAGGAAAGGTAGCTCCAAGGTCAATATTTGTCACGCTCGGGCACAACAGTCGCTCGATGCATAGGAGCACCTCATAATCAAAGAATTGTACAATAATTTCGAGTTACACCGTTTGTGTTTCTTTAATCTGTTTAATTTTAATAGATCTTTCTAGTACATTTAAATTTTACGATTACAATCGGAATGCTAGAAATATCGTAACTTTTTTTTTTACATCACAATGGACCAACCGTTCAAATCTTTTGGTGGGAGCTTATTCCTCTGGAATATTTTATTTTCTTGTCAAATGGAAAACAAATACTGTATAAGTGTTTAATTTTGCGGGAGCAAAATTTGGCGAAATTATCTTGAAATGAGATGCATTTAATTATGCCACAAAATTTCTCGCAATGGCTATTTATGTGATACTATTTGAATGTGAAATAATAATTCGGGACTTCATTTTTCGCGCATTTAACATCCTCGCAAAGAAAGCGAAAATTAAATACCCACCAAAATAACCACTTATACTGTAAAATAGGATTTTTTTTTCTGGATTTCAACACTGATTTCTGTCACTGCTGAAAACTGGAGTTACACAAGTTATTTATTATTTACTCCTGAAAGACAGATTATTGTTTTATAAAATCAGTGACATGAAATAAAAAAGAAATAGCCCCCTTAGTTAAATGGTCCCTCCGGCTCCCTTCTCATTTCTAGAACTAAAACAAATGCATATTTTTTCATCTGTCCGCTGATTTCATATTCTCGTTTTATTTAGGGACCGACCATTTAACTTGAAGGGGGGGGGTGGGGGGGGGTATGGTTTTTTGTTTCGTTCAGAATTTTTTTTTCGGACAACACAAGAGTTAGAATATTTATTTTTTTGTCGGGCAAAGTGCGAATTTTTTTTCCAGAATTTAACATTATGTTTCAAGTGAAATGGTCGTTCGCTTATGATGTGTTTTTTGGTGTTTTTTTACGTGTTTTTGGGTAAATCTATGGACCGCACATTTATATCAGTTGGGAGCCCTTTTATTGAGGAAGGGGGTAAAATGCCATAGTTCCATTCTATTGCTGTTCTCAGCTTCTTCCTTTGTTTTTTTTATTTATTTTGTATTTTTTTAGCTGTATATGTATTTGTTTGGGTATGATTTTAATAATTTGAAATAGAGGCAAGCTGAATATTTCTTTTTCATTGAAATTTTGACTTCAGTTCTAACCATTCAATCATATCTATTTCTCAGTTTGAATTTCTCCCAGAGAAATTCTTTGTATGTGTTAACAGTTATTTACCATGAAATTATTTCAGTGTTTCCATATTCAGATGGTCGTTGTGCCATTTTTATGAAATGCTGGAAATAATCCGTCTGCTGTTATGTTTTTTCAGCGATTTATATTTTCCGCCAAAAAATTCCTGGAAAAATATTCGGAGCGCATCTGGGTTTTTCATTGCAAGTATTCCATTCGTAAAAAAACCCGTGTTATCGTTGTTGCACTTCCGTCTTGTATGATGTTGTTTGACCTAGAAACGAAGCTGCTTCGCTATTCTCGGCGAGATTTCTTGGAAAAGATCGACGTACGGACTGAAATACGAACATGGGCAATTAGGTAAGTGTGTTAGAAACAGTTTGATACGACAGTGCCATATGTAGACAAGGTAAAAAGTGTAAAAAAACACTGGGGTTTCCCAACCAAGGTGAGCGATATGGCGCGAAATATGAAAATGGAGTTGCATACCTTCTCTCTTATACCGTATCAGTCGAAAAAATGTGGACACAGAATACATGTATTATTCATGATGTATGACGTCTACTGATATTGTCAAATGAAGAAAAAACGAATGATTATGAAAATTTTGAAAAAGGAATGATTTATATGAACATTTTGAAAAAAGGGTGGGGTAGTAGAGAAAAGGGGGAGGAGGAAACGAAATCCATGCCCCATGCGCCTGTGATAAAGGTGAAATAACGGATGCAAAAATCACCGGCTAAAGTTACACAATATTCCGTTTACAAATATTTCAAGTCCCTATACTTGTTCATCTGTGACTGCAATATGTGTATTGAACTAGGTATTACAGCCAGCTTGATATGAATTAATTAGCTCAGGTTACAGGTGTCAATAATGGAAGGAACATCTTGTCGACACAAATTTCTAGGTGCCAGTGGGAGAACAATTATAATTAATTCTATTTAATGTTGTTGTTTTTTATTAGTATTTGTTTGTAGGTACATTTGCAATCATTGAAGTAAATTTAATTTGAGAGTCAACACTCTCTAAGTTCGACGTGAGAGTGGATATTTAAAGATTTTTTTTTACATTTCTGGAGGTGAACATGTCAAACATTTTGTGATTGATGCATATTTGTAAGCGTACTTTCTTTCCGGTATGTAGAATGTCCGGTTGCGTGAATACCCTATATAGCTAGTGTATTTCTACCTTGCACCATATTCGCGCCAGGAAAGGTAGCTCAAAGATCAATATATAACTGAAATATTGTTGAAAAGTGACGTTTAAACACCCATAGCCTCATATAAATTATTGCAATAAAATATCGATTAAGTAACGAAATTGATATAAATTATTTTCCAGTATATTTAGTATAAAAAGCTTGTTCTACACGTTCACTGTGAGATGTATTGCAACCGCCATTTTTAACTACAATCACGTGCGCATGCTCGTGTTTGATGGAAAGCTATAGCTATATTTAGATATTTTGTGATAATAATTTTATATTGTAAATCGATCCACCCTGTGATTTTTTTCAACAAGATACATTTTTTATAGTATATATTTTATTAAAAAATACAATATTGAACTGATTTTCGATAACACTTCAATCATTGAATATTGATTTTTTCGAATATTTTATCCCCAGAATTGCACCCCCCTGTTAGTATACTTTTATTGCTTTATTTAAAAAAAAAATAACACCAAGAACATCGATGATACGAGTCTTCTTATTCAGAAATAAACCTACAGCAAAATAAAGGCATACATTTTTTGTACTGTGAACAAAATCGTCATTTTTATCTAGATTTATCGTCCGAAAAATACGGTACTCCTCTACTATACTAATTTGGATTAGGTGATTGGAATTAGGTGCCATCATCAAAATAAAGATTAAAAAATGTATTTCATGATAATGATGGCTGATTAAAATTGTTTGTCATGCATTAGCAGTCAGTTGTAATATACAGAATGTAACCAATATACAGGAAGAGCCCCTACTGTGAAGCCATTCAATGAAAATAACAACCTGACCATATTGTTAAATAAGAATAAGAATTAGATAAGAAATTAAAATTTATAGAAGGCAAGGATTTATATAATTAACACATTAAGTCAAAATCTGTCTAATAAGTATTTACCTAAATAACGATATCATGACGTATAATAATTTCTCACCGTAAATGTATTTATTTTATTAAGATATTTATGCACATATATAAGAAAAAAGATATAAATTTATTTTTTAAGTACAAATAAATTGGAAGACGGCTTGAAAATCGAAAACGTAGAATAGTTATCTATGTTTATAGTCTTAGTAAAAAGAGTCTTGAGCAAGGTTTTTTTTTTCACACCTGTGATAGGTGTATTTGTATATCATGAATGCACGATGCGACAACATGCTGGGATGGGTGATGTTTTGACAGGTAAACTGTAAAAAAAAAACGTAGAATACACTAATAAAATATTATTTCACCTATATCAGGACTCCGCAGACTGCCAATTTTCAAGAAGAAAAAAACGGGATTTACTGATTTATGACCCATTCGCCATGAACAAAATAAAACTTAAATTTTACTAAATAATTTTAATTCAAATTTGCCTTTAAAGAAATAAATGTATAAATTAGAATTAATTTATTTACCCGGGTTCGTTCGCCCTACATTTGGCAAACACATAAAAGAGCAAACGCACCCGATATCGTAAACCGGCAACTGTCTGCAGCAAGTGAAAGGGCCTTGGCATCGATTGTCGCGAGTACATAGCTAGGGACATATTAATATTCACTTCTAGTGCACTTAAAACATGGGTACTGCATGTTAATACATTTTATTCATGAATATTATTGTATATATCGCCCGTGACAGCCGTTAACATATCTATACTTTCCATACCACTGTATATCACTCATTTACTTCAGCTTTACTATGATACGCATGTTTCTTTATGCACAAATTTATTGGTTAGCAGAATTTGGGGACGTTTCCTGTTTACAGTTTAACTATCCGAGAGTGGAGACTCTCACTCCGACCTGGGAGGATTTGGTCGGACATTTGTCGGACAATTTGGTCGGACATTTGTCGGACAATTTGGTCGGACATTTGTCGGACATTTGTCGGTGTGAAGTCCGACAAAACTCTCTGTCCGACCTGAGTGTTTGATCGTTGCTACACTTGGAGGGATCTGTATGTTTGACTATCGCATTGTCTCTCCCCTTATGTTTGACTATCGTATTGTCTTTTCTTTATGTTTGACTATCGTATTGTCTCTTCCCTTATGTTTGACTATCGTACTGTCTCTTCCCTTTTGTTTTCCTCGTTCAGAATTTTCATCGAATTATTAGCATGAGTAACAGGACGGATTTTACTAGTGGAGCAACAATTACTTATCCTCCCGGAGGTCCCGGGTCCCTCAATGACCTAGATAGTTGGATTACCTAGCAACTCAAACAATCCTATCATCAATACGGCGTGGGTTCGCGCCCGGCTTTGTAAATTACAAAAAGGGTGCACTCGACTCGCAGCCGCAAGTGATAAAGTTTACCGGTTGCTTGCCCATGGTCGGTGGTTCTCTCCGGGCACTCCGGCTTCTTCCACCACTAAAACTGGTCGCCATGATATAGCTGAAATATTGCTGAAAGTGGCGTTAAAACACCAAAAATCCAAATCAATCAAATTCTTCTGATGTACACGAGTTCTCTCGGGGTTTTAGTGAGGTTCACGTTGCTCAATCATTTTATTTCTATGTAGTGTTTTGTTGGCCATGATATGTCTCTTTCCTTATGTTTGACTATCGTATTGTCTCTTACCTTATGTTTGACTATCGTATTGTCACTTTCCTTATGTTTGACTATCGTATTGTCACTACCTTTATGTTTGACTATCGTATTGTTTCTTCCCTTATGTTTGACTATCGTATTGTCTCTTCCCTTATGTTTGACTATCGTATTGTTTCTTCCCTTATGTTTGACTATCGTATTGTTTCTTCCCTTATGCTTGACTATCGTATTGTCTCTTCCCTTATGCTTGACTATCGTATTGTCTCTTCCCTTATGTTTGACTAACGTATTGTCTCTTCCCTTATGTTTGACTATCGTATTGTTTCTTCCCTTATGTTTGACTATCGTATTGTTTCTTCCCTTATGCTTGACTATCGTATTGTCTCTTCCCTTATGCTTGACTATCGTATTGTCTCTTCCCTTATGTTTGACTAACGTATTGTCTCTTCCCTTATGTTTGACTATCGTATTGTCTCTTCCCTTATGTTTGACTAACGTATTGTCTCTTCCCTTATGTTTGACTATCGTATTGTTTCTTCCCTTATGTTTGACTATCGTATTGTTTCTTCCCTTATGTTTCACTATCGTATTGTCTCTTCCCTTATGTTTGACTATCGTATTGTTTCTTCCCTTATGTTTGACTATCGTATTGTCTCTTCCCTTATGTTTGACTAACGTATTGTCTCTTCCCTTATGTTTGACTATCGTATTGTCTCTTCCCTTATGTTTGACTAACGTATTGTCTCTTCCCTTATGTTTGACTATCGTATTGTTTCTTCCCTTATGTTTGACTATCGTATTGTCTCTTCCCTTATGTTTGACTATCGTATTGTCTCTTCCCTTATGTTTGACTAACGTATTGTCTCTTCCCTTATGTTTGACTATCGTATTGTTTCTTCCCTTATGTTTGACTATCGTATTGTCTCTTCCCTTATGTTTGACTATTGTATTGTCTCTTCCCTTATGTTTGACTATCGTATTGTCTCTTCCCTTATGCTTGACTATCGCATTGTTTCTTCTCTCATGTTTGACTATCGTATTGTCTCTTCCCTTATGCTTGACTATCGTATTGTCTCTTCCCTTATGTTTGACTAACGTATTGTCTCTTACCTTATGTTTGACTATCGTATTGTCACTTTCCTTATGTTTGACTATCGTATTGTCTCTTCCCTTATGTTTGACTATCGCATTGTCTCTTCCCTTATGCTTGACTATCGTATTGTCTCTTCCCTTATGTTTGACTAACGTATTGTCTCTTCCCTTATGTTTGACTATCGTATTGTTTCTTCCCTTATATTTGACTATCGTATTGTCTCTTCCCTTATGTTTGACTATCGTATTGTCTTTTCCCTTATGTTTGACTAACGTATTGTCTCTTCCCTTATGTTTGACTATCGTATTGTTTCTTCCCTTATGTTTGACTATCGTATTGTCTCTTCCCTTATGTTTGACTATGGTATTGTCTCTTCCCTTATGTTTGACTATCGTATTGTCTCTTCCCTTATGCTTGACTATCGCATTGTTTCTTCTCTCATGTTTGACTATCGTATTGTCTCTTCCCTTATGCTTGACTATCGTATTGTCTCTTCCCTTATGTTTGACTAACGTATTGTCTTTTCCCTTATGTTTGACTATCGTATTGTTTCTTCCCCTATGTTTGACTATCGTATTGTCTCTTCCCTTATTTTTGACTATTGTATTGTCTCTTCCCTTATGTTTGACTATCGTATTGTCTCTTCACTTATGCTTGACTATCGCATTGTTTCTTCTCTCATGTTTGACTATAGTATTGTCTCTTCAATTATGCTTGACTATCATATTGTCTCTTCCCTTATGTTTGACTATCGCATTGTCTCTTTCCTTATGTTTGACTATCGTATTGTCTCTTCCCTTATGTTTGACTATCGTATTGTCTCTTACCTTATGTTTGACTATCGTATTGTCACTTTCCTTATGTTTGACTATCGTATTGTCTCTTCTCTTATGCTTGACTATCGTATTGTCTCTTCCCTTATGCTTGACTATCGTATTGTCTCTTCCCTTATGTTTGACTATCGAATTGTCTCTTCCCTTATGTTTGACTATCGTATTGTTTCTTCCCTTATGTTTGACTATCGTATTGTCTCTTCCATTATGTTTGACTATGGTATTGTCTCTTCCATTATGCTTGACTATCGAATTGTCTCTTCCCTTCTGCTTGATTATCGTATTGTCTCTTCCATTATGCTTGACTATCGTATTGTCTCTTCCCTTATGTTTGACTATCGTATTGTCTCTTCCCTTTTGTTTGACTATCGTATTGTCTCTTCCTTTATGCTTGACTATCGTATGGTCTCTTCCGTTATGTTTGACTATCGTATTGTCTTTTCCCTTATGTTTGACTATCGTATTGTCTCTTCCCTCATGTTTGACTATCGTATTGTCTCTTCCCTTATGCTTGACTATCGTATTGTCTCTTCCCTTATGTTTGACTATCGCATCGCTTCTTCCCATTTACATCTTCTGATAACCGCATGGGAATTTTGAAGCATTTTTTTATAGAAAGTAGATGAGAAAAGAAAGCTTAAACAGTAATGATAAACAATTCCACTAATATCAACAAATAAGGGTAATAACAAAATTACCGAACTCCGAACAATCTTACAAAGGGAAAGTCAAAACTCATAATTATATAAACAGACAAAATCAGTCAACAACCGGAAAACTGTGAAAACCGTAATGACCCTGACTTGGTACAGGCATTTCTAAAGAAATGGTGGGGTGAATCAGATTTTAAGGCGCCAATCCTCCCGCTCTCATTACAGTTCAAAGGTTCCGGCTGTCACTATAACAGTATTTAAATACAGGAACAAAATAGGTAAAATAGTTGTCAAAGCAGTACCATATTCGGTGACGTAAATGTCAAAAATATTTTTACGTCACACATTGACAAAAAAAATATCCTTGACATTTTTTGACTTCTTTATCTTTATGCATTTTCACTATATGAAAATGCATCGCTTATAATTTTTTCTGCAGAGACGGAATATATTTCGACAAGATCTTGGTATCGCAAAACGAAAGATCACCTTTCACCTTATCTGACCGTACACCAAAAATAGGATCACAACACATGACGCTGGAAATCATGGCTTTGAACAAGCTACATATTGTGGCGGGTAAAACCGGTAAATGGAATCCCAATCCTTCCTTCTTTATTACGTCATACAGTGTAGCACAACATGACATTATAATCGAATGAACTCATATATAACGCCAAAACGAAACACCAGCTGCAATGAAATTAATTTTGATTAGATTCGTAGAAATATGATTTCATCAAAGGTGGGTGACATTCAGGATTAATTTGCTCCGCACACGTGCCACTGAATATGGACAAAGCTAGGAACAGCAGCTGTATATTTCTATTAGCTCTCTTTTTCAAATCAAACGTATGCCTGTTAAGAACGATTGAAATTTATCTGATCACTCATATTGGTTAATCAAATGATGGGGATTGGCAGATAACCTCACAGCTATAAAAAAAGAGGAAAATTGAATTAGATGTAGAATTAAATAGATATCAGAACTGTAAGTCATGAATCGTTCGTGGATAATACTAATTATATCTATGTGTTTGGTATTGAACGAGGTGGCACTTCTAACAGGTAAAGCTTTAATTAACACTTTTAACAATATTTCAGTTATATCGTGGCGGTCAATTTTATTGGTGGAGGAAACTGGAGTACCTAGAGAAAATCACCAATCAAATAATGTTGTTTTGAGTACTCATGATTGGGTGGGGTTAAGGTTATGGTGTTTAGCGCAAATTTCAACAATATTTCAGTTATATCGTGTCAGTAGGTTGCATTGGTGAAATAAACGCAGTGACTGGGAGAAACAATTGTACACAGTTCTATTGAAAAACTTCAAATTTAATGAAGTCGAAATTCATTATTTTCAAGGATATTTCAACCTGTAAATAAAGGTCAACTGCTCATAAAGGACACATTTAATGTTTCATTGAGTGGTCTTTGTAGACAGAGTTGACTGTATTTGGAAATAGGATATGCTTGATCCAGCGAAACAAATTATCTATTAATGTTAATGAAACCCTAAGGGATGAACATATGTAGCTTATAATTTCTGTCAAATATTTACGTTCTACTTGTATATAAATAAATGTTACAGAATAGCGAAGAGCCATTCAGTAATGGACAATTCAGAGTAGCTAGAAACATTGAGGACACAAAAGACATGACGAGGATAAACAAAACAAATAGCACAATATAGAAAACTAAAAAAATAGATTATCAACGTGGACCCCCGCCTCCCAAATAGTCAGGAGTGAACCGAGGCGCTCGGTAATGCATCCATTTCAAATATTGTGATTGATTTTGAACAGCATCTGATAATGATATGGAAAATAAACGTTAGAGAATACCAAAGGGGCAATGACAAATGGACAATCCAGCGAAACTGGAAACATAGACGAAGAAAAACAAAGCAAAAACACAACGCAAAATGGGTTGGAGACCACTATACGCAAACAACCACAAGCAACGTAAATAAGACAAATAATATCACATTGAAGTATTGTAGTAAATTTATATTTGTCATTTTCAGTACATTAATGTTAGGCAATATCGAAAGTAATGTAATTACGAAGTCTGTATCATACATACCACTTTATTTCACATTATTATTATCTTATCTTATGTTCTGATTCGTCCAACTCAAGGTATTTACTAGATAAAAACAAACATTTGTTTATAGGAACAGATCGCCAGTATGTGCAGCTAATGTATTAATAATGAAAAAATAATAAGTCTTTTTTCAAAGAACATGTATATTGGCCGCTGTAGTTCATCAATTATACAGTCACATATCTACAAAATATAAAAATGAATACAAATACAATGCAACATTTATGCTTTGATGTACTATCATCCATTACGATTACTTTCATTGATGTAGCTTTAATAATTACATTTTATTACAATACTTAACAAAGTAGGGCGAGGAGAGGGGGTTGTGGTGTACAATAGCGAACCTAGCTGCAACACGTTTGAGCTTCGAATGACAATTTTTTTAATTTAATTTAAAAAGAAATATTTCCCGCTAATAAATCCCGTGCTATTAACATATGAACACTTATATTATCGGATGTGACCGAGTGGTCTAGGGCGCTGGACATAAGGCTAAGCGATTGGTGCTGCAGTGTATCAATGGTGTGAGTTCAAATCCCGTCGAGGGAAGAACAACAATTTGTCAGCTGAAAGATCTAATTCTAACACTGTTTGGTTTAATTTTCAGACGTATATAAATATTTAGTATTAACATAGTATCACAAGTAACTTTGAGATCCGGTGGAACAGATCTATTGTATGGTTGTCACCTGCTTAGATGTTTGTATAGTATACTTTATTTCCTGTGACTGTATGATGAATTCTTCATCATCCTATACAATATATTAAAGATTGCTGAGATAGATTGCTGTCAAATTATAATATTAAGTATATATGTACCATCTACACATGCTTAGACACATGTATTATGTCTATCTCTAGATTTTCCTTACGAGACAACGTAACACTTCGACTATTGAAACTGTATTTTTATATAGTGGATGTGGCCGAGTGGTCTAGGTCTAAGGCTAAGCGAATGGTGCTGCAGTGTATCAATGGTGTGAGTTCAAATCCCGTCGAGGGAAGAGCAAAAATTTGTCAGCTCAAAGTTCTAATTCTAACACTGTTTGGTTTAGTTTAATATATATACAAGTACCCGCAATGCGATGCGTATATATTATTGACCAATAATATTGCATACAATTAACTCTTTACTATTGTAGTTAAATCTTATTTAGCATACCTTTAGTTCGCTAATTGCAGATTTGCACCTTGTCAATTTAAAGCCTAATCCTGCATGCATCTGTGGTCATGGTTTTGAAGACTGTATACACTTTTTCCTTGAATGTTCCTTTTACAATGAAAATAGGGCAATCTTGTTAAATAAATTAAAGAATTACGTAGTTACAATTGAATTGATATTAACTGGTGATGAAAATTTGACTCCTAACCAAAACATTGAAATCTTCTCTGCTGTTTATTCTTTTATTAGAAGCACCCAGCACTTTAACTAATATACTAGCTTACTCACTCCAGTCCATGTTGTTTTTTGTTGTTTTTGTTTGTTTGAAACCTTTCTTCTTCTTCCTATCCTTCTTTCTATCCCTATGTTTTGAACATTTTATTTCATCTTATTTTTCTTTATATTTACTTTATTATTAACGTCTGAATATATCATGTTGTAAAATTTATTTGTATAATTATCGCCATTATGTACAATTATTTTTGTTTATATCTTTGTAAAAGGGAAATGACTTCACTAATGTTGTCATAACTTGTGTCCAATCTCATTCGCAACTTGTATGCAAATAAATTATGTTTAAACAATAAATACATTTATTACATAAGGCTCTATTTTACTGTTTTTCTATTGGCCAGGAGCAATACACGTGACATTCCATTTTCTAACATATTGATTAGCAAAAAGCAATTTCTGTGCAATAAATAATCATATTGCACTCTCGTGCAAAATCAATGAATGAAATTACGTGGCACGAGAGTGCAATATGGTTTTTTATTGCACAGAAATTGCTTTTTGCTAATCAATATGTTAGAAATTTTCATAAAATTTGAAAATTTTCAAAAAATTTGAAAATCATAAAATTAAAAAAAAGAAAAATTTAAAGTTCAATTTTTTTTAACAAATTTGAAAATTTCATTTTTTTTTAAAAATTCAAAATTTCATTTTTTTTAAAAATTCAAAATTTTCATAAAATTTCAAAGCTTTCAAAAATTTCATACTATTTCAAAAAAATTCAAAATGATAAAATTTTCAAAAAGTTTCAAAAATTTCATAGTTTTCATAAAGTTTCAAAATTAAGAGTAAAATAGAGCCGTATGTAATAAAACAATTACTACACTTGAACTTGATCAATATGAGGTTTTATGGAGCAGAGTACAACAATATTGAACTCGGCAATCGCCTCGTTCAATATTGTTGTACTCTGCTCCATAAAACCTCATATTGATCTCGTTCAAGTGCAGTAATTGTATAATATTACCATATTATTGGTCAATAACTAATACACTTGAAATTATCGACCGTTTTCATTTTTATTATCACATGTTGCATTATCGTTATATCTTCGTGTAGTGAATATTTAAACAAAATCGATACCCCGAACAGACGTATACATGATCTGTGACTTTCATAACTCACTCGTCGCAACTTCGGCTGATTCCGCCCCTTCATCATACCTCGTCCGTAGTACGATAGCTCCCATTGGAACTACTTTCGGAAATCTTCAATGAATGGGATATTAAAATAATTTCACTTTCGAATATTCGTCCAATAATAATATATTTTCATTCGTCGCAATGTCGGCTGATTCCGTACCTTCATCAAAGACCAATATTTTTCAAAACAAACTCATCTATTGTCGCCATTTTAGAACTTATTCGCGGTGCGCAATGTTTGATTGAAGTGATACAGTCTTCCGGCGAAGAAATGTGACGCGTAGACGCATATCAAATACCGTATTACAGTCGAGGTATTGAGGGAGAAGCGGACTCACCCGGGGTTTGCCGATTGTTTCATAGCTCTGTAAAGGAATTTCAATAACACGTGTCGAGGATATACTAGTTTTATGATCCCAAATTTCCCGTCTTTGCAATGTTATTAATTACAACATATATCCAGCTTTATCACGTGGATAGATCGATACGATACAACTAAATAAAGTAAGAGAGATAACCCATTGTTGTTGATAGCAAAATGAACATAAATATATCACACTGTCGGAACAATTCCCAAGCACACTAGAAACGAATAAACTAGCAAACCTCACATATGATTGGTCAAAAGCGTTGTTTTTATAAAGAGAGGGTGCTAGGTTTAGGTTTATGGGGTATAACGCCATTTTCAACAATATTTTAGTTAAATCGTTTTATTGGTGGAGGAAACCGGAGTGTCCCGGAGAAAACCACGGACATGCCGCAAGTCACTAACAAATTTTATCACATAATGGTGTATCGAGTACACCTCGCTTGCATGGGATTTGAACTCACAGCGTTAGCGGTGATAAGCAAGGATTGCACAGCAAGCTGTAAATCCAATAACCATATGATACCGACCATGGCGGCCCATTTGTAATAAAAAATCACGAAATGTATACATATATAATATATTTAATCTTCGTGAAACAGACGTTGCCATTTGTATGATGGTAATTATGGAAAGAATTTATATACTAGCATTTCCGTTCGAATCCCACTCTGGCGAGGTGCACTCGATACAACATTATATCATAAAATGTGTCAGTGATTTGTGGCAGGTTGGTGGTTTTCCCCGGGTATCCTCGTGTTCTCCATTAGTAAAACTGACCGCCACAATATAACTGAAATATTGTTGAAATTGGCATTAAGCACCATAACTCTACCCCCTAACCATATACCAGTATTTCAAACCAATATAGATGTAGTCCTTATCAAATCTCATGTCTTACAGATGGTAAATCCATGAAGCCTGGTGCAGAGGACACTGTGGTTAAAAGGAAAAAACGTGATTGTGACACCGAACCTGAGACATGTGGTAATAAGCATTCATTTTAATATTACTATTATATCAATTTTTTTATAATTTTAAACTGGTTTTTTTTCTATATATAATTAAATAATATAAGTCAACAAAGTTCAGAAAAATTTGAAAATACGAAATAGTTAATGATAACCTGTAAATCAGTAAAGGACAGGCAATACAATGGCACAATGGAAAAAAGGAACAACAAACAAAATAATGATCGACAAACCACTATACAGAAATGTAAATGTTGAGCAACAGAAACCCTACAAAAAAAGAGTTTGAAGATACCAAAGGGGTAATCAGAATCCATGTATCGAAGAAGAACAGACAACGCAATGGCCAAAAGAAAAAGTACAAAAGGACAAGAAGAGTTTGAAGATACCAAAGGGGTAATCAGAACCCATGTATCGAAGAAGAACAGACAACACAATGGCCAAAAGAAAAAAAAACAAAAGAACAAACAACGATCTACAAAACATACACATAAAACTAAAGATCGAGTAACACGAACCCCACATAACCTGTAATTCGGAAAATGACAGGCAATACAATGACCCAATGAAAGAGGACCAACATACATTAAAGATTGAGCAAAAGGAACCCTACAAAAAAACCTGGGTGAATTTAGGAAGAATAATCAGTCCCTTTTCCACTAGGGGCGCCCGTCGTATTACTCTTGTTAAGTCATGAATGACTAAAGGACGAGATTTTGATTTCGACAAACTGAACATATCCGTATGCATATGTGACACAGATAATGGCTAACCAAATCATGAAAAACTTGCGATGACCTCCAACACACTAATACATGACAGCTCCCTTTCCTGGCTTGTTACACACATTCCAATAAAAAGTGGCGCGGCTAAACTAGTTTATGTAAGTAAAATGACAACCCTCAAACTCGCACAGGAACTGCTTATATCGAAGAGGAGTAGACAGTACAAAACGTTTTATGTGAGTTATTTCCCGACGGACAAAAAAGTCCCCTTTCATATAAAGTTCAATGAAAATGGCATATATTTTCCCCCATATTCTGTTCAAAGTTTTAATGTTATAGCAACCTGTTCATTTTCTATTTGCTATAAAATTATCCTCTAATTCAGATATCTACTAAATTAGGTGAAAATTACGCTCAAATTCGTCTTCCATTCCATTGCTATTCCTAGACCAGATACCATTTTGCCCGTCGAAAGGGAAATAACTCGTGTAAAACCTTGTAATTTAAGAATCAAATTGGGAATGGGTAAAAAGTCTATTGTTATGCACATTACAAAATAATCGATCCTTTTGATTTTTAGTAGAAACAATATGTAGAATGCTACACGTAAGCCCTTTACCTTGAACCAAATATAACTTGCGACCAGTCGCTGGTTTTCTCCGGGTCCTCCGGTTTCCGCCACCAATAAAACTGACCGCCACGATATAACTGAAATATTGTTGAAAGTGGCGTTAAGCACCATCAAACAAACAAAAACATATAATACTTGTATTTCATTTTCATTACAGAAGAAGGGACTGGTAATGGCGGACTACCTGGATAACATGTCACAAACTGAGTATTACCATATACAAATGTCAAATCATAAAAACAAATAAAATGTATACATCACGTTTATGCTTGAATCGTTTACTGAAGCACAAGTACTATTATGTGTCAGTGACTTGCGGCATGTCGATGGTTTTCTCCAGGTACTCCAGTTTCCTCAACCGATAAAGCTAACCACCACCAGTGGCGGATCCAGGAGGGGGGGCAGAGGGGACATTCGCCTCCCCCTATAAAAATTAAACAGAGAGAGAGAGAGGGGGGGGGGGGTCTTCCGTCCCTTTATTAAGCATATCAGCATTCATTCATTCGCCTGTTAAATGTAATAAATCATTATATATTCTTACCCGTTGCATTGCCCTTTTAGTTTATCTAATTACTTTTGAACTTTTGAAGCAGTCGACGATTAATCAGAAAACAAAGTGATATTATAATCCCTTAGACTTTAATTTTATCAGAATCCATCCATTCTACAAACACTTCAATACAAATTACCCCATTTTCAACAGAGAAACATGAGAAAATTGGCTAATATAGCACGCCGGGTATTCGGAAACTCGGTGCAAGCTAGTTATTTTGCACGTTTTCATTGGTCAATTTTGAATTTTTGGACACTTCAGACTGCGGAGCATGCTGTTCCGTGTTCCGTTGCCGTCATGCTCCACGGTCTGTAGTGTCCAAAAATTCAAAATTGACCAATGAAAACGTTCAAAATAACCAGCTTGCACCGAGTTCAAAGTGTCCGCACCTGTTCCGTATATACGAATACCCGGCGTGATAAGGAAATCAGGGGAGTCACAGCCCCACATAGATAATTTCAAGTGACATCTCCCTTTAATTTAATAGAAACTATTTGAAACTTTTTAAAGAAGATTCATGCGTTTTAATACACTTCATCACATTTACTAAATGCTTCAAAATTGTTGACGGATAAGCTTCCTAAATACTCAAAACCCAGGAGCTTCCGTGGGGCGGGCTGCCCTGGACCCGTTGGAGACCTTAAGCGGTCCCCAGAACCCTCACTGACTTTCGTTCCCCTTAACACAAACTCCTGGATCCTCCCCTGACCATGATATAACTAAAATATTTGTTGAAAGTTAAACACCTCAATTGAAACTACTATTATTTTTAAAGACTCTTATCTCCGGGGCCCGGGTGGCTCAATGAGTTTGGTAGTTGGATTACCTAACAACTCATATAAGCCTATCACCAATACGGCGTGGGTTCGCGCCCAGCCTTGTAAATTACAAAAAAGGGTGCACTCGACTCGCAGCCGCAAGTGATAAAGCTTACCAGTTGCTTGCCCATGGTCGGTGATTCTCTCCGAGTACTCTGGCTTCCTCCACCACTAAAACTGGTCGCCATGATATAGCTGAAATATTGCTGAAGGTGGCGTTAAAACACCAAAAATCAATCAATCAATCAAATCAATCCCTTATCTCCGTCAGGCATAAGTAACTTCAACCCATTCTGGTTATCCTAATTAATGGTCCGTTGGTTTGGAATACATTTTAATTGTTTGGCATTCCAGTCTGGTGAAGGGTATTCCAGTCGTTTGATTACGAACGTACTTGGTGAAGGGTATTCCAGTCGTTTGATTACGAACGTACCTGGTGAAGGGTATTCCAGTCGTTTGATTACGAACGTACCTGGTGAAGGGTATTCCAGTCGTTTGAATACGAACGTACCTGGTGAAGGGCATTCCAGTCGTTTGATTACGAACGTACCTGGTGAAGGGTATTCCAGTCGTTTGATTACGAACGTACCTGGTGAAGGGTATTCCATTCGTTTGATTACGAACGTACCTGGTGAAGGGTATTCCAGTCGTTTGATTACGAACGTACTTGGTGAAGGGTATTCCAGTCGTTTGATTACGAACGTACCTGGTGAAGGGCATTCCAGTCGTTTGATTACGAACGTACCTGGTGAAGGGTATTCCAGTCGTTTGATTACGAACGTACCTGGTGAAGGGTATTCCAGTCGTTTGATTACGAACGTACCTGGTGAAGGGTATTCCAGTCGTTTGATTACGAACGTACCTGGTGAAGGGTATTCCAGTCGTTTGATTACGAACGTACCTGGTGAAGGGCATTCCAGTCGTTTGATTACGAACGTACCTGGTGAAGGGTATTCCAGTCGTTTGATTACGAACGTACCTGGTGAAGGGTATTCCAGTCGTTTGATTACGAACGTACCTGGTGAAGGGTATTCCAGTCGTTTGATTACGAACGTACTTGGTGAAGGGTATTCCTGTCGTTTGATTACGAACGTACTTGGTGAAGGGTATTCCAGTCGTTTGATTACGAACGTACCTGGTGAAGGGCATTCCATTCGTTTGAATACGAACGTACCTGGTGAAGGGTATTCCAGTCGTTTGATTACGAACGTACCTGGTGAAGGGTATTCCAGTCGTTTGATTACGAACGTACTTAGTGAAGGGTATTCCAGTCGTTTGATTACGAACGTACCTGGTGAAGGGTATTCCAGTCGTTTGATTACGAACGTACTTGGTGAAGGGTATTCCAGTCGTTTGATTACGAACGTACCTGGTGAAGGGTATTCCAGTCGTTTGATGACGAACGTACCTGGTGAAGGGTATTCCAGTCGTTTGATTACGAACGTACCTGGTGAAGGGTATTCCAGTCGTTTGATTACGAACCTACCTGGTGAAGGGTATTCCAGTCGTTTGATTACGAACGTACCTGGTGAAGGGTATTCCAGTCGTTTGATTACGAACGTACCTGGTGAAGGGCATTCTAGTCGTTTGATTACGAACGTACCTGGTGAAGGGTATTCCAGTCGTTTGATTACGAACGTACCTGGTGAAGGGTATTCCAGTCGTTTGATTACGAACGTACCTGGTGAAGGGTATTCCAGTCGTTTGATTACGAACGTACTTGGTGAAGGGTATTCCTGTCGTTTGATTACGAACGTACTTGGTGAAGGGTATTCCAGTCGTTTGATTACGAACGTACCTGGTGAAGGGCATTCCAGTCGTTTGAATACGAACGTACCTGGTGAAGGGTATTCCAGTCGTTTGATTACGAACGTACCTGGTGAAGGGTATTCCAGTCGTTTGATTACGAACGTACTTAGTGAAGGGTATTCCAGTCGTTTGATCACGAACGTACCTGGTGAAGGGTATTCCAGTCGTTTGATTACGAACGTACTTGGTGAAGGGTATTCCAGTCGTTTGATTACGAACGTACCTGGTGAAGGGTATTCCAGTCGTTTGATGATGAACGTACCTGGTGAAGGGTATTCCAGTCGTTTGATTACGAACGTACTTGGTGAAGGGTATTCCAGTCGTTTGATTACGAACGTACCTGGTGAAGGGTATTCCAGTCGTTTGATGACGAACGTACCTGGTGAAGGGTATTCCAGTCGTTTGATGACGAACGTACCTGGTGAAGGACATTCCAGTCGTTTGATTACGAACGTACCTGGTGAAGGGTATTCTAGTCGTTTGATTACGAACGTACCTGGTGAAGGGTATTCCAGTCGTTTGAATACGAACGTACCTGGTGAAGGGCATTCCAGTCAATTGATTACGAACGTACCTGGTGAAAGGTATTCCAGTCGTTTGATTACGAACGTACCTGGTGAAGGGTATTCCAGTCGTTTGATTACGAACGTATCTGGTGAAGGGGATTCCAGTCGATTGATTATGACCGTACCTGGTGAAGGGTATTCCAGAAACGAGTCATGCGCACTAAATTAGATATCTATTATGCGTTTATTAACCTCGATTTCTATGTCAAAATAATCAATGCCATTATTATACACGACGAATGCCACATATAGTCTCACCTTCATGTTTTTATTTGAGATTTGAGATTTCCGGGTGAGTGAGGGTTTGCATGGTTGTTGCTTAACGCTAAGTGTTTAATTATTCAGCTATATTCTGGCGAGAACAAGCTATATTTTGTTGAGACTATGATAATGTCCGCCGTGTACAGACCAACATGCGTAGTTGAATTTTAATAGTGCTAGCTCACTGAAACAACAGTATGTGGGTAGACATGTCACCATACTATGACACATTATCCTCATTCCATGGCAACCAGTCTTTGTCCTTACTCCTTAAAGCTACGTACTTAGCGAAGAAGCAGTAACTACCAAAATGTATAGTCTTTGGCTCGAACCCACAATCTATCGCACTCTATGCCAGCACGATAACCATTACACGACCGATGCAGTTCAAATATTTAGACCTTTATTGGCATGTAATATACATTGACATAAACACAAAAAGCATCCATATTAAATTATTTCGTAGGTCGGTAGTTACCAAATAATTAAAGGACCCGGATGACTCAATGAGCTTGGTAGTTGGATTACCTAGCAACTCATACAAGCCTATCACCAATACGGTGTGGGTTTGCGCACGCCTTTGTAAATTACAAAACAGGGTGCACTCAACTCACAGTCGTAAGTGATCAAATTTATTTGTTTGTGTTGATATCCTAGAGTTGTTTATGGTTAAAAAGAAAACAAAACCACTGTTGGTCTTGGTATTTCCTTACCTCCTCATTACACCTTTGGGATCTTCAAACATTTCTTCTAAATCCACGGAGGATATAATAAAGAATTGATGTATCGATGCAGAACTGCAGCCGTCCGTTTCTTTAAACTGACCAAGCGTACGCCATTATGTTGCTCCTGACTATTAATAATACATATGCTGGTGGAATATTAGTCCCCGGGGGTATCATTCGCCCAGAATTTAATGCTTCATCACTGACATGGTTTGGTGGACTATAACTCCCCGAGGCTACCACCCGCCCAGTAGTCAGTGTTTCGACACCGACATGGTTCATTAGATAAATTTTATTTTTTCATTGAAATTTACAGTTCTTAAGGCACCCATCTTTCAGGCAAAGTCAACCTTAACTGGTCTTAACTTTCTAATTTATGCTTTTTTGCTTTATTGCTATTAAAGATGTCTAAATTATTTGGTTTTCTGATCTATTGATTTTGAGAGTACCAGATGGTGGTTATTCCAGAAACGCGTCGTGCGCACTAAATTGGATATCTATCTTTATAATTAATCCGACCTTTAGTTTTCAATATTAGAATTTCAGGATATGACAAACCGTCCACGCGTACAATGTAAGCCATTATTTTAATCATGACTAGTAACAATTGCATTGTTAAATTGAATATGTTATCATACATTTTCCGCAATATATATGATTGACAACTCTATCAAATCAAATAATATTATCGCATCATTTCACTAAAGGCGGAGGTTTAGCTCCCCAAAAAAGTGTAACCCCGCCACTTTTATTTGAGGTGCCTGTAACAAGCAAGGACACTGAGCAGTCATATATATGTGATTTTTCCTCTTTCCAACATTTGTCTGTAAGATTTTGGAACTGTTCCGACGTCGTGATATTTGTTTGTTTTTTATTTTTTTCAAATATTACTACACCACGTAGCACCAAACTTGTGTACGCATGTGTAATGTTATGTTCTGTAGATCGTTGTTTGTCCTTTTACTTTCAGCCATTGCATTGTCTGTCCGTCTTCGATTTGCGACTTCTGATTACTCCCGCGGTATCTGGGACCGTCGTGGTCGTGATCGCATGGTGGTTAGATTTACAACTACCTGTACAATCAGTGCCTATCACCTCTAAAGTTGTGAGTTCGAACCCCGTTCATGGCGATACAACATTATGTGATGTAGTTTGTCAGTGACTTGCGACAGATCGGTGGTTTTCTCCGGGTACTTCGGTTTCCTCTACCAATAAAACTGACCTCCACGGTATAATTGAAATATTGTTGAAAGTGGCATTAAACACCACAACCCTAACCAAAGCTCGTTTGGTCTCTTCAAACTCTTCTTAATTAAAACTATTATCACTACTTAATATTCAGAACCAAACGTGTGTACACGTTTTTCAGCACTAGCCAATCTTTAATATGAGCCATCAACATCTTTTATGATTGCCAAAATGAGCAAATGAATTCGACATAAAACCAGGTGTTAGAATCATGAAACGTTTTAGTGCACAATATCGGGCTATTCACTGTGTACATTTCCGTTTCTTTGTAATTGTATATATTTGTAAATAGCTTTGTAATTATCTATGCCTATGTATTCCAATGGTTTATTGAAAAATAATAATGTTAATTATTAAGGATAAACTGATTTAATACTCGTGAAATTTGGTACTTTATTGAAATTTCGCTTTTAAATATATCCATGTCCCTTATGAATCTTGTATTAAAGATATATATAATCATATCAATATCTGTATATTTAACATACAGTGGTCACTTTCCGATTTACAAATATACATACACGCAACATTCGTATTTGTATCATTGTAAAGTCAGGATAGCAAATTGATCTATCTATCTATCTACATAAATACTGTAAGTATACAACAGAACGAAAAGAAAAGAAAAAAAAAAACAAAAAAACATCACACTGTCGGAACAGTTCCACAATCTAATAGAAAAATCATAGAATGAGCCAAAAATCAATACCTTAACACACAAATACATGACTTGGTACAGGCAATTCAATATACAGTGGCGGGGTTAAACTAGTTGTATGGGACGAAACCTCCCCTCTTAGTGAAATGATGTGATCATGAAAGTGTTTTCAAAATAATTCCGACAAACGATATCGTACAACATATCGTACATTATGCCAGTGGATGCTAACGTTTTCAATTATACTAACTTATGCAAATGTTATCGGTGGCCTTATGTTTAGCGTGCCCGCCACGAATGCGGCAGATCGCTGGTTCGTGTCCCTGTCGAGGTAAACCAGTGACTGTAAAAGGGGTACATGTATTTGTAGTTTCTGCGCTAAGCACACACAATTAATGAGTAAATGCAACGACTGGTTAGCTAGGAATCAAACAATTTGTCGGAGTGGAGTGACATGCTTAACCGTGGACAGTTGTTTCAGTGATCTACATGTTGCAATATGAAAATGTAGCTAAGCGTGTTGGTCTAGTTACTTGTTCTCGCCATGATATGGCTAACAAATTGCTCACGTGGTGTTAAACAACATCATCCACTCACTTATCTAGAAGGTGTAGAATATACATGCATTAACAGGTCGCACATTATCATCATTATTACGACAATTGCATTACGGAGGTATTGTAACTAGAGTAACACGAGTGGTCCCACTAGTGGAGCAGGAACTGCCGACCATTCCGGAGCACCTGAGTTCACTCCCAGTTTTTAGTGGGGTTCGTGTTACTCGCTTTGTAGTTTTATGTGTATGTTTTGTGCATCGTTTTGTACTTTTTCTTTTGACAATTATGTTGTCTGTCCTTCTCCGATTTAGGGATTATATCTAAAAGGTGTGGAATCCATAAACAGTTCAGTGTATCTTTCACACATTATATTCAGTATTACAGGAAATGCACTACGTATTAACGAAACTGGTTTGTTCAACTTGTCAACTTGTTGTCTATCGCAGCACCGACTATATCGAATGTAAACTAAACAAGTTAGCAATAATAAAAGTGAATACCGCTTTTTGTGGTATGCTAGCAAAAACGTAGATCTATATCAAATTTAGGGCACACGACACGTTTCTGGAATAACACCTCATCAGGTACGCTTAACATCAAAAGATTGGACAGCCAAATAATAATTTAAATTTTTGGGAGCAATAAAACCAGAGGGTCTAATCAGGACAGCCACTCATTAAACTTCCATTGGACAGATTCATAGTAGGTTCAACTTTCAGATGGGTAGGGATTACGGTGCGTGACATTTTTTTTCCATAAATATTTATCTAAATTTTGTCGGTGAACTTTACTGGTTCAGTTGTGAGTAGAACGGAGTACCTGAAGATAAAACAAATAAATGCCGCAATAACTCACCAATTATGTCTCGTAAAATTACAATGAGTATCCCATAGGGTGTGAATCGATATCACTCAACATTAGAAACCTGTGATTTAAATCATTTTAACACGATTTGTGTCATGGGTATCAATTTGGCTTCTTTCTACAACTTTTCTGTTAGATTAAGGGACTGTTGCGACATTGTCGTGTTTTTTGGATTTTCAGTTTACCTACATGTAACTAGAGTAGCACGACTAATGCCACTAGTAGAACTCACATTCCCCGAGCACATGAATTCATCCCTGTTGTTTAGAGGGGTTCTTGTTGCTAAGTGATTAGTTTTCTGTGTGGTATTTTGTTGCCTACCTTTTCATTTTGTCTGCTTTCGTTTGTCTATTGTGTTATCTGTCATTCTGGCCTTCGAATAACGTCTTCTGATTATCACCTTGGTATCTTCAAACATTTACTACTACGTATGTATATTATTTTAGTTCACATATAATACAATTTTGTTAATTAAAAGAAAAAGGACACAACACATATTTGATATTATTAATGTGACATTTGTCAGTACTTTGTCTAATATATTTATTATAAGTTATAAACTAACGAATTAAGTTCGATTTCCTATACGTCAGAAGTCCAATATCACGTGATAATAAGTATCTGAATATTAACACAGATGATAATATTATTGTATTAGCTACGAAGACCACGCCCACAAAGTGTCACTTGATCACACATCATATCATTGCAAAAAAAAATTGGTTTTTTTTCTTTTTTTTTTTAGAAATGTTCCGAAATAGATTCACATAGTTATGATATGTTCTCATCGTTATCATGTGTAATGCTATATTTATAGTGTGGACAACACTTACATTTATTGACGGTATTTTCAGTGCAGGTTTGTTTTATTTTATTTTTTCATTCCTTTTTTTTCTTAGTATATTTGTTTCCTAGTATTTTTTTTTTTTAATTGAAATTGCTATGCATGTATTTAATGTATATATTTTATATTACCTTTAAAAAATATTTTTGGTTTTCCAGCTTTGATCTTAAGCGAACCTGGTGAATTTTATTCCACAAATTTCTCTTACACTCTAAAATATAATGATTGATTTGATTTATTGTGTTTAACGCCACTTTCAGCAATATTTCAACTATATCATGGTGACCACTTTTAGTGGTGGAGGAAGCCGGAGTACCCGGAGAGAACCAACGACCACTGGTAAACTTTTTCACTTGCGACTGCGAGTCCAGTACACCCTTTTTGTAATTTGCAAAGCCGGGCGCGAACCCACGCCGTATTGGTGATAGGCTTGCATGAATTGTTAGGTAATCCAACTACCTAACTGATTGAGCAACTCGGGCCCCTCTAAAATATATCAATCATCCTTTTATATTATTTCGTTTTCCAAACTTTTGATTTTGAGAGTACTCCATGAATTTTATTTTATAAAGCGATACGATACGATTCCGCAATAAAATAAATATCTACGTTTTATTTTTTATCATCAAAGTATAGCGATGTATCTCTGTATATGATGCAATTCGCAAACACATATCTGGTTTTATTGTTCCAAAACACTTTTAAATTTCCAATCGTTTAGATTGAGAGAGTAGCTGATGATGGTTACTACAGAAACGCATCGCAGGGGCGGATCCAGAATTTCAAGTTAGGGGGGGGCGCACTTAAAAAAATTGCGCCGAGCGGAGGGAGGCGTGAAAATTTTTGGGATATTTCGTGTGAAAAATCACGATTTAACGCAGAAAAATCTTTTTTTTTTCCAATTGCGGAGGGAGGCGCGAAAATTTTTGGGGTATTTCGTGTGAAAAATCACGATTTTACGTCAAAAAATCTTTTTTTTCCCCAATTTTAGGGGGGGGGCGTCGGGTGCGTCCCCCCCCCCCCCCCCCCTTGATCCGCCCCTGCATCGTGCGCACTAAATTTGATATCTATGTTTTTACTTAATTATTTATCAAGTAGATCCAGCGACCACAAATGTTTATGTAGACCAATAATTGTTTAACCGCAGTATATTTATAGTAACCATAAATAGTTTATGGGGACTGTCGTAATCGTATGGTAGTTCGGTTTATAACTAAATATGCAATCAGTGCATATCATCACTTAAGTTGTGAGTTCGAATCCCGTTCATGGCGAGGTGTACTCGATACAACATCATGTGATGAAGTTTGTCAGTGACTTGTGACAGGTAGGTTTAATCCGGGTACTCCGGTTTCCTCCATCACTAAAGCTGACCGCAACGATATCACTGAAATATTGTTGAAAGTGGCGTTAAACACCATAATTCTAAACCAACCTAAATAGATGATAACCCGAGTCAATATTATATGTATTATACCTACTGATTAGTGACAATTATTATTTGGTCCTAATTGGCACATTTTGTCGTTTAAGGTCCGTCTTTCCTGAATGCTAGATTGCAAACCATTAAAAAGAATAAATATGGACGAACATCTGATATGTTCGAAGGAATCAGAAGGCGAGATGGCGAAGTTTGTAAGTATAATTATTTTATCCTTTTAATTTTGTTTATGCAAAATAGACTATTTGATTAATTAATTCAGAATTACTGCTATTTAGAATACTATATATTATATAACGGGTTAGGGCTATGGGTAAGTGCTATGTGTTTAATGCCACTTTGAACAATATTTCAATTACATCGTCGTGTTGGTGGAGGAGACCGGAGTACCCGGAGTAAACCACCGATCTATCGCAAATCACTGACAAACTTTATCACTTAATGTTGTATCGAATACACAAAGCCATGAGCGGGATTCCAACTATATTATTTTAGAATTTAACCAACAGAGTATTGATAGAAGGTGATACAAGGTGATTTTTTCTTTTCTATCCAGTTTCGCAGAGAATGCAAATACATGCTATTTTTAGCCGACAACGTACGCATATGATGTCCGCACTGCAATGCCAACGAGTCCCATACAACTGCCCAATCTTATTGGAAAAAACCGAAACAATCGTCGTTCTAATCGTTTCAAATGGTGTCTTCTGTTACGTCTGCGCTATGCTGTTACTGTTTATTACCGTTCAATCTCTAAGAGGTAGATACCAGGACTGTGTATGCCAGACAAATAAGGCATTACATAATTCGTATAACTTTATTGTGCTTTGCATGTGACGATTGCATGATAAAGTGATTTATATGTTTCTAGACTAGTTTTTGCTTGGACGATTTCACGCTCCTTATGTTTGTTGACCATTGAAAGGAAACTTATATTGTAATTTTGAAACAATCTGCATTAAGACGGGAGATTTGTGGACATAAAGCTAGACTAACCCCTCCATTTTTTATTGAAGTATCTGTACCTGTACCAAGCCAGGAAAATGAGTGTTTATATATTTGTGTTCTATGGGTGTCGAGTTCGCCTCTTTCTATGACTTTGATAGTAGACTTTAGATTTGTTCCGACAGTGATATTGTTTTTAATTTATTTTTTCCGTACATGCAATATAATTTGCAAAAAATGCAGAAAACAAATATTTGCAAGTAATATTTACATGGATTTTAAAACTATTTTGACAGTGATCGGTGGTTGGATATACAACTTCTTGTGCAATAGTGTTTATCACCACTAAGGTTGTGATTTCGAACTCTGTTCATGGCAAAGTGTACTCGATACAACATTATTTGATAAAGTGTGTCAGTGTCTTGCGACAGGTCGGTGGTTTTCTCCAGGTACTTCGTTTTCCTCCACCAATACAACTGACCGCTACGATATAACTGAAACATTGTTGAAAGTGACGTTATGCAGCATAAACCCAAACCCACCCTTAACAGGGATCTATTATTCACTAATTTTCATTATATTACCTCAATTTTTACTCGATACTGAGCTAATTTAAGTAATATGGTGGGTGTCTTATAACAGCTTTCGCGAGCACCTAAGTTCAACCCCGGTTTTTGGTGAGACCCGATTTTCTTCGTCTTGCGTATCCCGTGTTGTCAGTTTCTCGGGATTTGCAATTGTTGATTGCACCTTCGGTATTCTCTAACGTTTATTGAATGAGATTCGGTTGTACAAGACCAAATTAGTCGATACTGATAATAATGACATATGACAACTCATAAATCGCATTGGTGGTGTAATGGTCAGCATAGTCGCCTCTGATTTGCTCGAGATCATGATCCTATGTTCGATACCCTCGGACCGTTGATTCACTGTCCAAATGCTATATTCATCATCTCCTCTAAATGTAAATTGCTCACATACTTCAGATAAACGTTAGAGAATACCGAAGGGGCAATCAAAAATAGAAAAAATCCAGAGAAACTGGCAGCATAGGGTACACAAGCCGAAGAAAAACACAACACAATATGTGATGAGTACCACTATGCGCAAATAAAGCCATACACGTAAATAAGACATGAACCTTCAGGAGGTAAAAACTAACCGAACATCGTTTTTATTCGGATATAGTAACGGACATCACATTACCAAACTCAGAACGTAAAAACAGATAATATTACAAGAGAAAAAATTAAATTAGACGAGCAACACGGACCTCACCAAAAAAACGGGGTTGAACTCAGGTGCTCGGGAAGGGTAAGTAGTTCCTGCATGTTTTATGACACCCGCCGTGTCACTCACAAATACAGTCAAGTCCGGAAATTTATGCTTAATGAAGTTAATTTCTAAAGAGGTTATGCTAATTATTTCGCAGTACGTCATACACTTCCAATATTAAAATACTGGATGAAATTTTACGTAATGCCAAATTGTTTAACAAGTACTTAGAACATTACGATTAGAAGAATGGAAAATAAACTTTATCAAAACTCAATATATTTTTATTTATTTTGTTTTCCAATCTTTTGACTTTGAGCTTACATGTACCTGGTGAAGGCTATTCGAAAAACGAGTTATACGCACTATGCTTGATATATACTTAGGAGAAAACTGCGTCGCCAGTAAATTCAATTTGCGATCATCAAATCTCCAATTGAGGCCGTGAAATTTTCAAATACAATACAGTTATCTCCATTCTAATGTAATCATGTGTAGGATAGATGTATATTGCCATATTATTGACAAGATGTCGTAAGCGGTAATCTGCTAAAATTATAAAAATAGTTCATGATATTTCAACAGTGGAATTGACACCGAGAAAATTACAGTATTTTCCAATCACAAACCAGGGATATTAAACAATTACATTAGAATTGATGATTACATGTTACGGAATGTGTTTGTCGTAATCAGTTTTCATTGAGTCTGTATCAAACCAGGAAAGTTAGCGGTCGTGTATTTATGTTAGGTGTATTAATTGTGCCTCTTTCTACGATTTAGATTTTTTATTTTGGAATTCTTCCGCGACAGTGTGGTATTTATTGTTTTTCATTTCATCACTATGCCTTTTTTCGTCATTTGTGACTTATCATCAGAAATGTCAACAAGAACAACAAGACGGATTCATGCCACGAGTGAAACAGGAACTTGGTACCCTCCCGGGACACCTACGAGTATATACACCTCTGTTACTATTGGGGTTGCTCAATCTGTAGTTTTCTGTGTATGTGTAGTATTTTGTAAACAACTGTTCCTTTTTCATTTGGCCATACTATCTCTCTTCTTCTTCGAATTAAGACTTTTGATTTTCCCTTTGCCTTTGGTATATTCAAATTCTTATGTCCCTATATTTTGACATTATGTCAATCTTCAGTAGGATTGAGATTGAGGAAGGGAAAAAACAAGTTATACGTTCAATATACATGCTGTACAATGTATTTTAATATGATCATTTTTTACTCACAAAAAGTGCACAATCTCTTAGTACCATTACACCATACTATGAAGTATATTTTTATTAGCAAGATGTTTGTATATACTAAGTGTATTGAAAACTACCTTTGTATTATTAAGACTATCATGGGATCTCATTAATATTTTTAGCTCCGTCTATACTTTTTGTGGCTGTCTTAATGCTGGACATGGATTTCCAACGCCATGTGTAGTGCTATATATTTTGAGTTGAGATGTGGTTGCTCGTCTTTTTCTGATATTGGTGGAATTGTTTCTGAGTTCACCCCCGGTTTTTAGTGGGTTTCGTGTTACTCGGTCTTTAGTTTTATATGTATGTTTTGTAGATCGTTGTTTGTCCTTTTGTACTTTTTCTTTTGGCCATTGTGTTTTATGTCCTTTTCATCGATTTACGGATTCTGGCTACTCCTTTGGTATCTTCAAACTCTTCTTAACATCGCTTGTTAAGCCGTTTTCACCATAATTTAAAATATATAATATCGTTATTAAAGAAATATCTTCAAATCAAGGCAATTGATTCCTTTAATGATGAAGTGTATTAAAAACTACTAGAAGTATTACTTGTAGAAAGATATCAACGATATACATAATTAATATTGCATAAATCATGCAAAAAAAATTATTTCCCGCCATTATTTCTATTGGGATGATAACGTTGTTCATATATCTATAATAACGTCTATATTTATTACTTATTTCTGCAGAAATCGTATCCAGACAAGTATAAATATGTCAACTGTTCAATATATTTTTTTTTTTATTTGCTTTAACATCGTGATTGATGAAGTAATAAGATTTTAGGTAATTTTATTACAAAAATAATACACTCTAGCGAAGTTAATGACCTTACAGTGTATTTTATATTTGACCTTGTAATAAATCAGTCGTCACGTTTGAATATATTATATTAATTTCGTCACATATTGGACCTTGACACATAATTAGAATCTTCTGCTGATGGACTATTATTCCCCGAGGGTAATATCAACCAGGTAGTAAGTGGTTCGGTGCTGGACTATTAGTCCACGAGGGTTATATCAGCCCATCAGTCAATGTTCAACTGGCATTGTTTATTATATATATTTTTTATTGAAATTGATAGTTTCTAAATAATGTAATTATTATCAAAACTAAGGTTCTCTTTTTCGCGGACATATGTGACCTTAGCCGACTTTGACTCTCCCTGTTTAAGCCTTTTGATTTGTTTGATCCGAAAAACTTCATTATTTTTCTTTCCGATCTTTCGATTTTGAACGTATCTGAGGAAGGTATTTTTCCAAAAACGCGTCGCTATAGCTTTGATATATGATAACTATGCTATCATTAGATAGTGATTAGATATATCGAACTAACCACCAGTGTTACATGTACGTCCTCTGCCTCTCAAGGAATCTGAATAAGACGTCGAGATCATAGGTACCCGATTTGTGGACCCCCTTTTTTCTTTTCTTTTTTAATTCATGAATTAATTTTTTTTTAAGAAAAGGGGGGGGGGGTCCACAAATCGGGTACCTATGGTCAAGATAATTAATATATTGAGCTAGCACAATAAAAATCCAACTAGGCGTGTAGATAGCAGACGTCATTAGCATCTCTTCGAATGTAAATTGTTCTCCTCATGATATGGCTGAAAAATTTCTCAATTTTCGTTAAACAATAATCACTCATTCACTTAAAAACCAAATAATGTCGCTGTTTAACTAGTTATTGTCTCTCTTATTTCATTTGTAATAAAGGGACTTGATTGGTAATATTATCTAATCTAAGAAATTATTAGCGTGTTTAAATAGGATCGGTTCCAACTAAAGAATATATATCTAGTATTTGCTTCTTCTCCTCCATGATAAATGACTGGTTGAATCAGATTAATGACAATTTGTGCGTGTGGTGCAATTTTTGGCTATCCTTTGTTTTTAGGTTTTGTCTCAGATACCTTTAAATATTTAAACTTTCCAATCTTTTGATATTGAACGTCACTAATGAAGGCAGTTACAGAAACACATCATGTGCACTAAATTGGATAGGGGGCCGTCATGGTCGTGATCGTATGGCAGGTGGATTTGCAACTACATATGCAATCAGTGCCTATCACCACTAAAATTGTGAGAATCGAACCCCGTTCATGGCGAGATGTACTCGATACAACATTATGTGATAAAGTTTGTCAGTGACTTGTGGCAGGTCGTTGGTTTTCTCCGAGTACACCGGTTTCACCAACCAATACAACTGACAGTCACCATATAACTGAAATATTGTTGAAAGTGGCGATAAATACCATAAACCCAAACCCACACTCTATTATTCTCTAATTTTCTTATTATTATTTGTTTTTTTACCCGATAACTTAAATATTGCTTAAAGTGGCGTTAAGTACCATAACATAACACTAACATCAAAGAATGGACATTTATTACTGACTAATACATTGTTAATCGATTACGTAATTGACAAATTTAGTATATTTACAGTAGAAAATTGACCTAATTTGCTGTTGATCTAGGTTTGTCTAATTTATGTCCTTTAAATTAACTATAAATTTATTTTAATTGACAGTTTCTTATTAACATTCAACTGCCTTTTCTTCCTGCATAATCTATCAAATTTAATCAATGACTTAACAATTATCCTTAAAGTACATCGATAGCATACCTTATATTTCATAGCTATAGTATAATTAAGAATAAATATAGATGTTTAATACGTTGACAACAGTGTAAATATTTTTTTATTTTATCATCGGGCTTTTAAAAATGTGTGCACCGCGCATGTGCTAATGAGATTGTGCCATCTAAATAAATCGCTCGTTTGTTGACAAAGCTAGAGAAGGGCGTCATCTTAGAATGAAAAACGAACAACGGTGGGTAACACTAATGGGGCAAGAAATACTTACCGTTCAGGATCACCTGAGTTCACTCCCGTTATTTTGGTAGGATCCGTGTTGTGCGTCTTTTAATATTTTTATATAAGCCTGTTATGTGCTTTACATTCTGAAAATCCAGAGAAACTCGCAACATAGGGTACACAAGTACGACGTATGTCTTAAAGCTAAGAATAAGATAACTGGGAATAAACATTTTTTTAGCAACGTGATATCTTTTATTCAAATGTGTGTTACAATTTACACTCCAGAAATGATTTTAGTAATACATATTTCTATTTTTATTTTATAACCGTTTTTGAAAAATATTTTTGTTGATGTTCTCTTTTTTAAGTTGAACAATGAGCAAAACAAAAAATAAAAATAGGCGAGCAAACTTCATAAAACACGTCATACAAATAAAAATAGGCGAGCAGACTTCATAAAACACGTCATACAAATAAAAATCCAACGACAAAAATATTCTATATACTTCAACAAACATACAGAGAAATTGATGTGACTGTGTGTGTGTGTGTGTGTGTGGGTGGGTGGGTGGGTGGGTGGGTGGGTGTGTGTGTGTTTTCAGAGCCTCTCTCGTATTTATTTTTGAATTTTTTTTCCCATATGAAAGCTTGCAGCTTGATGAATAACTATCATTAAGTATGTTAATTAATTCATAATGTATAATTAAATATTATATTACACGTGAAATCATCTGAAAAGGTTAATATTAAATCGTCATACCACATGCATTTATATGTATGTGCAAAATATGTAACATATTGTGACCAATGTTGCATGTGTCTCTTGATTGTCCCTACTGTTTTCTCAAACGATTATTTAATTAGATTGCATTCACCAATAAATATTACCGCGGAGATATAACTGAGATATTGTTAAAAGATGACGTTTACATATCCATCATGTTAATCTGACAAGTCAATAATAATATGTAGTTATCATTACATGTCTGGTCAATCTCCCTCAGATAAACGTAAGAAGAGTTTGGAGATGCTAGAGGTGGTAATCATAGTCCATTACAGGGGCGGATCAAGGGGGGGGGGGGGGGGGGGGTGCACCCGGCGTCCCCCCCTAAAATGGAAAAAATATGATTTTTTGGCGTAAAACCGTGATTTTTCACACGAAATACCAAAACAAATTTCGCGCCTCCCTCCGCTCGGCGCGATTTTTTTAAGTGCCCCCCCCCCCCCCCCTAGCTTGAAATCCTGGAACCGCCCCTGCATTAATCGTAACACGAACCTCACTAAAATCCCAGGGTTGACTCAGATACTCAGGAAGTTTCTGCTCCATTAGTGGCACCCCTCGTGTTACTCTAGTTACAAACCTGGTGACAGGTCATGAATGTTAAAAGTGCTAACGACAAATGGAACATATCCTTGGTCATTTGTGACACAGATATTCCGTAACGATTAACCAAGTCGCTATGGCGACCGTAAGACTTTCGCAGTAATAACCTTAATTCTGATTACCCCTGTGATATCTTCAAACTCTTCTTAGCCGAGTTTTGGCGATATCTTGTTTAGGAACTTTTAATGTTTTGCTCCCAAAGACTTTAAACTTAAATGACTTTCCAATCTTTTGATTACGAATGTTCGACCATACCTGATGAAGATTAATCCAGAAACGTGACTTGTGAACTAATTATGATAATAATATACGTTTTATGCAAAACTTAAAAGTTAAAATAACTGTTTGTCATTTAATATTAATTTGCTTTGTATGAAATATTTGTTCTACTCCATATCAGAATGTCAAAATATTTGTCAATTTTTTTTTTGTATATTGATATGACACAGAGATAATTTAAGTCTTTATAATATACTTTCTCTGCATAATTATATTTATTAATTGTTTTGGGATGTGCTATTTGTGAATGATGATGTTAATTATATATACAAATATATTTATTAAATATATTGGAATGTAATATATTTATATGATAATATTATTTTTATCTGATAGAAAAAAGTGTCACATATAAAGAATAAAGGTCACCAAACCAATTTATTGCATATCAGAATAAAAGGCATACATTTAATCGGTTGAACTCTTTTCGTGCGACCTTCACTATTCCGCGATACGGACTCCGGCTCGGACTATATCATTTTCACTGGCCCGTACCATGACCATTGGACAGTCTGTATATCCTGATATTGCCCTCCATATCAGTAACTATGATATAAATATGTATCACACCATTTTTAATACCTTTATAGGGTTATTGAATAGACCATTTGTACATTTCTCGGATGGGTTGGGTTGGGTTATGGTGTTTAACGTCACTTTTAACTTTATTACAGTTATATCGTTGCACATTTCCACCTTGATTCTAAAATTATATGTTTTTTCATGTTTTTTGTAGAAGTTACTCCCCTTTAATGCAGACAAATTAATTCATTTCATTCAAAATAAACGTTAGAGAGTACCGAAGGTACAATTACAAATGGACAATCCAGAGAAGCTGGCAACATATGGTACACAAGCAAAACAAAAACACATCATTATAAGCAAGCAAACACAAATAACGTAAATAAGTTCAGCAAAATAAGATATATTTTCCCCATACTCTGAATAAAATTTAGATGTTGTCACAGTTTGTGAGTTTTGTATTTGTTGTAAAATTATCGTCTGCTTTTTTCCAAAGTTCGAATGCATGTATCTACAAATTCTATGAAAATTATAATTAAACTATGTGTCCTCTTCGTTGCTCTTGTATGTATCGGGAACCGTTGTCGGATTCTACTCTCAGTACAGAAACAATGTCCAATGTGGCTGGTAATTAAGACGCAAAAGTACATTTGACCTTTAAGCTATACAATTTCCAAAGATTTAGAAATATTGTGAATGACATATGAATAGACATCAGAATAATTAAGGGACAAATGAAAATAATGATGACAAACAAACAAAAGGATCACCATCATTCTCCCTGTTATTCATGCACCGTTTGTATTAAAGCAAGTTGTTTTTTTCTGGTTCTGAGATAATAATTACCCATCGCCACCATGTTACTTATCCACCGGAACCAGATTCTATGTAGAGAACATGCTAGTTGTACAAAGTTATTTAGACGTTTAATTTGAGATGAGGACATATAGTTAATATTTTAGACAATCGGCGGATGGGGAGGGGGTGGAGGTTAAGCCCATATGCATGCCGTCAATGCTTTTTGCCGGATCATCACGAAATTAGGTATTGTTTTATAATGTTGACGACCTCGTGAGCATCAATTCTGAAAATGAAAGTTAGAAGATACCAAAGTGGTAATCACAAGCCATAAATCGAAGAATTATAGACGATATAATGGCCAAGAGAAAACGGACCAATAACAAACATTGAGCTATTAAGCACAGCTCAGAAGTCTAAAGATTGAGTAACACGAGCAGCACTAAAACCGAGGTGAACCCGTGGTGCTCGGGAAGGGAAAAAAGTTCAAACATTTAGTTTCATTGGGCCAAGTAGTTCCAGCGGGCATTATCAAATATGTTAATGTGAAATGTTAACCACGACAATGACCTATGGATTGACAATGGATCAATTGATCACCAAAAAAAAATGTTGGTCTTTGGGCAGGTGAGCTGGAAAAATTCAAATCAACATTAACTTTAGGTCAGAGAAAACGAAATCGCACAAAGTTCCAGTTGTAACTGTTTTTTTTAAACTATGATAATTTAGTTTGATGCTACTACGAGTACTATTTAATAAATAATTTTAGTTATTCTCTTGTCAGGAAATTTATCTAGTAATTTCAAATTTGTGGATTTGTTTATCTTTTCAGTAGATTTCTGGGGTTATTATCAAGGAGGTGCTCGTGAGTATTATTAGTGTTTCCACTGACAATTGGTTTGTATGTTTATTCTACTAAGAGACTTGCGGCAGGTCGGTGGTTTTCTCAAGATACTCCGGTCTCTTCCACCAATAAAACTGACCGTCACCATATAGCTGAAATATTGTTGAAAGTTTATTTAAGCACCATAATTAAACCTAACATATTATTCTACTACGACAAATTACTTCATTTGTTTTATTACACTTAAGCTACATCTTTAATTCTTCTATGAAACGTAGAACATGTGCTCTTCATTTTCACTCCTATCACGACACATTGCTTACATTTTTGTGTTATTACACATAAGCTATACTTCCAATTATTCTATTATAAGTGAGTCACGTATTTTACCTGCTACAGAATGTGTGCTTCTTTTTCACTCTTATTGCGAAACATTGCTTATATATTTTCTTACAATGTGCAAGTTACTTATATTTCCTTTCATCGTGGTCGTGGTCGTATGGTACTTTTGTACCTGTGCAGTCAATGCCTATCACCACTAACGTTGTGAGCTCGAATCCCGATCAGGCGAGGTGTACTCGATACAACATTAAGTGATAAAGTTTGTCAGTCACTTGCGACAGGTCAGTGGTTTTCTCCGGGGTACTCCGATTTCAGCCACCAATAAAACTGACCGCTATGATATAACTGAAATATTGTTGAAAGTGACGTCAAGCACCATAGCCCTAACCCTAACCCATTTAGACAAAGGATATTTCGCTTGGACTATCATAAACGTATGTTCAAAGTCATGTACATTAATGCCTTTCCTTACCTATTATCAACATGAATACTTTATTACGCTTTTTACACAATATTTGCTTTTTAATCTCATGTGAACGGAGAACATAAAATGAATAATAACAAATTGTCTTCCAGCCCCTCATTTGTGGCAATTTCTGCCTAACTGTAGAGAGTGTGGAGGAACAAGACAGTCTCCTGTTAATATAAGAAGTAAAGATGTAATACACACGAAAAATATCCCGCCGTTTGACTTTAGAGACATTCGGAACACACGAGATGTCAAGATGACGATGTTGAACGACGGCCGGAGAGGTGAGTGTTTATTTGATTTTCTAGAAATATTAGTGACGATGACCTTTACTGTTACACTGATCATCAATAGATACGCTCTAATTTAAAGTGTTGTGAACAAATTAAGCCAAAGGGCCTAAGCAAGATCGCAAAAATCAGTTAATGTCACTTATGCCTGAGGGAAGAAAACCTACTAGCGCAATTGTTAAATATTTTAATATTGATGACATATTTCATAGTGTAAACAGTATACGTGAATAGCTTTCAATATAAAACTAGTCGTCATACATACGAAAACCTATTTATTTGTATATGGTATAATTTTACTACTAAGACAATATATTGTATGCTATAGGTAACATAAGAATTAATTCGATTATACACGATAAATGATTGGTAGGTTTTTAGAAAAAGCAGCAAAATTATAATTAGATGTAGGGAAAAAAAGGGTTTGAAGATATCAAACAGATATTTGAAAATCATAATTCGATGAATAATAGGCAATACAATAATCAAATGATACATGAAAAAGGACCAAAAAAAAAAAACCCACAAAATATAAAAACAAAAAACAATGGGGTCAAAATACTACACGGAAAATAAAAGATTGAACTATACAAGCTCAACTAAAATACGCGGGTGAACGTAAGGGTAAGTCGGTCTTCGTCCACTAATGTCACCCGTCGTGTTAATTAAGGTGACACGAACATCATGTAATATTTCAAGAATTCATTCTTTTGATATTTCGGACAGTTTAATATAATTTTAAAGGTGATATTTAATACGCAGTGTTGCTTCATTTCAGCCCAAGTTGACTATCCATGTCATAGACCACAATTAAAAGGAGGTGGACTTTCTGGAAAGTTTGAGTTAAAAACGTTTCATTTCCATTGGGGTAAATACAATGGTAGAGGGAGCGAACATACAATAAATGGACGTCAAAAAACAATGGAGGTAACAATGATAGATGGCCCGGGTACTTTATATTCAAATTACTATGGCGGTAAAAAAGATTAACGTGCAATGATTTTTTGTAGTCAAGGAACGATGGAGGTAACACTGATTGGTGACATCGTCTATATCAGGAAGTGTATATTTCAGTAATAAATAACACAAAATGTAATAAACCATGTCAGTACCGAAACACTGATTACTGGCCGGATGATACCGCGAGGGCAAATAGTCCACTATAGTAGAGATGTCGACCTTATAGTAATAATAAAGTAGATACGCATACAGTTATCATATGAATATCAGAAATTAGGCATACAGCCACTCAATCATGATTATGGTGTTTAATGCCAATTTTGATAATTTTTCGGGTATATCGAGACGGTCAGTTTTGTTTTGGTGGAGGAAACCAGACCTGCCACAACACACTAACACACTTTATCACATAAAATTATCTTGAGTACACGACGCCAGGAACTTTAGTCGTGATATGCACTGATTGCATAGGATCAGGCCTACAACGGCTCCACCAAAAATAGAGAAAACGTTAGACCAAGTTATACTGAATATTCTGTAGATGAACTATACACCAAAATGTGGAATTCAAGGAATACCTTTACTACAGTAGGTAATTGTATCTTGCAGTGAGTGAGTGATTGTAGTTTAGCACCACATGATCAATGTTTCAGCTAAATAATGACGACAACATTTTACATTTCAATGAGATGCTGATGATGATGAGGATGATGTCTGCTTGTACTAGACCAACATGCTTAGTTACTGATCTTAATGGTGCTCGCTTACTACAACAACAGTCGGTGGGTACACATATCGCCTCACTCATCAGTGGGTACACATGTCGCCTCACTCATCAGTGGGTACACATGTCGCTTCACTCATCAGTGGGTACACATGTCGTTTCACTCCTCAGTGGGTACACATGTCGCTTCACTCATCAGTGGGTACACATGTCGTTTCACTCCTCAGTGGGTACACATGGCGCCTCACTCATCAATGGGTACACATGTCACCTCACTCATCAATGGGTACACATGTCACCTCACTCATCAGTGGGTACACATGTCGCCTCACTCATCAGTGGGTACACATGTCGCTTCACTCATCAGTGGGTACACATGTCGCCTCACTCATCAGTGGGTACACATGTCGTCTCACTCATCAGAGGTTACACATGTCGCCTCACTCATCAGTGGGTACACATGTCGCCTCACTCATCAGTGGGTACACATGTCGCCTCACTCATCAGTGGGTACACATGTCGCCTATCTCTTCAGTGGGTACACATGTCGCCTCACTCATCAGTGGGTACACATGTCGCCTCACTCATCAGTGGGTACACATGTCACCTCACTCATCAGTGGGTACACATTTCACCTCACTCACCAGTGGGTACACATGTCGCCTCACTCACATTATGATGATACCCGACCAACTAGTCCCCATTTTATCAGAACTGATTATGAAAGTAGATTTTAAAAATGTTTGAAGATGCCAAGGCGACAATTTGAAGGACAGACAATACAATGATCAAAAGAAAAAAACAAACACTGCCGACAAAGTACTGCACCGATGTTTGCTGATATTGGTGGAATTGTTGACCATATAAACATTCTTTTCATATCAGAAAACTACAGAGCAAGCCACACGATCCCTCACTTAAACGGGGATCAACTTAGGTGCTCCGGAGGGTAAAAAATTATGTTCTACTACTGTTACATGAGCAAATCAGTCATAAGTCACGAATGAGGAAAGGATTCGACAACAAAACAACCGCAACCAAAAATTCCTCTTAACATGAAATGTAGCGATGCAAATACATGCAATACCATGTAAAACATTATCCATTGCAGTTACATTTAGAATTTTCTCCAGTAACATCAGGTGTTTGGTCAGATAGATCTAGAGCCAGGGAAGTTGCTGTAATAGCAGTACTAATTGATGTAAGTACCTACACTTCACATTGGATTAGCAGTGGCGGATTTAGAGGGGGCGTGCCCCCCCCCCCCCCCCCCCCCCCCATAGAATTCGCAAAGCATATGTTATACAACGTTAATTCATATATGTATTCTCCGTCAGTAGTTCAAAGATTATTCCATTCTGATTGGTTCCGAGGTACCAGGCATCAACTATTTTCTCACGCTAATTAAACATTATTTCCTCAGTCAATTTTACAACTGTAAGAAAAACAAATCTTTACAGATCAAAGCATTTAGTAAACTTAAATCCTGATACTGACCCTGGGCAAGCAACTGGTAAACTTTATCACTTGCGGCTGCGAGTCGAGTGACCCTTTTTGTAATTTACAAAGCTGGGCGCGAACCTACGCCGTATTGGTGATAGGCTTGTATGAGCTGTTAGATCCAACGACCTAACTCATTGAGCCATCCGGGTCCCAGGAATGCGCTAAAACTAAACCAATAGTTCTTTTGAAGGGTTAAAATATCGTGATCGATCAGTCATGAGTTGAACAACAGTTGTTCAATAGAAAAGTTTTTCTTCAGGTTCTTATAATCTGACAAAAACATACTGTTAACAATTATCCGACAAAATTAAGACTAAAAGTAAAGTTTTTTTGGTCTGATTAAAATGGTGTGGTTGGTTGAAATAAATGTATGTAATTCCTCAAATCCCCAAAGTTTATGGGGGGTTTCGCCCCCCTGATCCCCCTACCAGGGTTCTGTCATGGACCCGCTGGGGGACCTTAAGCGGTCCCCAGACCCCTCTCCTACTCACGTCCCCCCCCCCCCCCATCCCAAATCCTGGATCCGCCCCTGATTAGGGATTGGATTTATGGTGTTTAACACCACTTTTAACACTATTTCAGTTATATCGTGACGGTCAGTTTTATTGGTGGAGGAAACCGGAGTACCCGGACAAAACACCCGACCTGCCGCAAGTCACTGACAAACTTTATCACATAAACAGAAAGGGCAATAAAAATTGACAATCCAGAAAAACTGGTAACATTGGGTACACAAGACAAACAAAACAAAAAACACACCACTATGCGCAAAAACGAAAGTAACGTAAATAAGACATTGGCCCTCCTACACACAACTAATGGTAAAGACGAACCGAACATCGTTTTATGTGGGAACCGCAACGGACATCACAACACGGAACAAATAACGTAAAGACACCCGCCGTATTGCTCATATTCATTGTCCAACACTGATTTTATAATATTCAATTTTGATTATTTTACAGGTTGGAAAATATAATAATCCAAAATATTCAAAATTAGTGGAATTACTACGAAAAATACCGGATGTAGGTAAGTCTTGCTGGAAGTTGTGTTGTTTCTTTTCAATAGAGAGGACGTCGTGGTCATGATCGTATGGTAGTTGGATTTATCGTCGTGGTCGTGATCGTATGGTAGTTGGATTTGCAACTACCTATGCAATCAGTGCATATCACCAATAACGTTGCGAGTTCGAATCCCGTTCTGGCGACGTATTCACAATACCACATTATGTGATAAAATTTGTCTGCGGCAGGTCGCTATAACTTAAATATTGTTGAAAGTGGCGCTAAAACACCATAAACCTTAAACATTTTCAATAGAAGCAATTCTACCAATATCAACAAACCCAACAATTACCTCTCACCTCAAATCATTGAAAATGAAAACTCATTCATGTCCTGGCTTGGAGCGGAAATTTATTTCTGTACATGATATAATTATCTAAATTTCCAGTCTTTCGATTTTGAGCGTACTTGATGAAGATTATTCCAGAAATGCGCCGTGCGCACTAAATTTGATATCTACCCTTTTATTGAATTACTATGACACTTCATAGCCAATCATATTGTAACATTTCAATGAAAAACTGAAGTAATGTAATTATTTAAGAATTGAATGCATTCTTTTGAAGTTTCATTGGGGTATGAAAGCGTTGACCGAAGTACATTTTCAATGAAGGCGCGGTAGCGCTTCATGTTGAAAATGTAGTTCGATCAACGCTTTCATACCCCAATGAAACTTCAAAAGAATGCATTCAATTCTTATAATTATATTCAAATCACACCAAAATTTAATATAGTTGAATTTTTCGTTGTGAATTTTATTTGTGTTAGATTATTTTCTGTTGGAAATTACTACGCCATTGATTGTTTACATCTGACGTCGTCATGGAGGCACGTACAAGTTCGGATTTGAGTTTCATTGGGATATGAAACATCACTTTTATTATCATGTGACCACTTCATAGCCAATCATATTGTAACATTTCAATGAAAAACTGAAGTAATGTAATTATATGTAAAATGAATTTAAGTGAAAGTGATATTTTTCGGGAAATATAGACTATCTTGGGGTCTTCCATCATTTTGGTAGGCGAATCATTGGTAGCCATTGGTTGGTTTGGTTTATTATGCTTAACTCGATTTGTTTATCACATAATGTTGTATCGAGTACACCTCGTCATGAAACGTGTTCGAACTCGCAACCGGCACTGAATGCACATGTAGTTGTAAATCCAACTAACATACGATGACGACCACCACTGACCCGGTAGCCATTGGAATTGTATGTATCGAAATAATTTTGAGAACAGGATCGTTCTGCTTAGATGAGAAATTCCGATGTCACCGGTGATGGTTGTAAAATATTAACGATGAAGTTGTTTCCAGACTGTGAGCGAAAACGAAAGTAAATATAAATGTTAAAAAAACCTAAGCGGAAATCTCGAATGGACATTGCAGATACACAGGCTATAAAGGGATTGGTTAGATATATATAGCATTGAACGTTGTCTATGATGCACACGCTTAGATATGTATAAGTAAACATACATGTTATTAAGGGCCCGGGTGGCTCAATGAGTTCGGTAGTTGGATTACCTAACAGTTCATACAAGCCTATCACCAATACGGCATGGGTTCGCGCCCGGGTTTGTAAATTACAAAAAAGGTGCACTCGACTCGCAGCAGCAAGTGATAAAGTTTACCAGTTGCTGGCCCATGGTCGGTGGTTCTCTCCGGGTACTCCCGCTTCTTCCACCACTAAAACTGGTCGCCATGATATAGCTGAAATATTGCTGAAAGTGGCGTTAAACACCACACATCAATCAATCAATCAATCAAGAATAACTTTCATCAGATAGGCTCAAAGTCAAAATATTGGAAACCAATATAATTTAAAAACATTTTGGAGAAAGAAAACATAATAGCAAACAAACCATGATATCACTTATATCTTAGGAAGAAGAATCTTTTCAGTTTTGATAATATTTACATTATTTAGGAACAGAAAAACTAATTCACAATGCAATTTATTTTTCAGGAAATCGTACAGAATTACCGACATTCCCGGTAACAGACTTATTTCCGTATCATACATCATGTTTTTATCGTTATTGTGGAAGTTTGACGACGCCACCTTGTACAGAGTCAGTGATTTGGACTATATTTCCAGACATTGTATATATTTCACAATATCAGGTAACTATTGAAGAAAACAAAATAAGTCTGAAGGGTCATGGTGTCGGGTCAAATATAAGGGTCATGGCGTCGGGTCAAATATAAGGGTCATGGTGTCGGGTCAAATATATCCTACCCTACGCATGTGATTTTAAGAAATACGAGCTAATATTGGTGTTAAGAATTAGGATATTTGTCCGAGTAGAGCGACATGTCTGTCTACGGACTCGGCGAGGACGCATTTTTAAAACAAAGTTCAACATGATGTTGGTCTGGTACACAGCAGGCATATCTCATTTATGGGTTTATACCTGCCACGTTGTTGTGCCTGTCCCAAGCCAGCATTTCCAGAATTGTTGATCATCATGATATACAAGTATACATGGTAGCTGAAAAAATGATTGTTAGAGAATACTCATTCATTCACTGGACAATACCGTCAATACATTCATAATAAATCGCTGCTAATGTCATCCCATGGTTATAAGAAGGTCATTTCTGATAGTCTAAATAAACGTTAGAGAATACCGAAGGGGCGTTCAAAATAGACAATCCAGAGAAACTGCCAACATAGGGTACACAAGATGGAGAAAAACAAAACAAAAAAGAAACTAGAAATGTGTTGGACACCCCTATGCGTAAATAAGCATAATTAACATAAATAAAACATTAGCCCTCCTACAAACAACCGGAGATAAAGACGTATCGAGCATGGTGTTATGTGATAATCGTAACGTACATCACAACAAGGAACTCAGAACGTAGACACAACATTATAGTTACTATTATATAATTAATGTATAATACTTTTATCCACTGAATGTATTAAGTTTCTCTCTGGTAATTATAGCCTTTGGATTACGTCAGTACAAGTTTTTATCGACCGGATGGAAGTATATATACCATATTCAAAGGATTAACAAAACTATCCATAGTATGCTTTTTCTTTTGGCCATTGTGTTGTCTGTTCTTCTTCGAATTACCGATTCTGATTACCCCTTTGGTACCTCAAACTCTTTTTAGTAAAAGTGTATAGCCCTACATCTTTATTTTTGGTAAGACCCAGATTATACTTGTTTTTTTTATATTAAGACATTTGACATGAATTAACAAATAACAGTTTTAAAGATATATGATAATTTAATAATGCCCGTTATTACTATTTACAACGAGAGACCGTCGTGGCGGGGATCGTATGGGAGTTGGATCTACAACTCTCTCTGCAATCAGTGCACATCACCACTAAAGTTGCGAGTTCGAATTCCGCTCATGACGAGGTGTACTCGATACGTTATTATATGATAAAGTTTGTTAGTGACTTGCGACAGGTCGATGGTATTCTCCAGATCCTCCGATTTCCTCCTCCAATAAAACTATCCACTACGATTTAACTGAACTATTGTTGAAAGTGACGTTAAACATCATAACCCTAACCCTAATGTAACTTTATTTACAATGCCCGCACATGACAATCCCATATTGAAATATTCAGTTAGCTTATCCGGTTGACGAGGGTACAATCACTCTTATATAAACTAGAAATGTGAGTAACCTCACTGAGTGATACCCCCCACTTGCAATACTATGATGTCCAAACTTTGGAATACAGGTATATTAGCAAGTTAATTATCTCCCCTTCTAAATGTTAGACAGCAACGGTATTCCTTAATGCACATCTGCAGGTTGTGTAAAGTTTCATAAAAATTCAATAAGCAGTTTAGTAGGAGTTGCGCTTACAAGGTATACGTACATGCCTCCCCCCCCCCCCTTTTTTCATGAAAGTATGTTGAATTATCTCCCCTTTTAAATTTTGGACAGTAACCATATTCCTTCATGCACATCTGCAGGTAGTGTACTACAAATGTGTAAAGTTTCATAAAAATCCAACAAGTCGTTTAGGAGGAGTTGCGCTTACAAGGTACATGGACGGACGGACAGGGCGATTACTATATACCCTCCCCAAACTTTGTTTGCAGGGGGTATAATAATCACAGGATGTATTAAATACATTAAAAATCAACCGCACACACTAAATACTGAAAGACAATTGATTCCTCACGGTTGAAAATTCTACGTACTAGCATCTAATGTCAGCAACTTGATGCGAGTGGTCAGTAATGACCTGTCATTGATATTTTTTTCCTGGCACTATCCATCGTTTCTTTCTTGCTTGACTGTGAGAATCAAATCTTAACCACGTTAAACTCTAGTCTGTTTCAATGTTGGTAAACATGTTCTTTCCAAGATTATTACTAACGTTACGAGTTTGAATCCCGCTCAGGCGATGTGTATTCGGTACAACAGTATGTGATAAAGTTTGCCAGTGACTTGCGACAGGTCGACATAACTGAATATTGTTTGAACGTGGCGTTAAAACACCATACACCGTTACCTTTTCAATAGAAGCAATTCTACCAATATCAACAATCACCAAGAACTAAATCTCACTTCAAATCATTGAAAACGAAAACACAATTATGTCCTGGCTTATTTCTGTACATAATATAAATATTTTGGCAGGTCAGTGGATTTCTCCGGGTACTCCGTCTTCTCCACCAATAAAACTGACTGCCAAGATATAACTGATATATTGTTGAAAAAAGCGTTAAGTACCATAACCTCTATCCCCTTATACAAGACAATACAAGACAATAACTGCCATATTAATTATTTGATTTTTAATAACAATCAATCTTTTTTGTAGATGAACGAGTTTCGAAAATTGAAGGGAAAAGGGAATGTATTTACAAATCATAGACGGAGAATTGAGGACACGTTCAGACCTGTTCTGTCAATGAATGGCCGAAAAATAATTCTCACATGTTCCAAGTATAAACGTTATGGCAGAAAAAGTCGCAAGTTTGTTAAAAACGGATGTATTAATTTGTCGAACAGGAGGAATAATATATTTATATCAAAACGGAACAAATTTATACCACGAAAGTTTACATAGAAGAAATGTATAAAATAAAATATACTGTATACAACTGAATGTTCCACGGTAATCTTGATCTTCATGAAAGAAAAACAAATATTCGTGTCCAGACTTCATGGTGTAATGGTTAGGCGTGCTTTTCTCGAGTGTGGTAGGTAGTTGGTCCCAGTAAGAGTCGAGTCAAAGACTATAAACCTGGTATTTACTGCTTTTTCGCTGAGAACGAAGAATTCAAGGAATAAGGGCAAAGACGGATTGGCTCTGAATCAGGATAATGTGTCCGAGTGGTCTTTTTGTTTTATTGCTGTCACAGATTTAAACAAAATATTTGGCTTTGCAATCTTTCGACTGTTAGCGTACCCCCAGTTTTTAGTAGGGTTCGTGTTACTTGTTGTAAGAACATACCGGTCCTTTCGTCATTCATGACATATCACCGGGTTTGTAAATAGTGTAGCACAACCGATGACAATGGAGGAGCTGGAACTCCTTACCCTTCCGAATCACCTGAGTTCACCGCCGGGTTTTAGTGCGATCGTATTACTCGATCTTTAGTTTTCTGTGTAGTATTTTGTAGATCGTTGTTTGTCATTTTTCTTTTGGTCATTGTGTTGTCTGTATTTCTTCGATTGATGGATTCTGATTACCTCATTGGTATCTTCAAACTCTTCTTGAGTGGATAATCTAATTAGTTTTTAAGTGATACAAGCTGCCAAATTTATAATTTTCGTTTCTAATAATTGTGTAGATAATAAAACTTTAGGATTATTAAAACTCATAGTAGCAATTTTGTTTTAAAATGTTTGTATGAAAGTGATGTAAGCTGCCAAATTTATAATTTTCGTTTCTAATAATTTTGTATATAATAAAATCGTATGATTATCAAAACTCACAGTAACAAGTTTTGTTCGAAAATATGGGTATAAAGCTATTTATATGTAAAATAAAGATTGCCTGCAATTGTTATTTGTTGACGCCATTGATTGTCCAGCACTGATAGCCCGCGTGTATGAAGTTGAATGAAGAGGGGAGAATGTACATGTTTGTTTCTGACAATAATAATGCGTGTATTTAATGTTTGAATATATTATTTCTATTAATTCAATAATATTTCAGTACATTTGCGCATGTGTAGTCGCATCTCTGAGTGTGTTCAAATCAGAGGTCATGCACATACGATGACCCGTTTGTTGTTGCATTGCTAACCGGGAAGACAAATACTTTGAAAATGACTTTATTCTTCAGTACATTTGGGCGAGATGGGATATCAATTATTTAAGAAAAAATATTCTTCATTTGATTTGGAAACGACAATATCGTTCATGGTGAGGTGTACTCGATACAACATTATGTGAAAAAGTTTGTCAGTGATTTGCGATAGCAATAAAACTGAACACCCCCATATAACTGAAATGTTGTTGAAAGTTGCGTTATACACTATAAAACAAACCATACCGAATTTGCAGCTTATATCATTTTAACTAATTCTGTAAATGCAACCAACCTCATCATATTACGTTTTTCGATGGCTTTGTCTACTGTCTAACATTTCAGAGATTGTGTTATTCATTTTATTATATATGTAAAAATTAAACATCAGAATCAAATCTAACAATGTTAAACCAAAACCAAATATTATATAAAATCATCGTATCATAGACGGACATACATCTATCTTATCATATCATAGACAGATGTACATCTATCTTATCGTATCATAGACAGACGTACATCTATCTTATCGTTATGACAACCACCAATGATAGCGAGCATCATACATACATATACTAATATAATACACAACACGTGTAGACACAAATAACAATATAGAGTTATTGCATGGATATTGGTGAGTATTTTCTTTGGCGAGTGCAACATAATATACTGTGAGGGCCAATATTCATGCAATAACCCTTTTATTAGTAACAAATATTTTTCACTTACGACGTTTTTTTCATGAATCTTATGTATTTAATTACACAAACCTGTACTACTGAACTAGTTCAAACAAGGCCTACAAGAAGAAAAATTGCAAGGCGGAACAATAAAACAGCCATGGCTAAGGGTCCCATCAGAGATTCAAAGGCCCATTCCTGACTCGGACCGATGTACCGGCTGAATCCCCCTCTCATAGGGCCTGAGTTCAAATATTCAGGTGAAAATTAATATTTGAACTAGTGCAATATACAACTATACATGTATTCAATATTTGCTGTAGAGGGAAATAAAAACATTTTTCTGCATCAGGTATGCTTAAAGGTGAAAGTTTGGTAAGCAAAATAATCTTAAAACTTTTGGGAGCAAGTTCTAAACATGATCGCCAAAATCGGCTAAGGTCACCCATGTCTGAGGGAGTCGAACCGTTTACGGTTGATTTCTGTCTTAGTTGATCAATAAAACATCAACTGTGCAATTTTATCGAGACCAATTTTGGAACGCATCAGTACTAACTAATAGGATAAGTATATTTGAGCCATTGCTTTCCTTTGAAATTTTTAGGAAATATTTATCACTATATAATAAAAAAAAAAGTGTGTAGTATCACTAAGTGTTATATCAACATTACAAGTTATTGGACCGTGCTCTGTCCAATATGGGAGGGTATTGTACAGGTCAGTATTGTATTGAAAATCTGTATTGGACGAGACATCGGAGGCGTCGAGCCCAATACAAGATTGTCAATGCAATGCAGAAGAGTGTAATATCTCTCCATATTGTACTTAACGCAGTACAATAATTAATATTTTAGACAAATGAAATACTAATGAGACTGATATATAAAGAAAAATAAAAAATAACTCATTTTTTTACAAATCGTGAAATAAATAAATAACAAATACAAATAAAGTGTCCAATAAATGGCTAAATACCATGAAAGTTAACATACAACATTTGAAGTAATATAAATATTTAATGAGAACACAAAAAATTCAGAAAAGAAGAGACAGAGGTTTGCCATGACCTAGAGATCAGTTTTAGAGTACACATTGTGATAGACATATTGTTTGCGACTGGCGATTCATTTGCTAATTGACACAGCTTCTTGTTTTGCATCTTCATTGAAGATTGTAAACACCAGGATTTCCGGTTCTGAGATATAAAATAAAAGACTTCCGATTGGACAATGCGAAAAATATGACTTCCGGTTGTGGAATACGGAAAAAATATATGGTCACGTGTAATAAATGAACTTTTCTAATTGGATTATATATAATAAACCTAAGTATCATATGTATTTCCGATTGTTAAGGGATGATGAGGTGATATACGATATTTGTATCACAATAGGGCATTGTGTACCACTATTATCACACAGGGTGTGGTAAGGTTAAACTAAAATGGCATTCTAATTGACAGTATTTACAGTATGGTATAATCAATTTCAAATAAAATTAAAGTTTGTTTTTGCCCACAAAAACGTATGTCTCCCCCCATCCCACAAACTGTAGTCAAAGGTAAAAGATCTATTTAGGTAACAAATAAAACAAGGGCAACGCAAAGCGTGGCGTATCCCCTCTACTAAAAATTAGACCCTGTGACCTTGACCTTTGACCTTGAAAATCAATATGGTTCCAGATTCTCTTAAGGTCTAAGTATGTACCAAGTTTGGTCAAAATCCGTTGAAGGATGTTGATTCTAGAGTGTTCACAAGGATGTTACGCAGTAAAAATTTGACCTGGTGACATTGACCTTTGACCTTGAAAATCAATAGGGTTCCAGACTCTCCTAAGGACTACATATGTACCAAGTTTGGTCAAAATCCATTGAAGGATCTTGATTCTAGAGTGTTCACAAGGATGCTATGTGGTAAAAATTTGACCCGGTGACCTTGACCTTTGACCTTGAAAATCAATAGGGTTCCACTCTCCTAAGGACTAAGTATGTACCAAGTTTAGTCAAAATCCATTGAAGGATGTTGATTCTAGAGTGTTCACAAGGATGTTATGCGATAAAAATTTGACCCGGTGACCTTGACCTTTGACCTTGAAAATCAATAGGGTTACAGATTCTCTTAAGGACTAAATATGTACCAAGTTTGGTCAAAATCCATTGAAGGATGTTGATTCTAGAGTGTTCACAAGGATTGTGACGGACGGACGGAGGGACGGACGGTAGCGTTACTATATCCCCTCGCAACTTCGTTGTCGAGGGGATAATTAAGCTTCAATGAATAAAAAAAAAAAACTGTTTTTAATCCATGAAACACAAAAAAAAATTGATCAAAAGTGCTAAAGCAAGGGTTACAGGTACTATTCCATATTGTCATGGCAAAGTTCCCCATTCCAGAAAATTGCTCAGCCTATGTTCCAATGATTTTAAAGGAGTTTTGTACTTCTAAAATCAATGGATTGGTGATGAAAAACTTTTTCAGGGAAATAGTGACACTATGATAGACTCTTGTACATATATATATATACAAGTTTCAGTAAGGGATATTACACTAAGAGTGTTTGCAAATAACTCCCACAAAATTTAGGGGATCAAAATTTCCTGGTAATTTGCACAACTACATATGGTGTTCTTACTACCTACCAAGTTTCATGAAATTCTGTTCTGTAGTTTCAGAGGAGTTGCGCTGACAAGCTGCTTCAGTAATAAATTTCGGGAAATGTCTAAGTTCAAAGGGGCATAACTCCCACAAAATTCAGGAGATAAAAATTTCCTGGTAATATGCACAACTACATATGGTGTCCTTACTACCTACCAAGTTTCATGAAATTCTGTTCTGTAGTTTCAGAGGAGTTGCGCTGACAAGCTGCTTCAGTATTAAATTTCGGGAAATGTCTAAGTTCAAAGGGGCATAACTCCCACAACATTTTGGGGATCAAAATTTCCTGGTAATATGCACAACTACATATGGTGCCCTTACTACCTATCAAGTTTCATGAAATTCTGTTCAGTAGTTTCAGAGGAGTTGCGCTGACAAGCTGCTTCAGTAATAAATTTCGGGAAATTTCTAAGTTCAAAGGGGCATAACTCCCACAAAATTCAGGCGATCAAAATGTCCTGGTAATATGCACAACTACATATAGTGTCCTTACTACCACCCAAGTTTCATGAAATTCTGCTCTGTAGTTTCAGAGGAGTTGCACAGACAAACTGTGTGACGGACGGACAGACGGACAGGACAAAAACAATGTGTCTCCCCACCAAAGTGGGGGGGGGGGGGGGGGGGGGGGAGAGACATATAGGGTCTAACACCGGGAGAGGTGCAAGATAGTAAAATCTGTGACACCCGAGGGTAAGATTTAAATTGTATCGGACAAGGCTTGTCCGAGTCCAATACGATTTAAATCTTACCCGAGGGTGTCATAGATTTTACTATCTTGCACCTTTTACGGTGTTTGACTCTTTTTCTCAACCCTTTCTACTGTGTCAATGTTTGTTTACTTGTTGTGTAGTTTGGTGCATTAATTTGCGAACCGTATCACACCCACAGGACCAAAATGCCACATAATAAAATAAAACAAGATTTTCATTTTACAACTTTAAAGAGGTTCAAAATAATCAAGTTAACAAGCTTGTGATAGATTCTACAATAAAAAACTCTTGCACCTTTTATGAAGTTTGCCTCTTTTTTCAATATTTGTTTACGTTGAGAAAATATAGAGTACTCTCCCTTGTTATGTAACTAACGTAGATAAAAACAATTACCTCCCTTTGACCAACATCAAATAATTGTTTGTACAGGCATTTATCGCTGTTGTAGTAGCATTTATAATATATTTATATGTATTTTATTGTGAAATACATTTAAAATACTGTCAAGACACTATAAAATCGACAATTTAATTCAACAATGGAAAACAATTTTGCGGGAAAAACGGCGTGTAGCCGGGGTAAGATAGAAAAAACTTTTTCACCTAAACTAACGGACTACTTTATCCAAGGGGTTTGAAATAATAATTATATTCCGGAATGTAAATGTGCCGTTTTTTCCGAATGTATTGTTTATCATATGCTTTTAACAAACAAAAAAACAATGGAACAATTATTCGAGAATTTAAATGTGCCTATTGTTTATCATATGATTTTGACTTCTGTTGTCTGCAAAAAAAATAAAATGGAACAAACTTTCAATCAAAGTGTGGATAGCGAAGACAGTGGATTTGATCATGAAGGAAATATGTCTGCTATCATCAAATTATTTCTCGTTTAAACGTTGCTGTCAGTTCCACTGATTGGTTCCTGATTTTGTAATCGGCCATTTGGAGGCGGTCCAGAACTAGAATCAGAGGACGTAGACGGCTGTGGTTCGACTTTATTTTTCTTACCTCCGTTAGGTTTCGATAGATTCTTTTGACCACGAACTGCCTGAAATACCACTCCTGCCATCGCATTTTTCTTTTTCCATTTGTTTATTACGAGCTGTGCTACTAGTTGCTGTTGTTTCCCAAACAGATCTCCCTTCACATCTTTAAGACGATCCACTTGTTTGTCAACAATATCATCAATACTTGTTATCTTTGCTTCCTTTTCTGGCATTTTAACTGATTTATTCATTTCGAGAACTGCTCGTTTTTTGTCTGATACCAACTCAGGTTTTGTAGATTTTGAAGTGAACAGATTGGTTAAAAAGTCAGCAATTCTTAATTTGACGTTCATAGATTTATCATGGTCATCTTCTCGCATCTTTGTTTCTGCCGTGATATGGATTAGTGTAGAAATCCTGTGGTACAGCATACATATAAACTGTAGAAACAAAAGAAGGCCGAAAATAGCAGCAAACATGATAGAGATAGGAACAATATTGACATCATTACCACCACATGTGAACTTTACAGACAGGGTATCCTTAAACGCATTGACTTGTGTCAAACTGAACATTATTGTAACCAGAATGGCATTGAGTAGGAAGACGAATAGACACACACTATTTCGTAGCTCGATTAAAGCTTCTGTAGCCGCCTTTTCTTTATTTTTATCTTGTTCAAGTGGTTTTAAATACTTTCTTATTTTCTTTTTCCAAAATTTTGTTTCTTTAACATCAATTTCCGGTCCATCTTTGTCGCAATAGACATGGAATTCTTCCTTTTCCTTTTTCTTTTCCTTTCTCTTTCTTTTCCTGGGGGTCGAAAATTGGGTGTCTTGTTTCGGAATCGTTTCATCATCCGTGGAGATATCTAAATTCAAAATATAGTAATGATCCCCGTTAATCATAAAACAAAATCTGTTCTTTTTTCTACATTTATCAGCAATTGTGTAAATGTCTAAACCAAATCGTCGCATCAGTGGTGTAATTGTGATTGTGCTCCCCTCGAGTGTGGTAGATCATAGTTTCGATCAATGGTCGGGTCCCATCAGACAATACAATTGATATATATTTACTGTTTGATGACAAAGCACACATCAATAACGAATAAAAGCAAAGATTGGCTAGCTCGGAATCAGGATAATATGTCCGAGTGGAGCAACCCATCTACCCGTGGAGAGTTAGCACTACTAATATTAATCCAACTAAGGGTGTTGGTCTAGTACGAAGTGGATCTCATCGAATGCAGTTTGTTTTTGCCATGATATAACTGAAAAATTGTTCATTTGGAGTTAAACAACAATCACATACTCTAAGCGAACCATGAACAACAATTATCATATTTAAATTTACCACAGTGACCATAATGTGTGTAAATGCAACACGATGTACCACAAGGACAAAAGGGCAACAATGATCAACAAAACATTAAACAGAAAACGGAAGATCGACTAACACGAAACACACTCAAAACCGAGGGTGAACTCAGGTTCTGCCGAGGGGAATGCAGTGCTATCGTGTAACTCTTGCTACACATTTGACGATAAGTCGTGGATGAAGAAAGAACCATATATCATTGTTGTAATTTCTTAACATGTAAATGTGGTATTAGCATTCAACAAACCAGTACTATTAGACCAATGCATTATGTGATAAAGTTTGTCAGTGAATTGTGACAGGTCGGTGGTTTTCTCCGTATACTCCGGTTTCCTCCACCAATTAACACGATATAATTGAAATATTGTTGAAAGTGGCGTTTAAACCAAACCTCCTAAAATAAATAATATAACATTTTTTTTAATTTAAATATTGAATGAGATGTCTAACTGCTACAAGTGATCAGTGGTGTAACGCATATATGTACACCTCCACAAAAGTTAAGCGCTACTTGATTTGTTTCATAAATATTTTATTTTTGAAAATTACTTTTTTTTTAAATTCGATTGCTGTAAAGAATATCTGTACACATAAGCTTTATCTAAATGTGTAACACGTCATCAATCTATCAAGCTGTGTTCAATTAAAACTTGTTTACAAATGGTGTCGTATCTAATTACTCTCTGTCCCGCAAAACAATATTACCAAAAAAAGCATTTCGGGTTCAACTTCTTTCATCCTTAAAAAAAAGAAGAAAAACATAATTTTGAAAAAAATACTGGGTGGCTCTTAACTTTTGTCGAAGTGTATTTATAGTCAAGTTCAATACACAAACCTCTTTCAGTTAACTTTGTCACCTCAGTATTCTTACCCTGAACGTGGTTAACGCTTCCCTCATTGTTTTCACTCGCTGCTGTCTGTGTGCTGTCCTTGACATCCTTGTCGACAATGTCTTTTACTTTGTCAATCATATTTCTGTACAAGAAATCTTCTTTCGTGTACGTATTTGTTGGACAGCAAATACAACTAAATTATAAAATAATAGAAATAATGCAACAAAAATCTAACACATTAATATACCTTAATATACAATGTCTGAAGACTTAACCCTGAACATTAATATACCTTAATATACAATGTCTGAAGACTTAGTCCAGAACATTAATATACCTTAATATACAATGTCTGAAGACTTAACCCAGAACATTAATATACCTTAATATACAATGTCTGAAGACTTAGCCCAGAACATTAATATACCTTAATATACAATGTCTGAAGACTTAACCCAGAACATTAATATACCTTAATATACAATGTCTGAAGACTTAACCCTGAACATTAATATACCTTAATATACAATGTCTGAAGACTTAGCCCAGAACATTAATATACCTTAATATACAATGTCTGAAGACTTAGCCCAGAACATTAATATACCTTAATATACAATGTCTGAAGACTTAGCCCAGAACATTAATATACCTTAATATACAATGTCTGAAGACTTAGCCCAGAACATTAATATACCTTAATATACAATGTCTGAAGACTTAACCCTGAACATTAATATACCTTAATATACAATGTCTGAAGACTTAACCCAGAACATTAATATACCTTAATATACAATGTCTGAAGACTTAACCTAGAACATTAATATACCTTAATATACAATGTCTGAAGACTTAACCCAGAACATTAATATACCTTAATATACAATGTCTGAAGACTTAGCCCAGAACATTAATATACCTTAATATACAATGTCTGAAGACTTAACCCTGAACATTAATATACCTTAATATACAATGTCTGAAGACTTAACCCAGAACATTAATATACCTTAATATACAATGTCTGAAGACTTAACCTAGAACATTAATATACCTTAATATACAATGTCTGAAGACTTAACCCAGAACATTAATATACCTTAATATACAATGTCTGAAGACTTAACCCTGAACATTAATATACCTTAATATACAATGTCTGAAGACTTAACCCAGAACATTAATATACCTTAATATACAATGTCTGAAGACTTAGCCCAGAACATTAATATACCTTAATATACAATGTCTGAAGACTTAGCCCAGAACATTAATATACCTTAATATACAATGTCTGAAGACTTAGCCCAGAACATTAATATACCTTAATATACAATGTCTGAAGACTTAACCCTGAACATTAATATACCTTAATATACAATGTCTGAAGACTTAACCCAGAACATTAATATACCTTAATATACAATGTCTGAAGACTTAACCTAGAACATTAATATACCTTAATATACAATGTCTGAAGACTTAACCCAGAACATTAATATACCTTAATATACAATGTCTGAAGACTTGGCCCAGAACATTAATATACCTTAATATACAATGTCTGAAGACTTAGCCCAGAACATTAATATACCTTAATATACAATGTCTGAAGACTTAGCCCAGAACATTAATATACCTTAATATACAATGTCTGAAGACTTAGCCCAGAACATTAATATACCTTAATATACAATTTCTGAAGACTTAACCCAGAACATTAATATACCTTAATATACAATGTCTGAAGACTTAACCCAGAACATTAATATACCTTAATATACAATGTCTGAAGACTTAGTCCAGAACATTAATATACCTTAATATACAATGTCTGAAGACTTAACCCAGAACATTAATATACCTTAATATACAATGTCTAAAGACTTAGCCCAGAACATTAATATACCTTAATATACAATGTCTGAAGACTTAACCCTGAACATTAATATACCTTAATATACAATGTCTGAAGACTTAACCCAGAACATTAATATACCTTAATATACAATGTCTGAAGACTTAGTCCAGAACATTAATATACCTTAATATACAATGTCTGAAGACTTAGCCCAGAACATTAATATACCTTAATATACAATGTCTGAAGACTTAGCCCAGAACATTAATATACCTTAATATACAATGTCTGAAGACTTAACCCAGAACATTAATATACCTTAATATACAATGTCTGAAGACTTAACCCTGAACATTAATATACCTTAATATACAATGTCTGAAGACTTAACCCAGAACATTAATATACCTTAATATACAATGTCTGAAGACTTAGTCCAGAACATTAATATACCTTAATATACAATGTCTGAAGACTTAGCCCAGAACATTAATATACCTTAATATACAATGTCTGAAGACTTAACCCAGAACATTAATATACCTTAATATACAATGTCTGAAGACTTAACCCAGAACATTAATATACCTTAATATACAATGTCTGAAGACTTAGCCCAGAACATTAATATACCTTAATATACAATGTCTGAAGACTTAACCCAGAACATTAATATACCTTAATATACAATGTCTGAAGACTTAGCCCAGAACATTAATATACCTTAATATACAATGTCTGAAGACTTAGCCCAGAACATTAATATACCTTAATATACAATGTCTGAAGACTTAACCCAGAACATTAATATACCTTAATATACAATGTCTGAAGACTTAGCCCAGAACATTAATATACCTTAATATACAATGTCTGAAGACTTAGTCCAGAACATTAATATACCTTAATATACAATGTCTGAAGACTTAACCCAGAACATTAATATACCTTAATATACAATGTCTGAAGACTTAGCCCAGAACATTAATATATCTTAATATACAATGTCTGAAGACTTAACCCAGAACATTAATATACCTTAATATACAATGTCTGAAGACTTAACCCAGAACATTAATATACCTTAATATACAATGTCTGAAGACTTAGCCCAGAACATTAATATACCTTAATATACAATGTCTGAAGACTTAACCCAGAACATTAATATACCTTAATATACAATGTCTGAAGACTTAGCCCAGAACATTAATATACCTTAATATACAATGTCTGAAGACTTAACCCAGAACATTAATATACCTTAATATACAATGTCTGAAGACTTAGCCCAGAACATTAATATACCTTAATATACAATGTCTGAAGACTTAACCCAGAACATTAATATACCTTAATATACAATGTCTGAAGACTTAGCCCAGAACATTAATATACCTTAATATACAATGTCTGAAGACTTAACCCAGAACATTAATATACCTTAATATACAATGTCTGAAGACTTAACCCAGAACATTAATATACCTTAATATACAATGTCTGAAGACTTAACCCTGAACATTAATATACCTTAATATACAATGTCTGAAGACTTAACCCAGAACATTAATATACCTTAATATACAATGTCTGAAGACTTAGCCCAGAACATTAATATACCTTAATATACAATGTCTGAAGACTTAGCCCAGAACATTAATATACCTTAATATACAATGTCTGAAGACTTAGCCCAGAACATTAATATACCTTAATATACAATGTCTGAAGACTTAACCCTGAACATTAATATACCTTAATATACAATGTCTGAAGACTTAACCCAGAACATTAATATACCTTAATATACAATGTCTGAAGACTTAACCTAGAACATTAATATACCTTAATATACAATGTCTGAAGACTTAACCCTGAACATTAATATACCTTAATATACAATGTCTGAAGACTTAACCCAGAACATTAATATACCTTAATAATACAATGTCTGAAGACTTAGCCCAGAACATTAATATACCTTAATATACAATGTCTGAAGACTTAACCCAGAACATTAATATACCTTAATATACAATGTCTGAAGACTTAACCCAGAACATTAATATACCTTAATATACAATGTCTGAAGACTTAGCCCAGAACATTAATATACCCTAATATACAACGTCTGAAGACTTAACCCAGAACATTAATATACCTTAATATACAATGTCTGAAGACTTAACCCAGAACATTAATATACCCTAATATACAATGTCTGAAGACTTAGCCCAGAACATTAATATACATTAATATACAATGTCTGAAGACTTAACCCAGAACATTAATATACCTTAATATGCAATGTCTGAAGACTTAGCCCAGAACATTAATATACCTTAATATACAACGTCTGAAGACTTAACCCAGAAGTGATAACACTAGATTATGTATCTTTTATTCAGAGTTCGGTTAAGACACCTTTCACTGTTCATGGGAACAGCGATATATGTCTGACGGAATACCAGAGTTCACTCCGTTTTCTTTTTTGGTGGGGTCTGTGTTGTTTATCCTTTTAGCTTTTTGTGTTGTTCTATCATGTTTCGCTTCATTCTGAGTTCTGTGTTGTGATGTGCGTTACTATATCTGCAAAAAACGATGTTCGGTTCGTCTTTACCTCCAGTTGTGTGTAGGACAGCTCATTTTATTTACGTTATTTGTGCTTGTTTGCATATAGTGGTGTCCAACACATATTGTGTTGTGTTTTTGCTTTGTTTGTCTTCATATTGTGTACCCTATATATGATGCCAGTTTCTCTGGATTGTCAATTTGTGATTGTCCCTTCGGTTTTCTCTAACGTACTATTAGAAACGACGTTTGTTTGGGTAACTAGAAATCCGTTATTTTGAAGTAAGATATTCGATAATTTCGACTTTGACACAGCAGTATTTGGCTCTATAATGTTTATTAGGTACTTTTGAAGGTTTCCAGGACTCAAACCCACAGAGCTGTTATGTTTGTTCCCATGTGGCGCTCTTGTTGAATTTTTTTAGCTAAAATACGGAAAGCATCACCGTGAACCATAGTGGTTAACGTGCTTGGAGAATACCACGCTTTCACCACATTAAAAACCTCTTTCGTAGAATTCGAAAATAAGTGGGCGCATTAAGCATCTAGTGGCTACTACAAAAGACTAAATTTGATGTCCCTATCTAAATATTCATACTGTTCCAATAGCAGTCACAATTTGTTGCCCAGGTTGTCCCCCATTCCTCCTTTTTTTCAATTTAGATTTTATATATTGTTGAACTGGTTCTCGGGCAGTCGCATAGTAGTTGGATTTACAACTACTTGTGCAATCAGTTCCTATCACAACTAAAGTTGAGAGTTCGAACCATATTCATGGCGAGGTGTCTTCGATACAACATTACGTGATAAAATTTGTCAGTGACTTGCGACAGGTCGGTGGTTTTCTTCGGGTACTCTGGTTTCCTCCACCAATAAAACTGACTGCCACGACAAAACTGAAATATTGTTGAAAGTGGCGTTATACATATGCCTAAAACCTATATTGTTGAACTGGTTCTCGTTCTAAAAAGAGCTGAAATACTGCTCGCTGGAAGGTAAGCAACCCAATCAATCAATCAAATCAATGACGTAATATTTACAGGTACGGGGGGGGGGGGGGGGGGGTATGATGTAATTGTAACATCAGATGTATCACTTCAACATACCTAAAGAAATTCCCAAGGGAGAAAAAGTGTCCTGTTTCTTCTTTTTCTGGTGTGTGTTTTTGCTGCTTGGCTTTATCAGGTTCAGGGTTATCAGTCTTTGTTTCTCTTGTACCCCAAGATACATTATGAAGATTTCCAATTGAATACAAAAACAACAGCATCGACATCGATGGAATGGCAACGAAGTACAGCAGACCTGGTATCAAACAGGTAAACTCCTTATAACAAATAAACAAGGATGAAATGAATGGTTTTGTCACACATATTGTATCAATTCCTACATTCAGTATTAAAACAGAGAACAAATACATTACACTGTCGGAATAACATGAACAGATCTGTAATTCTAATAGAATAATCGTAGAAATAAAGGATAAATCGATCATTTTCGCACACATAATCATGACCGCTCATTTACCTGACTTGGTATACTGGTACTTCAATAAAAAGACCGCCACGATAAAACTGAAATATTGTTGAAAATGGCATAAAACACCATAACACCAACCCTCAATAAAAAGGAGCAGGGTTGAGTTATCCGTCACTAAATGTACTATAAAGTCCTACATGAATTATCAATTCCTACTTGTAGTACCGTTACTACATGTAGTGTCAATTCCTGTAAATATACATGTAGTACCATTTGTACATGTAGTATCAATTCATACATGTACATTGTAGTACCTATATCTAAACGTAGTATGACTACATGTACATCGAGGTATATTTTAATTCTCAAATGTAGTATCACTTTACACATGTGCAGAATCGCTTCCTACTTGCAATATATTATGTATATATATATATGTTACAGTAAATGTGTGTAATTAGTAATTTCATGAAATTCCTAAAAAAATCTAGTGTTTTCACGTAATTACTGAAAAAAATCATGAATTTTACATACATTTACTAATTCTTATAAATTTGAACACAAGTAAAGAAAATAAAGGTGTAATTTCAGCAAACAAAACATATAAATTACAGATACTGAAAAATATCATGAATTTTACATACATTTACTAATTTCTTATAAATTTGAACACAAATAAAGAAAATAAATGTGTAATTTCAGCAAAAAAAAAAACATATTTACAGATACTTTGATTTTGACATTCTTCGCACAAAGACTTGTAAAGGTTAATGCAATTGAGAGTAATGTTAGCATATTTCCTATTAATTTCTTTTTGCATCTTATCTCTACCAGCATGATTCAAAGCCAAATGAGTTTTCTTGATTATATCATATGTTTCTTCTATTGAAAAACAAATATATATATATAATTAGATAAATAGATACCGTATAACCGGTAATTTCTGCAGTTTTGGTCTAAAAAGAAGACATTTAATTTTTGCGGATTTTTTTTTCTGCGGATTGTAAATCTCGGCACCGAAAAAAAAATTGTTTGTATTACAGGAAGCAACAAGTGAAGCGATGTTACGATAAACAACTGGTGCATGTTACAGTGATCCTTAGAAGTGAAAACATATTTAGTTCTTTAGAAAGTTTTCAAACGCTACAATTTCTGAATATGCATTTGGTTAACTTCAAATCTGTCTTGAGAAACTAATTTTTCACTGTTTTCGCGATCTATTTTGTTGACAGGAAATACGAAGTCAACAGTTGAATCAATATCGGTATAAACTTTGATATATTTCGGATATATATTTTTAATGTCGAATTTTCATACTTTATCATATAACAATTTTCTAAAAAGAAATATGATTAGAAGCAATTGTATTCAATTCTTTTAGTATAATGTAGACATAAAAACTCAGGTTAACCGGAATTCTACTACCAGTACATTTCTATTTGTTTGGTTTTTAGATGAATCCTGAGATCACACAGTTTGATATTATTCAATCGAAGCTACTACAACAATTAAAAAAAAAATAAAAAAAAAATGTTAATTTATGAAATAACAATTTTAAATATTGCTTTAATAAACTTTATTATGATTGTAAACATTACATTAGGCGATTGTTTCTATTATTGTCAGTGTCAGCTTGGTACAATCATATTTCTTGATCTGGAGGAATTGTAATTAACAGGAAAAATCATCATGCCACAGCTAAATAACCTTTAATTGTTGTGTAAACATTTATATAGTACCAGGTTATGTTTATCTAGATATAGTAATTACGACTAATTAAATATTTGACACTTACGGCGGAATTGGAGTTAGAGTTTGAAAACGTATTTTGTACGAGACATTAAACATTTATTTTACATAATATTCCGCGATTTTAATTTCTGCGGTCCGGAGTTGACCGCAGAAATTAGATTGCCACCGAAATTACCAGTTATACGGTATATACTACCTGTAGAGGCTGTCGTGGTCGCATGGTAGTTGGATTTATAACTACCTATGCAATCAGTGTCTATCAACACTAACGTTGCGAGATCGAACCCCGCTCAACGAGGTGAACTCAATACAACATTATGCTATAAAGATTGTCAGTGACTTGCGACAGGTCGGTGATTTTCGCTGGGTACTCCCCTACGAAGAAAACCAACCGCCAGGATATAACTGAAATATTGTGGAAAAAGACGTCAAACACCATAACCCGAACTACTAATACAAATGTAGTATATTTTAATCAGTTTTTAAATATAGTATCACTTTACACATGACAATCGCTTCCTACTTGTAGTATATATTTTTATTTTTTTTTAATTTTTGGTGTTTAATGCCACTTTCAGCAATATCATGGCGACCAGATTTAGTGGTGGAAGAAGCCGAAGTACCTGGATAGAACTACCGACCATGGACAAGCAACTGATAAGCTTTATCACGTGCGGCTGCGAGTCGAGTGCACCCTTTATTGTAATTTACAAAGCCGGGCGCGAACCCACGTCGTATTGGTGATAGGCTTGTACGAGTTGTTAGGTAATCCAACTACCTAACTCACTGAGCCATCCGGGCCCTTACTTGTAGTATATATATAGATATACTACATGTCTAATCAATTATTAAATGTAGTATTACTTACAACATGCATCTTGTAGTCATATTCTACATGTAATGCATGGATCAAATCCAACATGCATTATAACAACTTTGCATTGAAGCATCGGTCACCATGATAATCGTTCATCAACTATGTATTACGAATAATATTATAATAAAATACTAATTAAGTTAACAAAACAAACAAGATGAACTGTGAGCTAATGCTCACCTATGATACCCCCGCTCTTCGGCAAACAGGAAGTAAGAATATGACGGGTCCAAAAACGCTTCCCACAATATGGGGTACCTATATGAAGCTTGTGACCAAACATCAGATTTCTGCTATCAATAGTTGCTGAGAAAAATGCGACGAAAAATGAGCATATATGTTCAATGTGTATAAAAATCAACAAAGTCGGCAAACAGGAAGTAGGAATCTGATGGGTTCAAAAACGCTTCCCACGATATGGGGTACCTATATGAAGCTTGTGACCAAATATCAGATTTCTGCCATCAATAGTTGCTGAGAAAAATGTGACGAAAAATGTGCATATATGTTCAATGTATAAAAAAAACAACTAAGTCGGCAAACAGGAAGTAGGAATCTGATGGGTCCAAAAACGCTTCCCACGATATGGGGTACCTATATGAAGCTTGTGACCAAATATCAGATCTCTGTCATCAATAGTTGCTGAGAAAAATGTGACGAAAAATGTGCATATATGTTCAATGTGTATAAAAACCAACTAAGTCGGCAAACAGGAAGTAGGAATCTAACGGGTCCAAAAACGCTACCCACAATATGGTATACCTATATGATGCTTGTGACCAAATATCAGATTTCTGCCATTAACAGTTACTGAGAAAAATATCTTGGACGGACAGACGGACAGAGGTAAAACAGTATACCCCCCTCCCCCTTCGGGGAGCGGGGGTATAATTAATATATTTTCTAATTTGTTTACCTTAGGGTGCAGAATTGCAGAAATGATGAAGACACCAGCAACAAATAATAAAAACATAGTAGTCATTGAACAGAAACCTTCTTGTAAGGCGTTCCTAATAACACCAATCATTACTATCACCATGACAATGGCATAGATGCAAGACAAAATGGCGGCAAACTGTAGCTGTAATTAAATAGCATAAAATTATTTTTGGAATATATTAACTGTACATATTCAATCATCCCTTAACAACAGACAATATGGGAAGAAAATAAACTGAAAAAAAATCCGTTTTTTTTTACATCTAGGATATTTGTATAAAATATAGACGCTTGATATTATGAATTATTACAGTTGCATCTCGTTATCTCGAACTTGCCAGGACCATTGACAAATGTTGACATGACGGCAATTTCGACTTATCCGAGTTTGACGAAATTTTCAAAACTGTATTTCTAAAATATCATTTCAGTCACAATCGTCAAGCAAATCACATGTATATCTAGTTATTACTCAGTTTTTAAGACAAAAGTTTTTTTATTAACGTTGACGATTTATTGTTTATTTATTTGTGGACAAGAACAGCTGCGTGGTATGATGGTTTGTGCGGTATATCGTGGGTCGATCAAACCAAAACTATAACATTGGTGTTGGCTTCTTCTCTGCTATACACTCATTATGAAAAATAAAGAGCGGAATCATGTGTCCGAGTGTACCGACATATGAGCTTGCGACCTGGTATTTCAGTTAGTTAGCACAATAAAAAACAGCTAAGCGTGTTGTTCTAGTACAAATCGAACATCATCCATCAACTCTTCGAAATTAAACTTGTTCTCATCAAAATTATCATTTTGCGTTAATAACAATGACTCACTTTGTCGAAGCGTTCGCCATACAAACAATCCAATGAAAAACAATCCACGAAAACAATATTTGTGTGTATGGGTGTATTTCATTTCCGAGAAATCGTCATCTGTGAGTGACACCGACAGCCACAATATAACTGAAATATTGTTGAAAGTGGCGTTAAACATCATAAACCATATGAACAATGAAGATTTAATATCTAGTATCTTAATACAAACAAAATAAAAAAAAAACAAAGAAAAAAAAAACAAAAAAAACAAAAAAAAACAATGCAAAACAAGGACCCCCCCCCCCCCCCCCCCCCCCCGAACGTATTGTTTTGCAATATTTTTATTGATTGGTGTTGACGCCAACTCGAGCAGTATTTCAGCTATATAGTGCCGTGAACAAATTTTATAAATTAATATCAGTTACAAAGCTTTTAGAAATAAAACATATCTGTGTATCAATACAAATAAAATAATAAAATAAAAATAAAAATGTCAAAATTGTGTCAACTACGGCACTTGATTTGGAAATAAATCAGATAAAGTGTTGACATTGTAGATTACAAACAGGGGTCGTCGTGGTCGTGTTCGTATGGTAGTTGGAGTTGCAACTACCTGTGCAATCAGTACCTATCACCACTAAAAGTTTTGAGTTCGAGCCCCGGTCATGGCCAGGTGTACTCGATACAACATTATGTGATAAAGTTGTTCAATGACTGATTTTCGCCAGGTACTCTGGTTTCCTCCACCAATAAAACTGACCGGCAATAACTGTAATATTGTCGAACATGGCATTAAACACCATAAACCTAAACTAAATCTAGATTACAAACCTGTCTCTGTGATGAGGCATATAAGCACATTAACATAAACCCTCCTACAGGTATAATGTTAATGATGAGTGCGAGCCATGGAGGTATTGACTCAAACCCAATAATAATCGCTCCAAATATCAGCATGAAAATAGTCCCGGGAGTCAGGATCGTTGATACAAACAGGAATACTTGGTAAACAATGAATAAGAAAGAAATATTCTCATTGTTCTTGGTTACTATCTTCCAATCAATGATCAGGTCTAGAATGTTAGCCATGGTAGATGGCGTCCATCGACGACGTTGGTTGTAAAATTCATTGAATCCTTCCGGTGCAAATGTGTAGGCATCTGATTCTGCGCAGTATTCTACTTTCCAGCCTCTTTTCAGTAGAAGGGTACACAACCATCTGTCTTCGCCTTAGTATAAATAAATTACATAAGATTCAACTTGGAATTTTAATGCAGGTCATATTTTCATATTTTGCTGAGAGATTTATTATTTTTTTGTTCATACTTTATGCTTCAGCACTGACAAGGTTTATTAAATATATCCATTGTCGAAATTTACAGTTTCTAAATTATTGAATTATTATCAAAGCTAAGGTATATGTGACCTTATCCGATTGTGGCTATCGTGTGTGGCAAATATGATATTTGAAGTAGAGTTATCTTTCTTGAATTGTTTTATTTCTCTAACTTCCATATACTCTTCATAGAAGGTAAAAAAAAAAAAAAAAAGGTAAAAGAGACTGCCATGCAAGTCACTTTTCCATGGATCACATATCTATTTTTAGCTTTGAAACTAAAAGTATGGATACTTGCATTGGGCATAACTTTTGATAGGATTTTCACTTCGGATTTTTAGTGGTTGTGGTTCGTTGGTGTCATTCTTATGTTTACACTTACTCTTGTCGCCCATGTGTGACAGGTGTTCACAGACATTGGTTTAGTCCACATAGAACCTGGGTTGATATTGATTGTATTGGTGTTGTTTGAGGTACACAAGATTGAGTTATGAGATAGTAGTCCAGAGCGATTATTAAATCAGAGCCCAGTCTGATTACACGTGTTTAGGCCCTTTGGATTTCATGCTCCCAAAGACAATAAAATTATTTGGCTTTCCAATCTCTTGGCATTGCGCGTACTCGATGAAGGTTATTCCAGAAAAGCGTCGTGCACACTAAATTTGATATGTAGATTTGTATTTTTATTTATTATGCAATATATTTTTATGAGGAAGGTGGAAATCATTGTGAATTGATATTAGTTCAAAATATCGTTTTAGACATAATTTGGGACTATTATTTCAAAGATATAAAGGTGGAATAATAAAACAATAATTTATTTCCCTATCTTTTTCTGGTGTTTGATTTTATTTCTCACTAAACACCTAATTGTTTTGTTTACATTCCATCGAGCATTTCCCTGCAATTTTTTTTCCATTGCTTAAGTTAATATTCGATTTATCCATAAGCATCTGTGTCTTGGCAGTATTTTAAATGTATTTCATAATAAAATACAATGTATTTAATAAATATATTATAAATGTTACTACAACAGCGATAAATACCTGCAAAAAAAATATTTGAATTTGATCAAAGGGAGGTAATTTCTTTCTTTACGTTAGTTACTAACAAGGGAGAGCACTCTATTATTTACTCAAAGTAAACAAACATTGACTGGAAGAGAGGAGATAAAAAGAGTCAAACACTGTGACAGGTGCACAATAGTTAAATCGTTAGCTAGCAGAATAGTATACCTAAATTAGTTTAATAATACTTAATATGAAACAGGCACGGCCATGATTATGATCGCGAATCTGAAAATTATCTGGCAATTTCATACTCATCCAGTGCATCAAAAAGTGTCGAGATTTTTTGGGCTGAGATATATCAGGGACAACTTTTTTTTAGGGCTAAATTTAGTTTCATTCAATCGAACTGTCGTTCTTACGAAATCTCAAAATTTAACTTCCGCATAGAAACAAAAATTATTGTCAGTATGTCAGAAGAGATTTAATAAATTAAAAAATATCAATATAGGTAAAACAAGCTAACAAAATGACTTTTATTACACACGGGTTCCGGGTTTCAGTGGTATCGGACGTACGAGAGAGGGTACAAGACTTCAGGATCACCTTTGCGATTTATGTTAAGAAGATCTTCATTAGTTGAGTGTGTTAGTGTGCTACACGGAACGTGTTTACAATGCGTCAATTTTTTTTTTATCCGTCAGTATGTGCAGCCATGTTTGTAAAAAAATCCTAAGTACACATTTTATACCATAAAGTTATGTAGTAGAATCGTGGTTTTATTGATGAGAATAAAGTTTGAACCGTGATGAAGAGATATGAATAGATTTTTTCTGGGAAAAAGTGTGTAATTTTTTTCTTGTCTTGTGAATATCTTCCACTGCTAAAAATACAAACTGACTTGTCTTTTTAGTGAGACTATCAGAATCCGTAAATCGAAGAAGAACAGATGACACAATGACCAAAAGAAAATAGGACAAACAGACAAATAACTACAGTTGACTCTCGTTATCTCAAATTCAATGGGATCATGGAAAAAATTTGAGTCAACCGTAGTTCGACTCAAGAGGAGCTACGAAGATACCAGAAGTGTGGTTTTGTTTAACAACGAAAGGGAGACAACTCGAGCGAAATTTTGAAGAGCTAAAACCAGCATCGCATGTCCCTATTCTCGGAACGATTTTAAACATATTCGATGTTTTTGTTGCTGTTTTTTTCTCTCCGTTAAATTCTTTGAATCTTGTGAAACAACTGATAACTTCTAGATATTTTTTTTTGTGTGAATTAATATGTTTATCCGTTTTGTTTATGTTTTTCACCTGTTGCATTGTCATTAAACTTCACCCATCATGACATATTTTTCTTTGTGCAATACTGTTTATTTACAATAAATGGTGTGTTTTTATTATTCAATAAAGTATAGAAGAAAACTATTTTTCTTTAATCAAAATTAATTTCCAACAAATAATTCAATAGATAAAACGCTTCCTTTGTGTACTTTTCATAATCATTGATGTATGCCGACCCAAGCGCACTTATTATGAATCGATAATTTTTGATTGTACACATCTAACCTGTGTCATAATACCAAGCCAATTCAAATATTATCACTAATTAATTTGACAGATTGTGAAATAAACATGTGAAATAGCCTAAGGTAAAAATGTCAAATTCAATGACCGGATGTTTCACCTGTGATCCGATTTTAATCCTAAAGTAATACACATGTTTTGACAGGTAAATTTGACTTAACGAATGTAAATAATATGGCTTTCTACATCTCGGGACCAAAACTTTTATTCGAGACAACCGAAATTTCGACTCATCCGAATTCGACTCAACAGGAGTCAAATTATATATATTTATACACAACGAAGTTCGGGACTTCTATAAAAATTCGACTCAACCGGAAATTCGAGTCAACCAAATTCGAGACAATGAGAGTCAACTGTATTAACAAAACATACACATAAAACTAAAGATCGAGTAACACGAACCCCAATAAAAACAAGGGGTGCACTCAGTATTTCCCACCCCCTACATTGCAGATATGTCATTAACATACCTTGATCATACTGTACGTAGTGTTTAGCTTCCGCAGCCACTGTTGTGTACGTTTCCAGTACACTTTTCTCGCCCCCGTTTTTATGTAACAGTGCTGATCCACGGAATAGACTAAAACATCCGGGACTGCACAGGACACAACCAAGCACATGTTCCGTGGCCTTTTGTAGCCAGTGACTAATAGCGTACTCAAATTGCTGATACCATACCATGGGACCTGAAAAAAAATAGATAACTAAGTATTACTGTGAGCACACTAAGATATACCCCCAGCTCCCCACATCTGTCCAACCTATTTCCATAACCAAAACATTACTGATTGTTCAGACCAAAAATGAAAGGGACCCTCCTCTCTTAATCGGTAAGCTGCTGAGAAAATTTCAAAACATTCTGAGAAACACTACTCAAGTTATCATACGACATAGGGTAAAAATCCTATTTTCCGTCATATCAAGTCCAATAACTCTCGAACGGCAAAAGTGAAAATCATCAAAAAAGAAAGGGATCCTCCTCTCTTCACCGGTAAGCTGCTAATAAAATTTCAAAACATTCTGAGAAACACTACTCAAGTTATCATACGACATAGGGTAAAAATCCTATTTTCCATTATATCAAGTCCAATAACTCTGGAACGGCAAAAGTGAAAATCTTCAAAAAAGAAAGGGATCCTCCTCTCTTCACCAGTAAACAGCTGATAAAATTTTAAAAGATTCTAAGAAACACAATTCAGGTTATCGTACGACATAGGATTTGTCTACAGACGGACGGACAGACAGACGGACGGACATAGTGAAACCAGTATACCCCCCTACAACTTCGTTGCGGGGGGTATAATTAATTTTTATTACAATTGGCATTTATTCACATGTCGAACAACAGTCTGAAGATACAATGAACAAAAGAAAAAGGGGAACATCACTTGCATGACCATATTATTTCGCTAAGAGAGGAAAATTGTACCCATAAAAGTAGTTTAGCCCAGCCACTTTTAGTTGAAGTCCCTGTACCAAGATAGGTAACTGAGCGGTCAGGTATTTGTGTGTTTATATGGGTATTAATTTTGTCTCTTGTCTAAAGTTTTTCTATTGGAATTTGGAACTGTTCTCAAGTTTTGTATGTAAAGTTGAAATTCTTTAGATTAAATATTTTTTAGAAAAAATTATATGAAACTTAAATAGGTGGGGGGGGGGGGGGGGGGGGGGGGGGTATGCATACCAGCCTATAATCTTATCAAGTTTTGTATGTAAAGTTGAAATTCTTTAGAATAATAAATTAGTAAAAGTGTTATTATTACTCTAAAGCAAATGGGTGATTTTCAAAAAAAATGAAGACTTTGTGTGACATAGAGGGTGAAATTTCAAATTGGACAAATTGACATAATTTTGTTCGTAAAATAATGTCAATATGATATATTTTTCAGATTCAGTTGCTCAGTGCAATATATGAAGACAAAAAAAAAAATTCCAACTTTTTTTAGCAACAAAGTGTTAAAATGATAACAAATACAGACTTACTTCCTCAGAGGTATCATTTTCTTTTGGGTATGGTAAGAGACCTAAATGCATTTCCATTTGATAATGATATGAAATAGGCACATTTGGTACCAAACTTTGTATATATCATGAGAAAACAGTTTCAGTATATCAAAGAAACACTATTTTTACTGTATATTTTAAAAAATCTGGTAATTAAAGTTTTCATACAACCATAACAAACATGATCTAATGAGGCTTAATAGTTGTAAATCAATTATTTATATATGCCTAATAAATATAGCAAAAGTTAAGTTAAGTTGATCATTGGTGGTATAAACTAGAGGTAACCAAATGAAAATACTGTCCATTTTTTTATGTTTTGTCACACTCCTGACACATTTTTCTAAAAGATAAATACACCTAATATCAAGCTAAATGCAATCATTGCTGGTCACAATAACTTTCTTAAGTAGTAGTACATAATATATTTTGACTGAAAAAAGGTTTCCCTTGAATATATTTTATTTTTGCATTGTTATGATGTTATTTCAATCATATTTTATCATATTCTAAGTAATACTATCATAATTATAAGAAATGACAACTCAATTTTCAACCATTTATACATCTTTTCAAGAGTATAGTGCTTATTGAGAATTAAATAATTCCCCAAGACAATTACAAGCAGTTTTATGGAGGCTATATGCTTACAAAATAATCTATTTCTTAAATAAAATTGTCACACTCCTGACTCCCTCTCGAAAATAATATAACCAACTTATTCTTTCCAAACTAAAAGTTTTATTTCTTCAAAAGCTTATATTTCTTACAGTTAACAGTAAATATTAAAAGAAGATTCAAAATTATGTTTTTGCTTTTTCTAATGATGAATGTGCTAATTATTTGCCTTTTAGGAATTTATCTTATCAAAAATGGTTAAAATGGATTTGAAATTTATTGAAACTAGTAATAGATCATCTTTTCTTAGTATAAAATTACTTTTTAGTGGTTTTCAAATTAGTTTCCCCATGTTTCTCAATAATTTACTCTGCAAAAAAACTTCCTACTGCAATTGCAATCGACATTTAATGTTTTTATGTCAGGAGTGTGACATATTACTGTTGAATGCAAAATTGTTGATAAATTTTCAAAAATGCTATATCAAAAGAATGAAAATGCTTTATGAAAGGCAAGATATATTAAAGTAAGTATTCTGTTTATCTAAAGCAACATACATCAATTTTTCATTTGGAAAAAAATCCATATTTTGACATGTTTTAAGAAAATATAACCTTTTATCATCACTTATTATGAGAAAGGTGTCATGCAATATACAAAAATACTATAATTATTACTTATTGTTTATATGTAATTAAATTGAAAACATTGTGGAAGTTTGTAGAAGCATGGTTTATTATTTTTTTTATTTAAAAGATATGCCTATTAAAAGTGTCACACTCCTGACATTAGTTAATTTGATTTCCTAGCTATGCTATGTCATATATCAGAGCTATTTCCAACTTTTTTCTTTGATTGGGTCAGGAGCTTTAGGAAAATAAAGAAAATTGTGAACTATTAAAGCATACAACATAGTACTATACAACTAAGATAAAATGTCACACTCCTGACATTTTTTGTGTCTCTCCTTATGCAAGCCCAATTTTACAACTATCATATTCATCCAGTCTAATACTATTAAATTATTATAACTAATGTTTTTTTACAACATATTTTGACTTTTCAGAACTAATTAGTCTCAACAATGAACCAGAGGCTCTCAAGAGCCTGTATCGTTCACCTGGTAATAAAAAAAACCAATTGGTCCTATGTAAAAACTATGTCCTGCAGTGGTAGCCATCTTGGAATTACAAAGTTTGTAAAGGACCTTCCAATGATTGATGCACAGTTTAGGTTCAATCAGTGCAATAGCTTCAGAGAAGAATATATTTCTGTATTTTCCCCATATGGTTCTGTGTTAATACTATGACCTGTGGTGGCAGCCATCTTGGATTTCTGATCAGCATAAAAAACAGAGGACCTTCCAATGATCATTCCTGGGCAGTTTGGTTTCAACTGTCCAAGTGGTTTCAGAGAAGAAGCATTTTGAAACATTTTTCCCATAGGGTCCAATGTTAAACTAAGTCCTGCTGTAGCCGCCATTTTGAATTTCATATCAGAACAAAAAACGTAAAGTTTGTAGAGGACCATCCAATGAACATTCATGTACAGTTTGGCTTTAATCATATTTGTAGTTTCTGAGAAGAAGGCATTTGAACATTTTCCCATAGGGTCCAATGTTAATCTATGTCCTGCGGTGGCGGCCATCTTGGATTTCCGATTGGCATAAAAAACAGAAACTTTGTAGAGGACCTTCCAATGATCATTCCTGGGCAGTTTGGTTTCAACTGTCCAAGTGGTTTCAGAGAAGAAGCATTTTGAAACATTTTTCCCATAGGGTCCAATGTTAAACTAAGTCCTGCCGTAGCCGCCATTTTGAATTTCATATCGGAACAAAAAACCTTAAGATTGTAGAGGACCATCCAATGAACATTCATGTACAGTTTGGCTTTAATCATATTTGTAGTTTCTGAGAAGAAGGCATTTGAACATTTTCCCATAGGGTCCAATGTTAATCTATGTCCTGCGGTGGCGGCCATCTTGGATTTCCGATCGGCATAAAAAACACACACCTTGTAGAGGACCTTCCAATGATCATTCCTAGGCAGTTTGGTTTCAATTATCCAAGTGGTTTCAGAGAAGAAGCGTTTTGAAACATGTTTCCCATAGGGTCCAATGTTAAACTAAGTCCTGCCGTAGCCGCCATTTTGAATTTCATACCGGAACAAAAAACGTAAAGTTTGTAGAGGACCATCTAATGAACATTCATGTACAGTTTGGCTTTAATCTTATTTGTAGTTTCTGAGAAGAAGGCATTTGAATATTTTCCCATAGGGTCCAATGTTAATCTATGTCCTGCGGTGGTGGCCATCTTGGATTTCCGATCGGCATAAAAAAGAGAAACTTTGTAGAGGACCTTCCAATGATCATTCCTGGGCAGTTTGGTTTCAACTGTCCAAGTGGTTTCAGAGAAGAAGCATTTTGAAACATTTTTCCCATAGGGTCCAATGTTAAACTAAGTCCTGTCGTAGCCGCCATTTTGAATTTCATATCGGAACAAAAAACCTTAAGATTGTAGAGGACCATCCAATGAACATTCATGTACAGTTTGGCTTTAATCATATTTGTAGTTTCTGAGAAGAAGGCATTTGAACATTTTCCTATAGGGTCCAATGTTAATCTATGTCCTGCGATGGTGGCCATCTTGGATTTCCGATCGGCATAAAAAACAGTAACTTGGTAAAGGACATTCCAATGATCATTCATTTACAGTTTGGGTTCAGTCAGTTCATTAGTTTCAGAGAAGAAGATCTTTGAAATTTCAGCCAATCAGAGCATATTATTGGCCCTGGCAGCCATATTGAATATCCGACTGGAACGAAAAACAGTAACTTTGTAGAGGACCATCCAAGGAACATTCCTGTTAAGTTCGGTTCCAATCGGCCAAGTGGTTTCGGAGAAGAAGCTTGAAATGTGAAAAGTTTACAGACGACAGACGACGGACGCCAAGTGATGGCAATAGTTCACCTGGACCTTTGGTCCAGGTGAACTAAAAACTATTAAGGTTTAATTTGACATTTGTACAATTTTCCAAGTTAAATTTATTCGCGTACACTAATTTAAAAAATAGAATAATTTTTTGTCGCAAAATCATAGGGTCACAAAGCATCTAGATATTTGAAGTAAAATGGTACAAAATTATAGAATACCATCTTTCTTTAATATATTTTTTTATTTTATTTTTTCTATCATCAAGGTAAGTTAAGGCAATTTAAAGTTTGTCACGCTAAAACGTCATACTCCTGACAAATTTGACCAGTTTTTAGAGGATAACTTTTTAACCGGAAGAGCAATCTCCATGACACTTTGCATGAAGATAACTGTTACCATTGTGCTTGTTTTAAGATATTTACCTTTCTTTCATATCATTTAATATTCAAATTATTCTCTGAAAATGAAAAGTCTTAATTTTTTTGAAAATCACCCAAATGATAAGTTTTTCCATACAAATAATACAAATTTTTGGATTTTTTTGGAGTACATGTCAACAAACCATTTGCATAATTTTTACTTTGACAAATTTGATTTACTGTAATGAATTTCCATTTTCTTTTAATTTCCTTATCATTCTCAAGTCTGCAAAATTCACACTGAAAGGGTTAATTTTTATATGAAACTTAAATAGGTGGGAGGCATACCAGCCTCTAACCTTAGCTTCTCAATTTTTGTATGTAATCTTGAAATTATTTGGATCAATTAATGAGAAAAAGTGACATAATTACTGTAAAACCCATAATAAATTATTCCATACAAATTATAATTTTTTTTTTAATTAGTACAAAAAGGCTTACATGTATGGTCATGTATCAATGCTTGTCCATTTAGCCATTTATTCTGTCCCAAAAGTTTTCCAAACCTTGTATTCATGAACATTTTTTATTTTTCTAAAGTGTAAGATTCTTAGATTATGGTGTAAAATATCCATTGAAAGTAGAAATAAAGGAGGCACAACAATCTCTAATCTTTACAAGTTTTATGAATAAATTTACCATTATAAATGATAAATGGTGATTTGTATGTCCCATCAACTTTGTTGGTGGACATAAAGATTTTGCAATCTGCGTGTCCGGGTTATCCTTTTGTTTAAGCTTTTTTTTCTAATGTAGATGAAGTCACATCACCATGAAACATGTACATCACGATATGAACTAATAAATATATGAAGATTGAGGATTTCAACTTAAATATGCACTGAGCCGGACATCAGTGTTGCAGAGACACATTTTCCTGTTTCTATCAACATTAGCCAGGCCCATTTGTAAATATATTGGAGTTCAATTTTTCTCAAAAATATTTTGTGTTCTTCTGTTTTCATTTTCAACTTGATAATGATATTTTATATATAAAAATACTTTATCATATGTTACTGCACTTTTATATTTTTGCAAAGAATTCCATTTATGCATAGAATGACTCAGTTGACTCGACTTTTTAATGTAAAAAATTACTAAAGGCAAAGTAAATATCTTACGTTAGAAAAAGATTGTCTGTCATGTATGTTAACTTCAACTCTTTATATATTTTAAAACAAAATTTGAGAAATTATTCATGTCCCACATTTTATAACATGTAACCTAATCATGTTACACATAGAGTGAATCAACTAAAAAAAAAGTACCATGAAACAATGAATATTAACACCAATAGCAATCTTTGACAATCAGTACAGAAATATGCATAAAACTTTCAATTCAAATTGTCTCTTTTGTCCAAATATCAAGTACCAGTGAACATGAGAAGCAGAATAATTTTAAAGGTAAGATTTTGTGTTTGATTTTAGGCCATGAACAAATTTTTGTCATATTTTTTTGGAGGGGAGGGGTCTCAATCTACAATATTTCCTAGTTTATAGAAGAAACCTTCTTTGACTTGATTAATTAGTGTTTACAAAAATGGCACTAATGACTTGAAAAAATAGGGTCAGTTGTGTTAGCAGAAATACATGTATTTTTGTCTTTTGTCTTTGGTAAATTAGTTTCTATATATATGCAGTCTCCGAAATAAGTCAATTTAAGTTACTGTCTGAACACTTTAATTTTTTTTTTAAATTAAATATATAGACTTGATAACAAACTGAGAGGAAATTCACTGGCTTGAACAGATTTTCACTATCCAGGGACCATTGGTCGATAACTGCATGTAGATAGGCCATCTGTATTTGTCTTGTCTTTTCAAGAAAGGCCATCTGAATTTAGATTTGCAGAAAATTCAATCCGAATCTTATATGATCTAGCAAATTGTCACAACTAATGATCATGATTTCCAAACAGCCAGATACAGCTTTTACCTTCTACTTTTAATCTGTATCTCAAGTATCCATACTGCAAATGAATGCAGTTTAAAATCTGCAAAAAAAATTATTTGGCCGTTCTGAACTGGTAGCATACATGTATGCATGTTACTTTTCAGTTTACACTTCAATTTATCTATGCTGCTCATTTTGGTATAGATTTGAGAGTTCTTTATTAATCAAAGGAAGTCTGGTCTGCTTTACACTTGAAATATATAACCTTTAGCATAAGTTTCTGAAACTGGACCAAAATTTACAATGAAAGTATTAATTTAAAATGTTTCAACAATGTAAAAGCCACTGATGAACACTTTAGTCTACTTTAGGACCAACCCATTTACTGAATGAACCATTTTCTTTGAGAAGTACAGTCACAGTATGTCACGGTCATAGGCCGGGTCTGAATAAAGTGAGGCAAAGGGGGTGAATTTAGGCAAATTTTGAAAAAAAATATTTTTATTTGCTTTCAAAAGGTTACATTTGCCTCATTTGCCTCCATTGTGCTAAGGCCATGTATGTACAGACCAGAGTTACATCTCCAAAACTTAGACAATTTATTGTAAGTAATTTGAAGCGTTTACATTTGATTAGTGTTTTATTTTGTTATTTCTTGTTCTTCCTTGTTTTAAATTTCACCCAACTTAGCCAAGCTTAATTTTTTTCCAGCTGGGTGGGGGGGTGGGGGAGGGGGGGGGGGGGGGGGCAGGGGCATGGGGGATGGGAGGATGCATATCACTCTTCTGGAACTGTGCCCAACCAAACGACACAAGGACATGACAGGCAAATTCTGAGTCGGTTCAGTGAATTTATTTTATGTGTTTGACCAAATGTTTGGCAAACCATCCAGGAAGCTAACCTTTGTATTGTTGTTTGGTCCAATATTATTATTATAACCCTTTCTGATCTTGTTTATGCTTGTACAGGTAGTGCCTGCTCTTATCAAACTGAACTGGTGATTACAATACCACTATCAGCTTTTCAACGAAATTTTACATCTTGAAGAGTGAGACCCTATGCTACATGTATGTGCAACATATACAATGTACATACTCTATTATGTCTATGGTCACTAGTAAACCAAATTTCTATTTTCAGGCAAAGTTGGTAAATAATTATATGTACATAAGCATAAAGTTTTTATGTACATAAACATAAAGTTTTGCATATGTTTGCTCATCCAAGACCAAGGATATCTAATTAGTGATTAGCTTCGCGAGCTTTCCAGGCAGTGCCCGTTTCATATTAGCCTTGAAATATGGAAGTTGGCTTATGATGCTTAACGCAACTTTAAACAATATTTCAGTTCTATCGTGGTGGTCAGTTTTATTGGTGTAGGAAACCGTAGTACCCGGAGTAAACCACTGACTTGTCGCAAGTCACTGACAAACTTGATCACATAATGTTGCATCGAGTACACATCGCCTGAGAGGGATTCAAACTCACAACTTTAGTGGTGATATGCACTGATTGCATGGGTAGTTATAAATCCAACTACCATACGATCACAATCACAACAATTCCTTGTCCTTTACTGTGTGACGTTACAGTAACAACGCCGTAACAATCGAAAATATCATTGAGAATGAATAATATGTTCCTGTTTTGAAACGTTATATTAGTCCAAACAAAAGTGAACATTTATGCAATGAATTGTACAACTACTATTCCATTACGAATATAAAAAATTAGTACTGTTAAGTCATTATTAATCGTGGGGTTCTAATTTTCGTTGATTTTGTGGTTCACTTAAACAACGAAAATTAAAATCCAACGAAATACAATTCACACATTGATTGTTGCATGCGGTATTTGAAACCACAAATTCAAGAATCCAGGGATCAATGCACTTTGTAGAAACAACGAAAATTGGTGACAACGAATAAAGGTACCTTCACAGTAATTAATAATCGAAAAACGACCATAATTAATGCACATTTGTAAATCAAGGCGCTGTTGTGTGATTCGGAATGCAGAATGTAGTTATGCTATAGATATTGTATATATTGTAAAAACATGTGAAATCACCATAAACAGCTATGACATGTTACTTAAGTGTTATAATTACAATATATGCTGTATATGACCTGAAAAGCAGTACTAACAATATTTACTCTGAAATAATCTTTGCTGAATAGTAAATTCCTTGCTATTTTGTAATCAACAACACTGGGTACCAGGTAAAAGCTGTATACCTGGTAAATTGTTAACAGCAAAATTTAGTGAAATAAAATCACTTGTGCTTTACAAAAAAATAAATATTGCAACTGTTTCAATGTTTTATTATCCTTCCCTCCCGCTATATCTACCTGCTGACTCCATAAGCAAAACTTGTATCAAAGTTCACATGAGCTTAATAGGACTTATCAACAGTCAGCAGGAGTTATCACCAAATTCTCCCAACATTTAAACGATAATTCCTGTGATGATGATAAAAGTAAATGCAATTCATCATCACCATTAGGTAGTAAACATTTCATTTTTTAAAACATAAATCAAATTAGGAACTGTCGTATCATTTATATCAACACACATCGTCCTACAAAAACGTACTTGAAGCAATTCTTGATAACTTCTGCTGGGAATACTTTTTTTCTACGTCATCATCAAAGGCGTGACGTTTGTGCTTTCTAAACCGGAAAGAAAATATACCAAGACATGACACCAAGAAATTCTAGATAGACGCTGATAAATACCGGTATCAATCCATCAACATATTGATTAGACGATGTGAAGCCAATACGGTTGTTTCGAATCATTTCCATTCCGTCAAAATGTTGTTTTTTTCGTCTGCCAGATCACGTGATTTCAATGGAATGTTCAGCATTGGACTTCCGGTGTCAATGTACACAACAAAAACTCCAATCGATTTGTGCCGTTTTAACGTTCGATCCTCAACTTTAAAAAAAATTGACATTTTCTGTAAAAAACAGATATCAATTAAATTATTTTATTTGTATCAAAGACTTCAATGCAGAGACAATTACTTCTTTAAAATTAAATTTGTTTTCTTTCTTTATTTGCTGCTGTCGGCATCATGAAAGAAAACGATCTGCCTTTATATATTTCTGATATCAGACAGATAGTGGGGTACCGAACACCAGTATTTATTCAGCCGTATCCTTATTACAATTACTTATAATCTACCGCATCTATGACTATGATATGCTGACGTTGTCACAGTAATAGCATACACACCGGAAGTCGTCTGCCAAGTATTTCAGACGTCAAGACACGAAAAAGACGGAACGTGGTCGGAATTGACATGATTCGAAACAACCGTATTAACGACAGTGACACACATAATATCGTTTTGCTTTTGATTGAGAACGAGGTGGAGGGGAGGGGGTACAGGTGGTCGTATTATACAGAAGACCGGGGTGTAAATATTCGTTCGTCAAGTTCAAAATTAGCATTAATATTATTTCTATTACCAGATCCAATTGGATGAATTCGTCCACATGCTGCTCCAACCATTGGTGATTTCTTCATTCGTCTCATTAAACTCAATACTGCTTCGGGTTCAAAGTCGACATCGCCATCAAGAGCCAATAGGTACGTGTTTTCAGCTGTTTCTTGTCCGTTATTCGAAGCCAATAATTTCCATTCCAGAGCGTAGTACATGTACATGACCTGCATAACACATAAAGGATATTGATAAAAGGAAAATATAGAAATACCACACTCGGAAAAGTTCCGAAATCCAATGAAAACACAGGCACAATCGTTACCCTTATCACACATATACATAAAGCATAGTTTCGCAGGCGACACAATTTTGAAATTTTTAAAAGAAATTTATTTGTATACAAATGTATAGTTAGATAATATACGTTCTAAATATATATATATTTTTTTAAATCTTTTTAATGTTTCTTTTATTTCTACATATAACCCGATTGTTGTATGGACAAAAATCTTTTATTTCGTCTAGGTGTCTAAAACATACAATTTGCTTATGCCACGATATTACTAAAATGCTGCTGAGGTTAGAGTTAAACAACAATCAATCAATCAATCAATCAATCATAAAGTATAGTGATAAGAAGGAAAAAAAAATATATATAATACTGTCGGAAATGTTCCAAAATCCAATAGAAACAGAGACACAAGTCGATACCATTAGTACCCAGATCCATGACCGCTCAATTTCCTATTTTTGGTACAGACACTTCAATAAAATGTGACGGGGCTAAACTATTTCTATGGGTCCAATACCCCCTTCTTAGTGAAATGATGAGGTCATGCAAGTGTTTCTATGTATGAGTAAAATGTCAAAACCCTCTCACGTTACCGGGCGAACAGCATTGCTATAATGAAAAAAAGTTGTTTGTGGTATTTTGTGATTTTAAATAAACGTTCAAGAAATACCGAAGGGGTAGTCGAAAATGGACAATTCCGAGAAACTGGCAACATAGCCTATACAAGACACAAAACAAAACAAAAACACAATATGTGTTGGACACCACTATACGTAAACAAGCACACACAATGCAAGTAAGACATGAGCCCTCCTACAGACAACTAGAGGTAAAGACGAACCACACATCGTTTTTACGTTGAAGTCATAATACGGAACTCAAAATGTAGACACGTAATAGGACAAACTGCGGAAAAATATGAATCAACATATTTCTCATATTGCTGCAACAAGGTGTACTCCTTCACTTACTATGATGCTGTTAATCACAATCTGGTTGTTGTCTCATAAATGATCTATCAACGGGTAACAGGAGTAACACGATGGGTGCCACTAGTGGAGCATGAACTACTTACCCTTCCGGAAAACCAGAGTTCACCTCCAGTTTTTAGTTGGACATGTGTTGCTCAATCTATCCTTTGTATGTAGTGCAGTGTAGATCATTGTTTTTTTTTATTTGTGATGTCTGTCCTTCCTTACCGTTTCTGTTTACCCTTTGGGTATCTTCAATCTTTTCATGTTTTTTTCTAGACGTACCAGACTATCAGACAAGACATACCTGACTATCAGACAAAACATACCTGACTCCATCGCTTCTTATGGCGAATTTTGTCCTTGTTCTTCAAATGTGCTATCAAAACATTTCCTCCCGGAAGTGTCCATTTAACTCTAGTCTCGTAGGGTGTCCGGAATTTGTACCCATCATTCAAGTTAATCGTTTTGCCATATACAGAGCTAAAAAATATATAATTGTATGGGAATATTTAGCTTACAATCAAGGGTCGACAAGAGGCATACAATTTGATACAATGATTTAAGTGGTTAAGTAAAAAAAAAAAATATATATATAAATATTACGAAAAATTAAGAATGACCGTTGAGGTCGTATGTTAATCATACCCCTCCCCCCGCAACGAAGTTGTAGGGGGCATACTAGTTTCATCATGTCTGTCCGTTCGTCCGTCTGTAGACAAATCTTATGTCGTATGATAACTTGAGTTGTGTTTCTTAGAATCTTTTAAAATTTTATCAGCTGTTTACTGCTGAAGAGAGGAGGATCCCTTTCATTTTTCATAATTTTCACTTTTGCCGTTCCAGAGTTATTGGACTTGATATGACGGAAAATAGGATTTCTACCCTATGTCGTATGATAACTTGAGTGGTGTTTCTCAGAATGTTTTAAAATTTTATCAGCAGCTTACCGGTGAAGAGAGGAGGGTCCCTTTCATTTTTGGTCGGAATAATCAGTAATGTTTTGGTTATGGAAATATATTGGACAGATGTGGGGAGCAGGGGGTATATCTTAGTAATTCTAGTTGAATTTACAGCTACCTGTGCTATCAGTGCCTGTCGCCACAAACATAGCGATTTCGAATCCCGCTCATGGCGATGAGTACTCGATACAACAATGTGAGATAATGTTTGTCAGCGACTTGCACAAGATCAAAAGCCCACTAGGGCTTGTGTTGTATTGTTATTTAAATATGCCGACTATAAATAAAACTTATCTTATCTTATCTTATCTTAAGTCGATGGTTTTCTCCGGGTACTACGGATTCTTCCACCAATAAACCTGGCCGCCACGATATAACTGAACTATTGTTGAATGTAGGTCTAAACTTCAAAACCTTAACCCTAACGAGTAGAGGGCACCCTATAGCATGTTTTCGGTTATTGCTGTAAAGATCAAAATGTTTTCGGTCGTTATCGTAAAGACCTTAAAGTTGCATACGATTCCACTGGAAGACATGTTGCTCCACTCGGACACATTATCCAGATTCTGAGTCAACCAGCTTTGTTCTTTAAAATGTGGCGTACTTAGCAGAGAAGCAACAAATACCAAATTCATAATCAGTGCCTGAAATGGACGGTCGCCCAGTCGCCAAATGCGACTAATATCTTATTCGGGCGACCAAAAGCTGCTCCAAATTAGGTAGTCCCTGGCCCAACAAAAAACGTTTGGGCGATTGCCTAAAAGACCGTTAAAAATTGTTGTTTTGGTGTACTACCACTAAACATGGGTACCAGTCGAAAAGAACGTATGGGAAAGTAGTACGTAAACAGAAAATGGATTCCTACATTGTTGGATAAAAAATAAACCCTATTAGATACGGCAAAATACTGAAAGTCAGCAGAAACCTACACATTTTAGGATAATTTTAAGCCCATATTTGATGTCCTTGTGGTTTTAAATAAAAAAATTATTGCATTGGAAAGAAACCACCTGAATTTGTGTTAAATCGAAAGTGAAAGTAGGATTTTTGACGGTAGACATCTTCAGACTGTCTGTTTTTTCTTATATGCCATTAAATGTATGTTGATTTTCGGAGTTAAGCTTCCTATTAGGTACCCCTTCCATGAGATATGAGTGTCACTTAGATTAAACTTAAGGTGAATCCTGTATGAAATTTCAAAAAGATGTTATTTAACATAGAAGGCTAGGGAGAATTCTTTAGTGGTATTACACCTTTTAGGCAAAAAACAAGAAACTTAATTTTGATGGTACCACACTCAAATTGGCTTTGAACAGTCACAACAGACCCAGTTTGACATTTTCCACACCAAAATATTACAAAATACATCAAGGTGTCATGTTACAGCTTCAATATGAATATTATGCAATATTTTGGAAAATATTCCCCATGCACTAGATGTACATGCACAGAGGGTATTGAAATATAATTTTATACTTATTTGTGACTTTACAATTATTGAGACTGGTAGATTTAGTGTGTTTTTGTAGTAAAAGGGCAGATGATGTTGAAAAAGATTGCTAAAATTAAGAATTTTAACAATTTCATGTTGCGGCATTTAGTCGACTTCAGATGCGGTATATGATGATACCATTTTTGAAAATTTTATAATCCTACTTGTTTTTCCTGATAAATTTTGGTAGTTATAGTTAGAACACATGTAACATGTACATATGAAAAAATATAAGGCTATAGAAAGCGGCTTTATTTCAGAATTATGTACTTAAAACCAGGTAATTTTAGTGATCCCAGGAGAATTGTATTTGTCACTGGACATTTACTGTTAATTTTTCAAATTGTCAATGTGGACTTTATATTTTAGAGTATAAATTGACTGTAAATGTACATTTGTGCATCCGGCTAACTTGAAACATAACAAAAGTTGTCAAGAAATATTCATTTATTGAGTTTTGAAGAAAATTACAGTTGCAGGTCACAAGAAATAACAGAAACCTGAAAATCAACAATCATAATTTTACATATTTTGGGCAATTTGAAGTAATTTTTGCTTAATATCTAGGTATTAGGTCTTATTTAATGTCTTGCAATGCATAATTAATGGGAACATAGCATGAATTAACATAATTTAGTATATTGTGAGATCATTTCTGGGAGGCAAAAAAAAAAGGGGGGGGGGGTATGCTTAAAATAAAAATTTTCATATTAATTAGATGTTAAATGTACAAATGAAGCATATATACATGTCATAAGATGCTTATTGTGTTGAAAATCAGCTTCATACTTGTAATATATTGAGATAAAAAGCCATTGTCATGTTATTTTACAATATCAACTCAACAGCTGAAAAATCAGATTTTTTCATTAAAAGCTTCATGGAGGTACCTTTGTATATGGACATTAATTCTTTCAAATATTGGACTGCCATATACCTGATATAGTTTTTTTGACTGGATATTGATATAGGAATATAAATAAGGCAAAGAAAAGGTTAAAGAAACAAGTTTTTATTGCTCTTAGGTGTACTACCACTAAACATGGGTACCAGTCGAAAAGAACGTATGGGAAAGTAGTACGTAAACAGAAAATGGATTCCTACATTGTTGGATAAAAAATAAACCCTATTAGATACGGCAAAATACTGAAAGTCAGCAGAAACCTACACATTTTAGGATAATTTTAAGCCCATATTTGATGTCCTTGTGGTTTTAAATAAAAAAATTATTGCATTGGAAAGAAACCACCTGAATTTGTGTTAAATCGAAAGTGAAAGTAGGATTTTTGACGGTAGACATCTTCAGACTGTCTGTTTTTTCTTATATGCCATTAAATGTATGTTGATTTTCGGAGTTAAGCTTCCTATTAGGTACCCCTTCCATGAGATATGAGTGTCACTTAGATTAAACTTAAGGTGAATCCTGTATGAAATTTCAAAAAGATGTTATTTAACATAGAAGGCTAGGGAGAATTCTTTAGTGGTATTACACCTTTTACCGAAACCGGACATAAACTGTAACTTCAACGGTAGATAACTCTTCTGTTCTAGTCGAAAACGGTTTGATACGAGCACAGCCATTGGTCCAAATACATTTTTGTAGCCAATGAATACATAGCTAATGTAATTTACTGTTCTCCCCAATTATGTATTTTTATCGAGCCAATCAATACACGTTTCCTACACGTTTTCATGTAATACACAAGTATTCACTAAATATTAGAAAAGAAACGTGTTTTTTAGTTTCTTTACGATTTAATTATTAAAATTGTGAAAAATCACGGACGAAGTGGAAAGTTGTGAACAATAAAGAGAATTCTGTCAACTTATAATGTTTGCGATCTGGTATCTTCCACGGTTCGGAAATTTATTCATTCAATCTGCTGCAAAATGTACATGTACGAATTTCATTTTACAGAAATCGGAAACCTTTGTGTCAATCCTTAGGTAATCATTGAAAAACTTTTCCCCAACAACGGAGAGAAAATGGTTGACAGTAATGTCAAACTACGGAAACGATCTGGCCTGTCACTTCTTTTAAACTTTTCATAGTTCATGTACACGGCTACATTTTAATGACAATTGGAAGTGGTTTTCTTTTTTGGAACCAGAACTTTTGTTTACAAATTAAAAAATAACAGGAAAAGTTAACAGTTGTTTAAATAACAGAAAATGACAGCACCGTTTGTTATTTCAACAAAGTGAGATACTTGTTTGGAATGAATAACCAACTGACATTACCCCGAACTGAGAGGTTATTTTACTTTAAAATCACTTCTTCATAGTGGATTGAAACAAGTGATGTCACTCTTCACTCTGGGGAGTGCAAGAGCGGTCCTTGTAGTGGCATTAGTCTACTCTTTTGCGGATGTCTTTAATGTGATCATGGCATTGATCTCCCCTTACACAAACCAGCCTTGTATTGTCCCCATCCGATGGACTAGCATCGTTTCTTAATACCACCCTAACCAATGGCGTCAAGGTTGTTAAAAAGGTTATAACAAGTAAATTCAGGTTTCATTTGATAGCAATATATGCATTGGGGTGTTTTCGCAATTTCAGCTGCACACCTGTACCTACCAAAATTACCTTGAAGAGCCCCCAACCCCCATGAGACTAGTGAAAGAATGAATTTTAATGTTATTGATAAAAACAATTAATCTGAAAACTGTTTATATATTGATATCTGATGTCTTTTTTTCATAAAAAAAATGTCGCAAAATGTTTGGGCCACCATTATGCCATTTGGACAAGTGACTCAAATTTGTTACTGGCCCCAAAAAAAAAATTCGGGCCAGCCTTCATTTCAGGCACTGATAGTCATTGGTTTGACTCGACCGCGACTTAAACCCGCAATCTACCACACTGGAGATGAGGATGCCAATCATTGATTAACCCATCGATGCAATTAATTGGTCATTGTTATGAAGATCCAAATGTTGTCTATGCATAAATATCTTACTTCTTACAAACTTGTAGGAATATCATTGGTTTAAAAGGTTAAAGTAGATTTTTAATACACTGTTAGTAGTAGAGTTATCTCCCCTTGTTCTTTCAAAACAAATATGACATTGAACAACGTGGCGCTGAAGCGCTTAGCCCAGTCAGACATCTTGATCTTAATTTGTTTAAATAGTACAATTGACAAGTGTAAGCTTGTCCCCAAATGTTGGTTCAATGACTTGACTAATGTAACAACGCAAAAAATTAAATATTTATCAGTTTTGATTTTTTGCAGCTACATCTAAACCCCTCAGTGAAAGGTAATCAATAATATATATCCGTTACGCAGTGTGCTAGTGACCTAATACGATATATACGGGGTCAGTAAATTCCATATGAAATTTACTGACCTCGTATATCTCGTATTAGGTCACTAAAATACTGTGTAATTAATAATATAATCCGTTTTTATTTCTCACTACGATGAAATCAAAATGTTTATTAGCATACAGGTAGTGCTTTTAATTAAGGTTCTGATCACCAAAGAGAATATCCAAAAGCTGTAAATTAGCATTTTGTTTTGTCTTATTATTTGTTTTGTTGTTACTGATGGAGAGTCCCAAGACTAGATCCACAGAGCTAACCAGTGTGTCACCAGTTGAGGGAGGGGGCTGTTGTCAGACTATATCAAGCAAGTCAAAGAAGAGTTCCATAGCTGGTAACGTGTTTGCAGTGTGTCACTCCCATTTTATTTGTTTTTGCTTTAGTGGGGTCTATATTGCTCATCCGTTTAGTTTTTTATGTTGTGTTTTTTGTTTTGTTTGTCTTCGTTCTGTGTCCTGTGCATAACGTTATATATCTCTGGATTGTCCAATCTTGAGTTTTCTTTAACGATACCACCCAGTAATAGTAATATAAAGAAAGATATGAAATTTAGTGCCAACGACACGTTTCTGGAATAACCTTCATCAGGAACGCTCAAAATCGAAAGATTGGAAAGCCAAATAATTTAGCAAAACTCGGCTAATGCCCAAGGGAGGAGAACCTTATTTTTAATAATCATTACATGATTTAGCCCCATTTTAGGAACTGTCAATTTCAATAATAAATATATCTAATAAATCATGTCCGTGCAGAAACACTACTGGGCGGATGATACCTTCAGGGACTAATAGTCCACCATCAGCGTGGTGTAACGTTGTTTATCTCTGGTTTGTCCCATTCTTGAGTTTTCCCTATTGTTGCCTATATAGCTATGACACGTAGAAATCCAAAAGTTTGATAAATATCTAAATTGTCATAACTTACCTTCCAGTTTCTTCGATAATTCGAAAGAATGTGTATACGTATTCATTCACTTCTGGATATTTGTCGTCCTTCTTTTTTTTATCAATGGCATCATCGAAAAAAACATGAGCTAAATAAAAATAACTATGTTATAACATTTTACATATATCGTCAGTTACCCTAAATTCGTTAATACCGTAAATCCGTCAAAATTTTCACGTGCGCCGTACTAGATACGATAACGTAACCCTCATTCCGCTTGTGCTCCAGTTAGGGTTACGAATCGGTCCCATTCAACGTATGGGAGCAAATTAAAATTTTCGTTAAGTGAATATTTCAACTTTCTTTTTACATATCTGGTCATAATTTATTATTCCCTACAATTTTTAAGTAATGGCGATACGAAATAAGTGTTACAATACATGTTTCTACCTTCACGATCGATTTAGTATTCGAAAATTGTTTCTTGTCCACCATGGCACCTTACGTATACTCTCGTGATGGGTGAAGCCTATCCATATATGGATCTGAATGCCAAATATGAAAAACGTTACTACGATGTTTACTACGATTGATCCAAATAAGGATATCTCCAAAACGAGGCAAGTGCACGTGAAATAGCAACTTGTAAACAAAATGTCGGACAGAAAGAAGATTTCATGCATTCAAATTTTCAGATGGATACAAGTCTACCATGGATTGATGCAGCGTTTACTTAACACCTCAAGGTTTACCTAAATATATTTATTTTTCACCCCCGTTAATTTTTCCAACCACTTACAACGGAATTAGGAGAAAAAACCGCCCGGTGTGAATCACTCCGGGCGCTGCTCCCATACGTTGAATGGGACCGATTCATAACCCTCCCTGGGAGCCAAAGTGGACTGAGGGTTACGTTGTCGTATCTAACGTCATACGTGCTACAAAAATACATTTTTACGTCACTTTCGCCGAAATTCAAATAGCATTGAAAAGAAAGAAATTAACTATGTATTTCAAAAGAAGAAAATGTGTATCAAGCATGTATTATGATTATACAATACAATACAATACAATATCTTTATTTCCAATTTGGGTCCACTTGAGGCATACAGATAGCTTTACATAAGAGACAGAGTCGTTTCGCCCCTATTTCCGTTCGCCTTGGGTTGTTTCACCCTCATTTATCAATAGTGCTTTAAAAAAATGAAATATGTAAAATACCATTGCAAATATTCGTATTTTGGATGTTGTAAGGCTTGTTCATAATTAAAATGCTTTCTTGACGTGTTTAATATTATGTATTGCTTTACTCCAGACTTTTTGAAATTTGTTTTCATTTTGCTGGACATAGGTCCAGCACCCAGGAATTTTCTGTTGGACCCTCTGAATGTTTGCCGGACCTACATTTTTTATGTAAAATTGTTTTAAAGCCAAGCAATGCCATACCGTTATTATTATTTTAGTCTAGCAGAGCGCTTTCTATATTTAACTTCATTAGTACTGGTAGAGGCCTAAAAATAGGAAGACCAGTCACCATCCAGAATAAACCAAAAAGTTGAAACCATGCACCAAAAAAAGAGTAGCCAATTCCAGCTAGGGATACCCTCAAACTTTGAAAAATTTACCAGATTTAAAACATAATTTTTTTAAATTTTATTGAGATTACAATAACAATATTCTAAAAGTCATTAGACTCTCTCAATCTCCAGTTGGGGTGGCACTGGCGGTTTTACGTTTGCCCGGCTGAGCTCCATCGTAATGCTTCAGGAACGACCACATGTTTATGATCGACACATGGCCATGTTGCCGGAACTGTAAACAAAATTCTAAATAGAAACGGATTCGGTGAAGGGAACGATGCAAATCAGGGACGTCGTGTTTTTTTTATTTTATTAATTTTTTTGGGGGCTTTCACTCGAAAAGATCATCTTACGCATCACAATATATTCAAATACATTTATTTTCATGACAGTTACCAATAATATATACCAAAAACAGATAAAATATCACGTATTCTGTTATATCACGCTTTGCTATATTAACTCATTCAGCGATAGTGCCGATAGAGGGCGCAGTATTATTCGAGTTAGAATCTTACGGGAGTGTCAACAGTCATGGGCTTTGGGCATGCGCCAACATTTTACCACCCAAAACCGACACGGGCCAAATCCGGAATACAATTGCGCTATTCTGGTACTCGTGACCCCTCGTATGAGTACCAGACTAGTAAAAAGTATGAAATAGCGGCAAAAATAAATTTCCGAATTAAAAAAAGATACTGAAAATAAAATCTGATGTTTAAAATGAGCCCATTCCAGTAAAAATAAACAATCATATTACTGTCTTATTTATTTATAAAGGTGGTTAGTAAAAGTGGTAACCCGGGCCCGGGTCCGGTTCCAAATTCGTATTTTCTTTATTACATCTTTATTAAGGCATTAATTTTAATAAAATTTGAACATAATGCATAACATTATGTATTTTATCACATTTTTTAAACAAATATAAAAAAAAATAGTTTTATACGAAATATCGGCAATACAAGTTTTCGAAGTTAGTAAAAGTTGTAACCCGGGCCAAGGCAAAATTTCCAATTAATCGATGATTACACCTTTATTTCTCGTTAAAACCTCACAATATTCAGAATGAACATTTTTCAGTATTAAAGAAATGTAAAAAATATTTTAAATTCAATGGTAATGTTCTCTTTTGTCATTATGGGAGCATTTTAGATTCTGATAAAAGTTGTAACCCGGGCCGGAAGTGATGCATTGTTTTGAATTCCAGTCAAATCGGCCCCAAGTCAAATCGGCTCCAGTCAAATCGGCCCCAATTCATATCTGCCTCAAGTCAAATCGGCCTCAAAATGAAAGTCATATCGGCCCAAAAAAATAAAAATAAAAAAAGAATAAATAAATAAAAATTATATATTAATATAAATTAATATTTTTAGTTAAAAGATATAAAATTTAAATCTTATTGGTGAGCGGATTCTTTTGTAAGGATCAAAGAAATTAATTAATGATTAATTTATGGCATAATTAAGTGATTAGCAATTTACATAAAACGTGATTGATCTTTATGTTGATTAGGAACATTCTTTGATGATTTTTTCTATTGTCTATAAATTGGCCTTTTAATAAAAAGAGGGCATCTAAATAACCAAGCCAAGAAAAACAACTCAGATTGAAAAATTCTTTAGTTTATTGATTATTTTAAGCATGGCTAGATATAGTCAGACGTTTATATTTAGTTTATTTTCGTATCAATGGTAAACATTTACTGGTACAAAACACAACTGTACTTACTAGACAGTTTTAATTCTTCAATAATTAAAACGTATTGGATCTATTTAAATATTTTGCTGAATAGTGTTCAAACTATTTAACTTTGCATGTTGACAATTGTAAACAACAAAAATGGGGCCGATTGAACTTGGGGCCGATTTGATTTGGGGCCGATTTGACTAGGGCCGATTTGACTTTGGGCCGATTTGCTTTGGGGCCGATTTGACCCGCTTCCCATTGTTTTGAGGGTACTTGAAAATTGACCTGAAAAGATATGATCGTCTATATCTTTTTTACTACTCAATATAATCGATTCAAATTTTGGTCACCTCAAAAAAATAAAAAAATATAAAAAAATATTGTGTATTAGTATCAATATTTACCTGTACACCCACGTGACCAGTCTTTGTTTACAAATCTTAATATATTAATATTGCATCGTGGAGAAAAAAGATAACTTTTTTTTTTAAATTGATCAAATATATTTGTTGTTGTTGTATTGAAGTATGTTTTTACAAAATTTCAAGAATTTTAAAGAAGTAATAAAGGTGCAATCATTGATTAACTGAAAATATCGTCTTGGCCCGGGTTACAACTTTTACTAACTTGGAAAATTTATATTGCCGATATTTCGTATAAAAACTTTTTTTTTTTATATTTGTTTAAAAAATGTGATAAAATACATAATTTTATGCATTATGTTCAAATTTTATTAAAATTAATGCCTTAACAAAGATGTAATAAAGAAAATACGAATTTGGGCCCGGGTTTTTGGAACCGGACCCGGGCCCGGGTTACCACTTTTACTAACTGCTTTATTTACAAGTGCTATAAAATGACCTTTGATGACGTGTCGGGTCACTCATACACTCTACCAGCAATGGCCAGAATGAATGTTCCAGTGCTTCAAATTATCCTCGTAAGACTCGTTCTATAGACATATATGAGTTTGGTACACAATATAGTTGCAATGTATTTCCTTCACAATCACGAAACTGAAATCGAAATAATATGTTAATTTTCAAATGACAGGGGTGTGATGTGATTTGTGATTCCAAAAAGACAAAAACTGTCCCTGAATCTATGAGGGGGGGGGGGGGGGGGGGGGGGGAGGATAAGGGGTGGTCTTCTCCCACTCCTCTTCTTCTTTCTCTCTCCCTCGACTCCTTTCTCCCCTTTTTTCCTTTTGGCTTTATCTCTTGTCTCCCTCATTTTTCTCCCACCCTCTCCTTTCTCAGTCCCACCCCCTGTCTCCCTTTCACCCTCATCTATGTGGTCATGATTGCTGTGAATACCATACACACATTTGTGTTGCTCAGGGATGGAAATTTAATATTTTGGTGGCCCAGTGTTATACATGTATGATCAAGCAAGAATGTTGGAAAATTAGTAACCCCGCTTAAGTTTTAGGGGTTACTGACTGGGCTCCTGTGAATTTCCATCACTGAATAGCACAGGCACTTGTTTCAATATCAAACATTTTATTCACTATTAAGTCTCCTTTAAATTTTGGATATTGAAACAAGTGCCTGTGCTGAATAGTGTAAAATTATTCTAAGTCTTAGGGATAAATGTCATTATTTAAATGGATCATCTCACAACATGCAGTTTTATATATCTGCACTGTTAAAATAAGCCATCAAACTCTATGCTCTTGTCTCTGTGAAAAAACAATACCTCTATGAATAACATATTATATCATACCTGTTAACCCTCCCCCTTTTCGCGGGAGTCTCCCGCGTAAGAGCCTGATCTCCAGCATGGACTGGGTCTCATGCGCGGGAGACATTAATCTCCCGCACACACCTTTTCCTCCCGCACGACCTCCCCCCAACAAAAAAATCAAGTACAATAAAATCTTGACCTACATTTTGCGATCAATATTTCTAGAAATTCCCCATTTGGAACTCCCGCGCTGATGAAAAACGTGGAGGGATACGAATGGTAAAGGTGTTTAAATGATATCCGGTTATTGATCTGTTTGACACTTTACAGGTAAATTGGGTCATGGAGATTAATTAAGGTGTTGATGATTATACAACAATTATCCACTGATTGACAGTTAATTGGGGATAAGGAAATGGGTTTGTGGCACACGCTTAGATGATTAGAAGTGTGATAGCGGCAATTAAAAATAGTTATAAACCGTTGTGCAAACAGGAGTCGGACAACCTTTGATGCCGAGGAAAACTTCTTATTTTCTGCCCCCTAGGTCCGATGAATTTCAAAAAGTCTTACTCTTTGCTTGACATCTGATTAAATTTATACTATTTTAAGATTTGATGCGTAATTCATTAAAAAAGAGGTTATGTGTGCACTTGCACAGCATCTTAGTCATTTCATGTACTTTTGCGTTGGTACAAAAAAAACTTTTTACTGTTCTTGTGTGGTTTTTTGTAAATTTTGCAAGAAAAGTTTCGCTTGAGATCTTTGACGAAAGTAGACCAAAATGAATGAATTATTATTTTTGTTTGTATACAACTAATAAATAAATAATTAAAGTAGACCAAAATGAATGACTTATTATTTTTTTTGCATACAACTAATAAATATATATTTACCAAAAAATTGTCGAAAAAGACTTCATCTATAATATAATAGCGATTAAGTGGGGCGAATCGACTCACTTTCCGGGGCGAACAGGTAATCGGGGCGATTATTGTTGTTTTGGTTTATTTGGTTTTATTTCTTATTTATATTAAATATTCAAAATTGCTTACTATAGAAAATACCGTTTTAATCTTTCAATTTTATAAATAAATAATCGTGATTTTGAAAATTATTGAATTATGAAGTACTGGTTCCCAGCTAGTTCTAATAATACAACCCTAAATGCTCGCTTACTCGCAAGGGTTATAACGGGATGCCATTACACGTAATGGAGCAGCCGCCGAGATTTTTTGCGCTCGCTTACAGAGTTTCTGACGCCTGCATTTACCAAGAATAAGACATAACCTTTCCTTTTGTCCATTATTATAACAAGTTTTTATCACGTACCAGTATTTTAGAATGTAATTCCCACAAAATAAAAATCCATGTTTACTTTTACTCTGAACATTTTGAATTTCGTCATTTCCGGCCTCACTATTTGGATGTCGATACCATATTTGGCGATTAAGGCGTGAATGTTTACATCAGCCGTCGTAAGCATCGTAGTAAGAAATACCATCTTTAGAAAAGCTCCGCCTTCCGTAGTTTCCGGTTATGACAAACGATCGATAAATTTGAACAAGGTTGTTGCTACCTTTGAAAAGCATATATTTCTCAGCCAAACCGATTTAACAAGGACTGGGATCATCAGTAATAGTTATAATGAAATGTTTGAAGCGTAAATAGTGAGTTTTTATGTTTCAACTGCAACTTTTTTGTTGCTCCATTGTGACGAATGGGACCGCGTTGTAGCTCTGCCGAGACACAAGTTTGTCACATGAGCTACATTATTGCAGCTAGTTCCCAGCATATATTTCTGTCGACATTCGTTTAACGCGCGGTAACAGATCAAGGTAAACACATGCTGATTGTGCGATTAGGCTATTTATAGCTTTCGGCGAGTGATTGAAGTTGAATTTTAACGTTTTGTCAGGAAATTTCATTTTTTTAAGCATAATGATTAATTCTAATTACGATGACAATTAAGATAACAATAGCTGTTGAAAGAAAGTAAAAAAAAATCGATCATTTAATAAAATTATTATTATTTTTTTTATTTCACCCACAAAGGACGGAAATATTTATTATTTGTTTGGCCTATTATTATGTACTTAATAATGGAAGTCAATATTTTCCTAGGATATAATATTGAAGAAGGTGAAGTCTTGTGACAACAGATATTCTCGGGATTTTACCTCTATTTCAATTATACAGGTATATTTATCAAACATCTTAAAACCTACAGATTCCTTAGTCCTAAATAAATCAATAGTTTATATCCATCGTTTTTCCATCAAACACATCGCACTTCAAATATCCCTCCAATCGTAACTACTCGGCCATTCTCGCTATTGCAGGATAGTTACGATTGAATATCCCTCCTGATACGCCATTGTTATTGTCTTCAGCATCCGAATTATTGTGTAAATAGGCCAAACAAATAATAAATTGCGTTTAAAAATTGCTTGTTCCTTATACCGTACACGGCAGATTTACGAAAATGGCGTCAAAATCGGAAAAAAATCATTAACTGACGTTATGGACAACACAGATTAACAGCACAAGAAAAAAAAAATCCTCTTTAGAAAGCATCATAAAATTAAAATAAAAATTATTAACAATAAAAATCAAAATATGAAACATAAAGAAGACAACAACTTACAAATAACAATAACACCTCTGAATCTGATTCTGAGGATGAAAATCAAATAAGAGATGATGAAAAGTGCTGTGTATGCAAATTATTCACCTCAAAAGAAGTCAGAGAGAGCCCATGTTTAATATTCACGAAATGGCTACAATGTGATCATGACCAATGCAAACACTGGGTTCATTTGATCTACTCTACTGAAAAACGTGTGATCAGGAAAGGAGATGCATTTTTATGCCCCTAGTGCAAGAGTGATTAGTACTGAAATCATGCTATTTTTATTAATATAAACATACTGCCCTTGGATGAAGGTGTTAGGGTAGATTAACACACGAGGGAAAAAATTATCACCCGAGACGAAGTCGAGGGTGATAATTTTTTCATAGAGTGTGTTAACCACCCTAACACCTTCATCCAAGGGCAGTATGTTTTTTTCATTATACTGAATGCCTAATGATTCAAGTGTGCATTACGTTATTGGGACAATTGTTAAAAAAATTAAAATCATAAATTAAGATAGTTTACTTACATTAACAACACAACATCAAATAGCAATAAATTTAACAAGATAATAACATAACAATTAATGTAAAATGTTAATTGTATATTTTGATAAATATTAGCACATGTTTGCTTCTATATTCTGACTATTGCATAAATAATTTTCAAGGTAGGCTATAATTATTTTATAATTTTTCAGTATTAATATTTAAATACATGTCATAAAATTTAGAAATTTTATGAAATTTTTCTAATTTTGAATTTTTGTTCTAATTTTAAAATTTTTTGAAATTTTTTAAATTTTGAAATTTTTGGAAAATTTTGAACTTTAAAACAATTTTTTTTTCTTCTAATTTTAGAATTTTGAAAATCGGTAAACCTCGGGTGTTAATTTTTCCGGATCGGCAAACTTCGGGCTCAGCGGGTGTTAATTTTAGGCATTAACACCCGTTGCTAATATTATCACATGTTGCTAGGGATGGGCGGGGCTTATGAAAGGTTAGTGAAAATTAACAAATGCCGCTTGTCCAATGAAATGAATGGATAATGTAAGAAATTTGCATAAAGTATAATAATATACAATACTAAATATAAATAAGTTCGTTCATGTTAACGATATTAAAACAAATTCAATCGTTTTTAATTGAGATTCATGTTGCTCAATCTTTCGTTTTCAATGTACAAAATGTAGTTTTTCGTGGATCTTTGCTTGTCCATTTGTCCCTTTTTTAGGTTGGCCATTGTATTGTCTGCCGTTCTTTAATTGGTGGCTTCTGATTACTTATTTGGTATCTTCATAATTTTTTAACCGGTGATAAATAACCATAAAAAAAACCCAGCTTTACTTAATTCGCGTCACATACTTTAATTTTATCTAAATTCGTGGATACCAATTTTCATAGATTGATTGTTGCTTGTATTGATGATATTTAACGAAACTTTCAACACTATTTCAGTTATATCGTGGCGGTCAGTTTTATTGGTGGAGGAAGCTTCCGGAGTACCTGACGAAAACAACTGACCCGTCGCAAGTCACTGACAAACTTATCACATAATGCTGTGCACCACGCCCTGATCAAGATTCGAACTCACATCAGTGTTAATAGGCATTGTATTGTAAATCCAACTACCATACGATCAATTATCGTAGACTTAAGATAACCTACATCACAAAGCCGTTGTCTAGTATCCTTTTTTAAACTTGCTAAGATTCATATTTAAAATCCAAATATCTAAGTCATTGTAATCAAGTTTCAGAAGCAAATGGGGTCCTAAGTAGGGAAAACATATCTCCTCTTCGTGTTCGTGTTACTCGAGGTTTAGTTGTATATGTATGTTTTGTAGATCGTCGTTTATAATTTTGTCTATTTTCTTTTTGCCATTGTGTTGTCTTTCCTTCTTCGATTTACGGTTTCTGATTATCCCTTTGATATCTTCAAACTTTTCATACACTGGGGCACCATTAGAACAAATAACTACCTTCAAAATCAAATGTTTCCACATCGTCTTTATCTTGATCAATATCCATTTTTTCCGCAATTAACTTATTCCTGTATTGCCTGTTGTCTAACCTGCCACGGAATAGTAAATTATATTATACAATATGAGGTATAAATACTTTGCATGTGTTGGAAAAAGTAGTCTGCTCGACGCGATGCTTTTCTTTCGATACCCCTTCCCCATTCCAAGCATTAATTTAACCTCAAAAACTAAATTAACCCCGTCACTGTTCACTGAAATACCTATACCAAGCCAGGAAAGTTACCGGTTATCTATATGTGTGTATTGTGGTGTCGATTTTGCCCATGTCTCGACGATTTATCTATTATTTCTTCGAATTGTCCCGACAGTGTAGCATTCTTTTTTTTCCATTTTATAATGAAGTGTTGTAATTTATTTAATTTTAAAATGAAAAGCGATGTTTTCTCTCTATTCAATCATTGTGCAATGTACAAACATTTTATTCAACACACAAAAATACAAATATCTAATTTAGTGCACACGACACGTTTCTGCAATAACCTCCATTACGTACGCTCATAACCAAATAATTTAAATGTCTTATATTAACCAAAAGCGCAGAGCAATGATAACTAAGATCCTGGTTATTGGTGTGTAATAGTATTTTCAATATTGTGTCAATTATATCTGGTAGAACATTTCATTGGTGGAGAGAACTGAAAAAAGCACCGATCTGTTGCATCACGACAAACTCAATCCATTAACACTGTATCGAGCATGCGTCGTCACAGATGGAAATCGAACGGACCTGATCAAAATATGTATAAATTCCATAATGAATGAAAACCACATCCATGGAGAAAACAAACCCGAATCAAATGAACGTTTATACCTGTATATGGATTTCAATAACTGTGTCATTTCATTTTGCGTCTCATGCCACATTGTGGCACATGCATACAACTTAGGGCGTGGATGTGCCATTGGTGTGTATTCTTCACCTGTCTAATAAATAAAATGAATAATATCGTTAATTCTAATATGACGTCCTTCAAACGCTTTGGGTCCAAACCTGTGGTAAAATATGCGTATATTGGTTATTGGTATATCAGCTGATCGGCAACGTCATAATTTGCTTTGGCAGTTCAAATACCGTATGTGTCCTTTTAGAATAGAAATAGTTCATGGGGGTTTGAATATATATTGATTTTACCACGGGTTGGCCATGGGCAAGCAACTGGTAAACTTTATCACTTGCAGTTGCGATTCGAGTGCACCCTTTTTGTAATTTACAAAGCCGGGCGCGAAACCACGCCGTATTGGTGATAGGCTTGCATGAGTTGCTAGGTAATCCAACTACCTAACACATTGAATCACCCGGGCCATGTTAGTCTTTAAAGATGAAGCTTCAAATACCAATTCAATAGTTTTTTGCTTTACTCGACCGGGACTTGAGCCCACGACCGACTGCATTCGAGATCAGCAAGCTAGCCATTACAACACTGATGCTTCTGGAAATAAATATACGACGGACGAGTACATTGGTTGTGCATTAATAAAGACATGCATGCACGGGGTAGTCTGCAGGTCAGGTTATATGTCGTATCGGTCGGGCTATTATTCTATCATTGTCTACTCCTGAGGGAACTGTTCTCCTATAGTGTTGTCTGGTGAGGTATAGTGCCTGAGCCATACTGTTCTCGAGGGAGAAGACAATAATATATTTAGTACATAACATCCCATTCAATACAGAAAAGAAAAACACACTCAAATTCAAAATAATAATAATAATAAATTTACAATGTAACATTATATTTGCATTGCCAAACCTGGCCGTATTGACAGCAGACTACAGCGCGAGTCTATATTAAGAGAGATGAATCTTGACAAAAATATATAAAAATTACGCGGGAAAATATATGCCACAGGTATAGTCCCCGCGGGAATTCGTTTGAAACTGGCATAGTTCCCATCGCTAGGTATATTCACCCGTTGTCAAGTGTACTGTTCAAAAATAGTACACACTGATTATCCAATTAAAATGCAGCATTTTCATATGTTAGGTACTAAATTATTATATACCGTGTTTTCCACTCAACAAAAATACAAAGGTTATATGGTTATTACGGAGCCCGTTTGCTGAGGGTTTTTTTTATTTCGTTTACACGAAATACTATTTTGTTCTAACGAATTATTATTTCGATACCGAAATTCAAAATAGTATTTCGCTTTTTCGAAATATTAATTTGCTTAAGCAAAATATTTATTCGTTTAAGCAAAATATTTATTCGAAAAAACGAAATATTAATTCGAAAACACGAAATAATAATTCGAAAAAATGAAATAATATTTCGAAAAAAAACCGAAATAATAGTTTGAAAAAACGAAATAACATATTTCGAAAAAACGACATGATAATTCGCTAAAACGAACAAAAAAAATATTATGCCAGTGATCAATAGAGAACAAAGAACATACTTTTTATACTAACCTTTTGAAAGATAACGTTGTAATCCTCGTCTTTTCTTCTCCGATTTAACAACAATGATAAATCTATAAATACTCCACAGTAGAATGGTGATACGAATATTCTATGCAAAGATAAAAGACACAAAATTTTGTAATTATATCTAACGGATATTCAGGTTTTCTGCGGGTACTCCGGTTTCATCCACAAATAAAACTGACTGCAACGACATAACTGAAATATTGTTGAAAGTAGCGTTAAGCACCATAAGCCTAACCCCAAATCACTGTGTTTTTTTCTCTTTTGCTACCTTTTAAGTAACACTACGGGTTTCACTTGAACTGCTTGCCCTTCCAGGGTACCTGAGTTCAACATGGGTTTTAGTAGGTTTCGTCCTCTCAGTCTTTAGATTTTTGCATAGTGTCTTGTAGACCAGTGTTTGTCCTTTGCCCTTTTTTGGTCATTGAATTGTATTTTCCCCTTACTGCTCTCTGATTGCCCTTTCGTTATATACAAGCATGTGTTGTTATATATATGAATTAATGTTTGTTGTTGATCGTCATAGCTATATACGGACGAGAAGAAGTTATTGTTTATGAAATGAAAGTGATGTCGGTGTTGTACTAGATGAACTCGCGGAGTTGCATTTGCATAGTGATAGCTAAGTGAAACATCAGTTTACAGGTAGATAAGTTGCTCCTCTCGTACACTATCGCTTGTAAAATCAAAAGGAAAATATTCATCATCGATACAACTTAATAGAAAATGATGTAATAATTACCTGGCTGTCTCGCCGTGTTTATAGCCATGACGTTTCCAAACGTGTCTGGTAATCAGGCCAATGGAGAGACATAATAACACAAAAGCAATAATTAACAACATACATTTTTCTCCTAATTCTACAATTCCATTCGTTAAACACCATTCTGAGAAGAATAAATCACAGGAATCAAACTTAAGAATATCTGGCTTTGACATTAAGGCGACTAAAATAATTGGTGTAACAACCGGAAGTACACATAATGGAAAGCTAAAACAGGGTTTTTGGGAATAAATCACGCATGATGTCTTTGCAGCCTTGTAGCACAAATATTCACACAGGATGTTGACAATAGCCACTGTAAACGGGATCTTCATTTGACAGGTTAAGTCGTCTCCTAGTACTCGTTCTCCAAATACAGTACGTAGCATCGAGCTACCGTTGCCAAACAAAGATTTAAAACCAGCAGTAGAATCGGTAGTTCTGATGGCAAATATAGCTATGACTGCAATAAATGTTAACGTGATCTTCCATAGATTTGCTATGCACGTTACCTTTGTCCGTCCTCTCTGATATTCGAACTTGATGCGTGGAAGCAATTTTGATTTCTCATTGCCCATATGTATGAAGTTTTCCCAGTATTTAACCGATACACACAGCACTGATACAGCATATAAAGAGACCAACCAAACGCTGTCCATGTATATACAAATCACAAAAATTCCCGCCACTTGCAGAATTAGTCCCAGTAGAGGAAAAACTACAGAGGCTCTCGAAGAGTCTATGCACAAATCTTTAGCAGTAAATTCCTCCCTCCTACGTTCTTGTTGAGCCTTATCAATGATATCCAGCAATGCAGGAACAACCGCTATTGATAGGTAAACAACGGACGCTGACGCTGGATCAAAGGTTGGCAGAATAAAAAAAGCTAAAATGGTAAGTCCAATAGTATGGATGCTTTCGACAACTAGAACCTAAATTGTAAATAATGACATAATCAATGTTATACTTTCAATCTTAGTCGTTGGTTGCTTGAATTAATCCACTAATATTTCAACTTTTCAGTATACATGTATCATTATATTTAAGAAAATAAAACCCAGTAGATTGGCTTTAGAAATTAGAACTTACCATCAGTGACATAATTATTGAATCAAGAGATTTAAGCTCTTCTTTCGGGGCACCTAATGGCACTTTCGATTTTTGTGGTAGTTTGTCCTGTCGGAGATTTGTTCATTTATTTTGTTTTACCTCTATGTTTGCATTAGTTGTTTTTGTAACATATCCGTCCGTTAACTCGAATATATCTTAGATGTTCAATGCTCTATGTACGACTTTGAAACTCGATACTATGTTCGTTTTCGATATCCTCTACTCTATCCTCGACTTAGAACATATATACATGTGTTTGTTCTTCGAATTTTGATACTGTGTTACGGTTCCTCTTCGATATTTTGTGTTCGACCTCGATTGTTGATACTGTATGTTCATCTTCGATCTCTTGTACTCTGTGCTCGACTTTGAAAATAGGCACTCTATGTAGGTCTTCGAATTTCGATACCATGTTCGTGTTCTATCGCTGGTAATCTGTGTTCGTCGTTGATCATTGATACTGTATGTTCACCTTTCTTCGATCGTTGATACTCTGTCGTCGATCTTTATGACTGCGTGTTCGATTTTTGGCACTTGATACACCTCTTGATGGAGTTCGTCAGTAACATGCAGCTGTTGGCTCCAGACTCCTTCATGTGCTGGAAATGCATACCCTTCTGGAGCGTCGGGGTTCATCCCGTTTCTTAGTGGAGTTCCTTCATGTGCTGGAAATGCCTACCCTTCTGGAGCCCCGGGGTTCATCCCGTTTCTTACTGGAGTTCATGTTGCTCAATCCTTATTTTAGTTTGTTGTTGAGTGTTTTGTCGACTCTCATTTGTCTCTTTTCTTTTTACCGTTGCATTGTCTGTCCTTCTTTGAATTACACAGTTGTTATCTTCAAACATTTCTAACGAATGCATATTAACTATACATGTAAATTAAAATTCCCCACCCCATTTGCAAAATATTAATTAACCTTACCAACAATAAAACTTCCCGGTTGATTGGTATATTTGACTTTAAGCAGATTCTAAACAATGTAGACGTGAAAGCAAAAAGGTAAGGGGCAACTATCACCAGGAAAATCGCCCAGATCCAAGTTTCGTCCACTGTCGTAGTTTCTTGCTGACTGGTGCAATTGGAAGAGCTATTATATATATTCGAACACACTGTACAGTTATGTTGTAGTAAACCACCAAGTGTATTTAATACTGAATCCTCTGACACATCCGGTGGATTTATATGCCATAGAAGGATGTGGAGTGTTATTCGTGCTACAAATCCACTGCCGAGAACAATGGCGAACAGCAAGGAGCTAAATACAACCTTAAGCACAACCTGTGGATATCTTGAATCTGTCCGTGGAAGTTCCAAGACTTCAGATCTGAAATATTAGTTTATATAATAATGAAATGAAAGCTTAAACAGTGGCGGTCAACTATATATATATTCTACAGATATCAACACAAACTAGTGTTAAGAGTTTAACGCCCCTTTCAACAATAATTTAGTTATATCGTGTCGGTCAGTGTCATTGGTAGAGGAAATTAAAGTACCCAGAGAAAATCACTTACAAACTTTATCACATAATGTGTTATCGAGTACACCCCGTCATGATTACTCTTTGGTATGTTCAAACCTTTCTTAGGAATGATTTCCTTCTGCTCTTGGTACATGAATCCAAACTGGTTCTTATTTGATTAAAGACTTCTGATTACCCCTTTGGTCTCTTCTAAACGTTTGGTCTTTGCATTGTCTGTTCTTATTTGATTAAAGATGTCAGATTACCCCTTTGGTGTCTTCTAAACTTTTAGTCTTTGTATTGTCTGTTCTTATTTGATAAAAGATTTCAGATTACCCCTTTGGTGTCTTCTAAACTTTTAGTCTTTGTATTTTCTGTTCTTATTTGATTAAAGACTTCTGATTACCCCTTTGGTGTTTTCTAAACTTTTAGTCTTTGTATTTTCTGTTCTTATTTGATTAAAGACTTCTGATTACCCCTTTGGTGTCTTCTAAACTTTTAGTCTTTGTATTTTCTGTTCTTATTTGATTAAAGACTTCTGATTACCCCTTTGGTCTCTTCTAAACTTTTGGTCTTTGTATTGTCTGATTGTATTTGATTAAAGACTTCTGATTACCCCTTTGGTCTCTTCTAAACTTTTAGTCTTTGTATTTTCTGTTCTTATTTGATTAAAGACTTCTGATTACCCCTTTGGTCTCTTCTAAACTTTTGGTCTTTGTATTTTCTGTTCTTATTTCATTAAAGATTTCAGATTACCCCTTTGGTCTCTTCTAAACGTTTGGTCTTTGTATGGTCTGTTCTTATTTGATTAAAGACTTCTGATTACCCCTTTGGTCTCTTCTAAACTTTTGGTCTTTGTGTTGTCTGTTCTTATGTGATTAAAGGTTTTTGACTACCTATTTAGTATCATTAAACTTTTAGCCGTTGCATTGTCTGTTCCTTGATTAACTTCTTCCGATTACCCCTCCGGTATCTTCAAACTTTTTTCTTATATATAATTACCTCTGTGCATTCTCTTCATCATCATGTTCATCCATTATGTCAGACTAAGCATATTCTGAAACTATGTTCTATAAGTTAATTAAAAATGAAACAAAATAGGGTCCACCATAGTGTATTGTTAAATACCATGTTTATTTTAAAGAGGTCACCTTGGTAATGTAATGTCGTGTAATCGGAGTTTGGTTCTCTTTGAATAACCAAGAATAAGATGGACATCTACTGCTCCTCATGTTTCATACGCTGAATAAGAGAACACACATACTTGTTCAAAGTCGTTAGGGTAATGTGTTAAGAGTGAGGGTGATATGTTAACCTGTAGAACGTCATCTTATTGAGTTAGCATGATAACAATCTGACTGGTCTAGTGCATTACCTCATAATGGTCCTGACTGGTCTAGTGCATTACCTCATAATGGTCCTGACTGGTCTAGTGCATTACCTCATAATGGTCCCACCATGATATGACTAAACAGGGGGATGTGGCTTTCTTAGGGCCACTTTCAACACTATTTTCAGCTATATTGTGGCGATCAGTTTCAGAAAAGAAGATTTAATCGTGATATTTCATCAAAATTTTCATAATCGCTATATTTCGACTGGTAGTAAAAAAAACACTCAAAAACTGGTAGCATACGTTAAGCTACTCATTGCCATATAGCTGCAGTTGAGATTTGAGCTCATTTTGATCTATGATAAAGCAGCAATGGATACCTGCAATGTTTAAAAAAAAAAAAAATTGCAACAGTCATCGTGAATGTAAGACGGGGCTGTCGGACACACCTTTGATAGGGGATCACCCAACAGGACTATGCATCCCTGCCAAATTTGGTGTAAGTTGGTCCGTGGTTTCAGGGGATAAGACTTTAATGTGAAAATTTACGACGTAGGTCGCACGAACGGACGCAAAGTGATGGCCAGGTGAGCTAACAAACTACACAGGGAGGAGAAATGGGTGGACCAACCGGGTCAAATAATTTTGATTGCCACTGTAAATGCGTGAAGAGTTGTAAAGACTAGTCTTTTTCGAAATCTACAATGTACCACAAAAAGAGATCTTTGACATGGGGGGAACGTGGTACTCACCAAACACGTGACACACTATGATCCAAGATCAGGCTTTCCATATTATAGCCTATGTCATATTATATATCACTATCCTATCGAAAGGGCACTCCCTATACGCCACCTGAAGACGCGCTGAGCAGCTCTGAACTTGAGCCATGGAAACTTTCACCAGTAGTAAGAATATACATTTTGACACCAACATACGCGATTAATAAATACAAAGTAATGTATACGAAAAAGATACACGGACTTGGAATCGGAAGACGGGACATTTTGTAAAAAAGACTCTCGATGTGAGAAAAGGGGGAGGGGTCAAGCTATGCTAATGAAAAGCCTGGTCGTTGGCAACGTTTTTTAAGAGTAACACGCTCTCTGTACGCGAAAGATCTCTTTTGTAGATTTCTGAAATATTTTATCTTTGGAAGAGGATACATTGTGTCTAACTATCGAAATCTAGAAAAGAGAGTTTAAACGTGGAGGGAGCATGGTATTCTCCAAACACGTTATCCACATCGGTCCACAATTAGGCTTTCCGTATTAAAACCTGACAACCCCAAACGAGTATGATTCACCTCTCAGTCACCCCGAGATGCGCTAAGTAGCTCTCCCTATGTTTGAGCCTTAGGAACCTTCACCAGTACACAGAAATTACAGCAGATAAAAATATAATACGGAGCAGGACAACAACACGGATCTATTATCAAAATATATGGATGAAAATGAACATAAGAAACTATCACTTAGACACAAATTACAGTAAAGGAGCAGCTGGGAGTGAGAACATATATGAATGTAAATAAATATGAGAGACTATCCAACATTACACTTCGACACAAATTATAGTAAAGGAACAGCCCGTAATAACAAATGATATGAATGTAAATGAACAACAGAGACTATCCAACAGTACACTTAGACACAAATAATAATAAAGGAACAGCTTGTAGTAACAAATAACATGAATGTAAATGAACAACAGAGACTATCCAACAGTACACTTAGACACAAATAATAGTAAAGGAACAGTTTGTTGTAACAAATGATATGAATGTAAATGAACAACAGAGACTATCCAACAGTACACTTAGACACAAATAATAGTAAAGGAACAGCTTGTAGTAACAAATAACATGAATGTAAATGAACAACAGAGACTATCCAACAGTACACTTAGACACAAATAATAGTAAAGGAACAGTTTGTTGTAACAAATGATATGAATGTAAATGAACAACAGAGACTATCCAACAGTACACTTAGACACAAATAATAGTAAAGGAACAGCTTGTAGTAACACATGATATGAATGTAAATGAACAACAGAGACTATCCAACATTACACTTAGACACAAATAATAGTAAAGGAACAGCTTGTAGTAACACATGATATGAATGTAAATGAACAACAGAGACTGTCCAACATTACACTTAGACACAAATAATAGTAAAGGAACACCTTGTAGTAACACATGATATGAATGTAAATGAACAACAGAGACTATCCAACAGTACACTTAGACACAAATAATAGTAAAGGAACAGCTTGTAGTAACAAATAACATGAATGTAAATGAACAACAGAGACTATCCAACAGTACACTTAGACACAAATAATAGTAAAGGAACAGCTTGTAGTAACAAATAACATGAATGTAAATGAACAACAGAGACTATCCAACATTACACTTAGACACAAATAATAGTAAAGGAAAAGTTTGTAGTAACACATGATATGAATGTAAATGAACAACAGAGACTATCCAACAGTACACTTAGACACAAATAATAGTAAAGTAACAGCTTGTAGTAACACATGCTATGAATGTAAATGAACAACAGAGACTATCCAACAGTACACTTAGACACAAATAATAGTAAAGGAACAGCTTGTAGTAACACATGATATGAATGTAAATGAACAACAGAGACTATCCAACAGTACACTTAGACACAAATAATAGTAAAGGAACAGCTTGTAGTAACACATGACATGAATGTAAATGAACAACAAAGACTATCCAACAGTACACTTAGACACAAATAATAGTAAAGGAACAGCTTGTAGTAACACATGATATGAATATAAATGAACAACAGAGACTATCCAACAGTACACTTAGACACAAATAATAATAAAGGAACAGCTTGTAGTAACAAATAACATGAATGTAAATGAACAACAGAGACTATCCAACAGTACACTTAGACACAAATAATAGTAAAGGAAAAGTTTGTAGTAACACATGATATGAATATAAATGAACAACAGAGACTATCCAACAGTACACTTAGACACAAATAATAGTAAAGGAACAGCTTGTAGTAACAAATAACATGAATGTAAATGAACAACAGAGACTATCCAACATTACACTTAGACACAAATAATAGTAAAGGAACAGTTTGTAGTAACAAATGATATGAATGTAAATGAACAACAGAGACTATCCAACAGTACACTTAGACACAAATAATAGTAAAGGAACAGTTTGTAGTAACACATGATATGAATGTAAATGAACAACAGAGACTATCCAACAGTACACTTAGACACAAATAATGGTAAAGGAACACCTTGTAGTAACAAATGATATGAATGTAAATGAACAACAAACACTGTCCAACATTACACTTAGACACAAATAATAGTAAAGGAACAGTTTGTTGTAACACATGATATGAATGTAAATGAACAACAGAGACTATCCAACAGTACACTTAGACACAAATAATAGTAAAGTAACAGTTTGTAGTAACACATGATATGAATGTAAATGAACAACAGAGACTATATGAATGTAAATGAACAACAGAGACTATCCAACAGTACACTTAGACACAAATAATAGTAAAGGAACAGTTTGTAGTAACACATGATATGAATGTAAATGAACAACAGAGACTATCCAACAGTACACTTAGACACAAATAATAGTAAAGGAACAGTTTGTAGTAACACATGATATGAATGTAAATGAACAACAGAGACTATCCAACAGTACACTTAGACACAAATAATAGTAAAGTAACAGCTTGTAGTAACAAATAACATGAATGTAAATGAACAACAGAGACTATCCAACATTACACTTAGACACAAATAATAGTAAAGGAACAGTTTGTAGTAACAAATGATATGAATGTAAATGAACAACAGAGACTATCCAACAGTACACTTAGACACAAATAATAGTAAAGGAACAGTTTGTAGTAACAAATAACATGAATGTAAATGAACAACAGAGACTATCCAACATTACACTTAGACACAAATAATAGTAAAGGAACAGTTTGTTGTAACACATGATATGAACGTAAATGAACAACAGAGACTATCCAACAGTACACTTAGACACAAATTATAGTAAAGGAACAGTTTGTAGTAACACATGATATGAATGTAAATGAACAACAAAGACTGTCCAACAGTACACTTAGACACAAATAATAGTAAAGTAACCGCTTGTAGTAACAAATAATATGAATGTAAATGAACAACAGAGACTATCCAACAGTACACTTAGACACAAATAATAGTAAAGGAACAGTTTGTAGTAACACATGATATGAATGTAAATGAACAACAGAGACTATCCAACAGTACACTTAGACACAAATAATAGTAAAGTAACAGCTTGTAGTAACAAATAATATGAATGTAAATGAACAACAGAGACTATCCAACAGTACACTTAGACACAAATAATAGTAAAGGAACAGTTTGTAGTAACAAATAATATGAGTGTAAATAAACATGGGACACAATCCAACATTCTACAAATTAAAGTACAGGAACAGTGCTTTTGTTTGATGTGTCGATACTTCTTGATGTTTGTATAAATATAAAACGAATGACATCGTATACACGGTTAGTAGGTTAATTATAGCTGACATTAAATACCTAGTAATTGGAAGTCAATTAACCAAAACAATTTGCAAAATATTATTTACAAAGACATTTAAAACTACTAGTAAACAAAGAGAGAACAAGAGGTCACATTGACGCAGATATAATATATGATTAGTCTATTCTTCCATATGTACGGCAGAGATATGCATTTGGTACCTGATTGGTGGGTTTTAAATGAACGCAACTACTCACGCTTAACGTATATTGAACTAATATTGGTACAATAATACAATTGATTACATTTGCACTTTTTAGAATTATATATAACAAACTTGTCTAAAACATTGTCTTATTTTCTTAATAGACAGAAGAATATTTTAATTACTAGTTATCTTATTCACGCTCTAAATTAGCAAATTTCACAATTATGATGAATAAACAGACATTTTGAAAATTATTACAAAATTTCAAATTTCTCCTAAGTAAATATTGTGTACACTAATTATCATGTAAATTAATTATTTATTCTTATTAATACACTTGATGTCCTTAGTTATTGAGGGTAGCACAAGTTTACATAGGCTATTATGCCTGATGTGCAATCCCATTGGATATTGTATTATTACTTTATCCACTTTATTCAATAAAATATTTGAATTGAATTGAAAATTGTCGTATTTTCTCATATTACACAGCTTTCCATGATGCAACATCATATTGCACACCTGAGATGTATATTTAAGAATAGGTGAAATTCCATGATATTTTTGCACAGCTTTGCACGACAAGACATCATATTGCACACCTATATATTATTTAACAATCATATTCTGAAATTGTTACTGGGAATTTATATAATGACATTTTATTATAATATATCTTGCAAGGGTAATCGGGGTAGATATGAAATCAGGAGAGAGACTACAATTTGTAAGGTAAAATGTAATAAAACAATTACAGCACTTTGTTGAGAGTCGTATGCTGTTTTATGGAACACTTAAAGCTGTATTGTGTTTAAGTATTCCATGAAAAAAATCATATCATACTAAATGAAGTGCTAATATTGTATAAAATATCCCAACTATCAACCCTACCAAACTGTTGGTAATATTACACAGATTATCTTTAACATGACATCGTCCGCACAAGAGGAGTGCATTTCCGTCACGACCTAAGGGATAAGTTTGTATAAAATTATTCTCCCATAATTTTCGGAGGGGCTATGCCCCTCACCACAGATACATTTTCAACATATATCCAATATCATTTAATAAATACTTGGTTATACCAGGTTTTAAGTGGGGTTCGTGGTGTCCAATCTTTGGTTTTCTGTGTAGTGTTTTGTATATCATAATGGTTAGTGTGCTCGCCTCTAGGTCCGGTCGGGTCAAACCAAAGACTGCAAAATTGGTAATAGTTGCTTATCCACTAAGTATTAAACACGGAGTAAGAGCAAAGGTGGATGGCTCGGGATCAGAATAATGTTTCCGAGTGAAGCGACATGTCTATCAGCAGACTGTTGTTTCAGTGAGCTAGCATTATTAAAATCCAACCCAGTGTGTTGGTCTAGAACAAAGCGGACCTCATCATCATCTCATTGAAAATTAACTTGTTCTCGCCATGATATAGCTGAAAAATTGCTGAGTTGGCGCTAATCAATAATCACTCACTCACTCGATGTGGTTTAAGGCTTCTCATTACCCCGTTGGTATCTTCAAACTTTATTTAGTTACGTGAATTATATTGTTGACATAAGAGGGGATTTCCCTCATACGATATATTGCTTTTATATAACACAATAGCTATTGATAAAGGAAGATTTAAATATAATGAACAAATACCAAAAACCAAGTGATTTATGACTTAATAAATAAATGACAAAGAAAAAATTTAAATATTATTGCGCGAATTTCCTTGTACGATTGCCGATTCGTGGAAATGGGACAATTACGGTTACTTAAAGTACTACGTTGAATATTGATTAGTTATTTTGTATACGTGACTAAACATGTTTTCGTTTCAGTATTCATTTTCCAATTGCTTGCATTTAATAAATACTTGAAAAGTCGCAATACTTTTTTTTATACGATAGGAACACCTTATTGCAACAAGTATGAGTTTTAATATGCAACTTAGTCACATTTGGTACATAAAACATATATATTCAATTTAATGGACACTATGCGCTTCATGGTAAAAAGTATATTTTCGCTGAATAGTCCCTTTTTGTTTTTTTATTTCCCCTTCAAATCGAAGAACATACAATACTATGTCCAAAATATGTCTTACCCCTTTAAACATCGGCTCAGTCAATAAACTCGTCATGACAATGCAATGATACATGTACCATGGCACACAATTTAGGGGATCGTTTTCCTTTAGATTTAACAAAGCTATTTGTGGTAGGCAAAAACACAAAAACGCATGCTATGTCTGAATAAACGTTAGAGAATACCGAAGGAGAAATCAAAAAGGTACAATTCAGCGGTGCTATACTAATTAGTGTGCTCACTTCGAATGTGATAGAACGTGTGTTTGAGACTATAACATTTGTCTGAGTGGAACTACATGTTTATCCCCAGATTGTTGTTTCAGTGACCTTGCACTATTGAAATCCAAGTAAGCGTGTTTCAGCACGCTAATCATTATAGCACCGGTGGGGTGTGATCAAATTAAAATTAAAATTGAAGAAAAAAAAAGAACAACTTCTCTTTTGAACCAATGAACAAATATTCATCTCCAATGTTTGCTATAGCACATGCTAGAAGCATTGCAAACTAGCAATGGATAATTGATGGGTCCTTACTGAAAACAATAAATATATTATACGACAGAGTTACTTTCAAACTAAGCAATTTAAGCAAGGTGTGACAAATGCCATTGGTGAATCAAACTACGGTTCTTAGCAGATGTGGATATCCTCCTAGCATTTTCTTTCTTTCTTGTTTTTATTACAGCAGATTAATCCATTGCATTGACACATCAAGAAACTAAAATGTAATAGTACCTACTATTGCGTCTGTAAGCACAATATTTCAAAGCAACATGCCTTTGTTCAATTGAATTAATTAAAACACTAAAATAATTACCTTTGGGTTTGGGTATACTATGCTGCTACATGTAGCATTTTTTTAATATTTTTTTTATAGTAGATTAATTTATTGGAGGAAAAGAAAAAAGTAAAAAGCACTGGCATTAGCACGTCAACAAACTAAAATATGATATTCTCTATAATTGCGTCTGTAAGCAACAATATAATTTAAACGACAGGCTTTATCTAATTGAATTAATTAAAAAAACTAAAATAGTTACCTTTGGCTTTGGGTATGCTGCTAGTATTCTTCTTTTCCTTTTTCAATTTTTTCTTACAGTAAAATTCATTATTTGAGCAAAAGAAAAAAGAGAAAAACCCGTGCATTGGCACGTCAACTAACTAAAATGTAATAGTACCTACAATTGTGTCTATAACCAACATTATTTTAAAACAACACAAAAATAATAATTACCTTGAAATGCAGGAGCTATACACCGTTATGATTACTAAGGTAGTTACACGGTACGTAATCGTATTAATTACAATACTTTTAAATATGAAACAATAGAATTGAATGGAACATTACGTATAGGAGAATTCCAAGTAACTCTGCACTTCTTAAATATAATGGATTCGAGGCCCCGAAGGGACCGAGGCCCATTGTTTTTAAGGAATGGAGAGTTACGAGGACATTCTCCAACTTAAAATCCACCCATTTTACTTTATTAATTGTATTAATTATTTATCTTGTATCAAAAAAAAAGTCTGTGTATAGTATATAAAGTACAAAGAGAACAATAACTCCGCACCTATCCACTTTATTCAAAACTCTACATTCCTATAAAATAGTGAAGAAGTTTGACAATATATTTACCTAACAGGTGGATTTTAAATATGTATATATACTACAATTATATATAGTATCAGTTAGGGTTTCAAATTATTAGATAGGGAATGGTAATTTAACATTTATCGGAAAGGGGGGGGGGGGGGGGGGGGGGGGGGGAGTGTCAGTGGTGGGTGTCGTGAAAAAAGATGTCGTAACATTTTATAGAAAGCAGTAAATCTCCGATTGTATATATTGTCAGTTCGGGTTTCAAATTTTTACATAGGGGATGGCAATTTAGCATGTAAGGAAGGGAAGGGGGTGGAGTGTCGACCGAAAAAAAAGTCGGAAAATTTTCTAGAAAACGGCAAGCTTACCTGAAAAATGGAAAATAAAACGAGTAATTTGACCCTGCCATTGATATTTCAATTTGAGAGAAAAATACGGACACTTAATGTAAAAACATCAAACTCTTTTTTCATGAAAACAAACAATCGGGAATAGAGGGATAATTATTCACCGTACTATACGTTAAATGGTCGGATAGTAAAATATTTGATACAGCAATGTATAGATTGTCCAGTTTCGTTTCGTCCTCTGTGAAACGTTTTTTAACTTAATTTAATGTTATGTAATGTAGTAGTCAAGGCAGTATTGATTAAGATAATAATGCAGTACATGAATATTCATATGTGAAGTGTGTTTATCATAAATCAGCCCTTATATAAACAAATATGCGGTATATCCTTTGAGGGTGGTTAACAGCATCGGTGGTGTAAGGTTCGAACCCCTGTCTGGTCACATGAAAGACTATAAAATTGCTATTTTTTGCTCCTTCGCTAAGCACGTAGCATTAAGGAGATAGAACAAAGACTGGTTGGCTCGGAATTAGGATAATGTGTCGGAGTGAGGCGACATGTCTATCCGCCGGACTGTTGTTTCAGTGAGCTAGCACTATAAAAATCCAACTAACTGTGTTGGCCTAGTGCAAAATGGACCTCATCATCATTTCATTGAAAATTGAATTGTTCTCGCCATGATATAGCTGAAAAAATGGTGAGTTGGCGCTAAGCAACACTCACTCACTCACTCACTCACTTGAGGGTGAATCTGGAATAGAGCTACTTTTAGTAATGTGATGTATTTGTCATCCGGAAAATACGGGTTGTTCCGTTGCGGTTTTGTAGTATTCTGTTTTATTATACCGCAAACAAAGTATTTTTTTTTTGGGGGGGGGGGGGGGGGGGGGTGTATATAGGAATCACCCTATCCGTCGTCCGTCCGTCTGTCCGTCCGTCCATGTACATTGTAAGCACAACTCCTCCTAAACCGTTTATTGGATTTTTATGAAACTTTACACATTTGTAGTACACTACCTGCAGATGTGCATGAAGGAATATGGTTGCTGTCCAAAATTTAAAAGAGGAGATGATTCAACTTATATGTTCACGAAAAGGGGGGCATGTACCTTGTAAGCACAACTCCTACTAAACTGCTTATTGATTTTTTATGAAACTTTACACAGTTGTAGTACACAACATGCAGATGTGCATGAAGGAATACCGTTGCTATCTAAAATTTAGAAGGGGGGATAATTCAACTTATACTTTCACGAAAAGGGGGGCGTGTACCTTGTAAGCACAACTTCTCCTAAACCGCTTATTGAATTTTTATGAAACTTTACACAGTTGTAGTACACAACATGCAGATGTGCATGAAGGAATACCGTTGCTATCTAAAATTTAGAAGGGGGGATAATTCAACTTATACTTTCACGAAAAGGGGGTCGTGTACCTTGTAAGCACAACTTCTCCTAAACCGCTTATTGAATTTTTATGAAACTTTACACAGTTGTAGTACACAACATGCAGATGTGCATGAAGGAATACCGTTGCTATCTAAAATTTAGAAGGGGAGATAATTCAACTTATACTTTCACGAAATGGGGTCGTGTACCTTGTAAACGCAACCACTTCTAAACGGCTTATTGGAGTTTTGTGAAACTTTACACATTTGTAGTACACTACCTGCAGATATGCATGAAGGAATATGGTTGCTGTCCAAAATTAAAAAGAGGAGATGATTCAACTTATATGTTCACGAAAAGGGGGGCATGTACCTTGTAAGCACAACTCCTACTAAACTGCTTATTGATTTTTTATGAAACTTTACACAGTTGTAGTACACAACATGCAGATGTGCATGAAGGAATACCATTGCTATCTAAAATTTAGAAGGGGGGATAATTCAACTTATACTTTCACGAAAAGGGGGTCGTGTACATTGTAAGCACAACTCCTCCTAAACCGCTTATTGATTTTTTATGAAACTTTACACAGTTGTAGTACACAACATGCAGATGTGCATGAAGGAATACCGTTGCTATCTAAAATTTAGAAGGGGGGATAATTCAACTTATACTTTCACGAAAAGGGGGTCGTGTACCTTGTAAGCACAACTCCTCCTAAACCGCTTATTGAATTTTTATGAAACTTTACACAGTTGTAGTACACAACATGCAGATGTGAATGAAGGAATACCGTTGCTATCTAAAATTTAGAAGGGGAGATAATTCAACTTATACTTTCACGAAATGGGGTCGTATATCTTGTAAACGCAACCCCTTCTAAACGGCTTATTGGAGTTTTGTGAAACTTTACACATTTGTAGTACACTACCTGCAGATATGCATGAAGGAATATGGTTGCTGTCCAAATTTAAAGGGGGAAATAATTCAACTTATACTTTCACGAAAATTAGGGGTCATGTACCTTGTAAGCGCAACTCCTACTAAACTGCTTATTTAATTTTTATGAAACTTTACACAGTTGTAGTACACAACCTGCAGATGTGCATGAAGGAATACCGTTGCTGCCTAAAATTTAGAAGGGGAGATAATTCAACTTATACTTTCACGAAAAGGGGGGTCGTGTACCTTGTAAGCGCAACCCCTCCTAAACGGCTTATTGGAGTTTTGTGAAACTTTACACAGTTGTAGTACTCTACCTGCAGATGTGCATGAAGGAATATGGTTGCTGTCCAAAATTTAAAAGGGGAGTTAATTCAACTTATACTTTCAGAAAAGGGAGGGGGGGTCATGTACCTTGCAAGCGCAACTCCTACTAAACTGCTTATTGAATTTTTATGAAACTTTACACAGTTGTAGTACACAACCTGCAGATGTGCATGCAGGAATACCGTTGCTGTCCTAAAATTTAGAAGGGGAGATGATTCAACTTGCACTTTCACGAAAAGGGGGGGGGGGGGGGGGTCGTGTTCTTGTGGCGACCCCTAGATGTATGTTCTTAGTTAGTTTATTTTGGATATGGGATGTTGTCTCCTTGACATAGCTCCATATCCGTTCATTTTTCATAGGTAACTTGCTAATATACCTGTGTTCCAAAGTTTGAACATCATAGTATTGCAAGCGGGGGATATCACTCAGTGAGGTCACTCACAGTTCTAGGTGTATATCGTGTGCAAAGGAGCCTAGAATAAAATTGGTATCTACAAGAAATTATATTCTTCCCCGATGTCGTAGCTAGATAACATATGCAAGCATGCATAACCTTTAACCTTTTCTGAGAAGTGACTAGGGCTATTTTACCGCAACTTAACGATATTTCAGTTATACTGAGGTGATCAGGTTTATTGGTGGAGGAAACTGGAGTACCTGGAGAAAACCACCGACCTACCATAAGTCACCGGCAAACTTTATCACATAATGTGGCATCGAGTACACCTCTCCATGAGCGTGATTCTATCTAACAACATTAGTGGTGATATGCACTCCTTGCATAGGCATTTGTATATCCAATTACCATATGATCACGACCATGTCAGCCTAGGTAGCCAGTGTTTAAGGTGGTTGACTAATAGCCTTGCAAAACTGAAGTGGACTCAATCCGTTTTCCAGATACCAATCCAAGACCTAGGGTTTCACCGATCAGTGTGTCCGGACTTTCCGTGCCCATTATATCCGATAGACACATGATAAGCAAAGACCGGGTTAACTATCAACACCAATAACCAATACTTCACAATTCAAATCATATTCCAGGAATAAAATCAAAGAAAAAAAATACCGCACCGTCTAATCAATTCCAAATCATACAGACAAATTTAAATACTACATATATATTGTACATGACCGCTCAATTTCCTGGCTTGGCACTCTACTAAAACGTTGCTGGGTTAAATTGCTTTTACTGACCTAAGCCAATAACATGCAGCTGCATAGCAACCTTTGCCTCAACAAAGGATTTTACTGAAAAAAGGTTTGAGGTCAATGACATGAATGCATTAGCCCATTTCTGTTTTGCATTACTATGCTATAATGCTTTAAATAAACTAACCGGCTTTATGACGGAGATTATGCAACTGTTTACCTTTGTTAACATGGGAAGGGGGGGGGGGGGGGGTTACATCTACGACATCCTTAAACAAGAAAAGTTTAAATACCAAAGGGGTAATCAGAAGCTGAAAATCTTTGGTGGACGTATTTTTCAACAGACAGTCGGCTTACCTATGGGTACAAACTGTGTTCCTCTCCTCATTGACTTGTTTCTTTATTCGTATGAGGCAGGTTTCACACAGAGGATTCTCAAGAAAAACGAAAAGTAGCTAACCCGATCCTTTAATTTCACATTCCGCTAATATAGATGATGTCCTTTTACTAAATAATTGTAGGTTTGGTGATTTCGTTGATCGCATCTATCCCATTAAGCTTGAAATAAAGGATACCACAGATACAGATTGGTCTGCTTCATACCTTGACCTACAACTCCAAATTGACAGTTAGGGGCGGTTAAGAATGAAACTTTACGACAAAAGAGATGATTTTAATTCTCCCATTGTGAACTTTCCATTTATATGTAGCAACATTCCAGCTACACCTGCATATGGAGTATATATCTCTCTTTTGATACGATATGCCAGAGCTTGTGGTTCCTATCAGGATTTCCCTGATAGAGGATTGCTGCTAACAAGGAAGCTACTGAACCAAGGGTTCCTCTTAGTTAAGTTGAAGTCATCACTTCGAAAGTTTTACGGTAGCCACCATGACTTGGTTGACCATTATGGAATATCTGTGTCACAAATCAGCACGGATATGTCCCACGTGGCTTTTCCTCATTCATGACGTGTCACCGGATTTGTAACTAGATGACCACGACGGGTGTCACTAGTGGGGCAGGAACTGCTTACCCTTCTGGGACACCTGAGTTCACCCCCGGTTTATAGAGGGGTTCGTGTTACTCGATCTTTTGTTTTATATGTATGTTTTGTAGATCGTTGTTTGTCCTTTTGTACTTTTTCTTTTGGCCATTGTGTTGTCTGATCTTCTTCGATATACGGATTCTGATTACCCATTTGATATCTTCAAATTCTTCAGACACTACAATGGCCAAAAGAAAAGAGGACGAACAATGATCTACAACACATTACACAGAAAACTAGAAAACTAAAGATTGACTAACAGGAATCCCACTAAAACCTGGGATTTGCAGGTTACCGGGCCATTTTGTGTTTGTATGTAGATAATTTAGTATTTCTCCATAAGCATAAACACATGCTGACTATAATAATGGTTTTATAAACAACATGTTTAAAGTACAATTGTTTTCTTATAAAAACCTAATATTTTGTAGGTAGTGCCGATTTTCCTCCCTCGATATTAAAATAGCAGAGAACCAGCTTTTTATTTAAGGATGACTCTACGCATGCGATCTAATATATCTAAAATATAATTAAAAGTGAAGTTAAACACCCATTAATAGTATACATATTTTGCTGGGTTGTAATTTCCTCGTGTGAACGATATTTGAAAACAAATAATTTGAATTAAATTTTGTCAATGTTAATAGCGTTAAGTGGTGTAATGTTCAGTTGTAAATCCAGGCCTATAGCAATAAACATGTCAATATAACACAATGATAAATACCATATCACATTTTTCTTTTTATATAGATTGTGTATCGATTTACATACGTTTGTAATACAGTATTTGATCTAAAAAGAGATTTATTTACACAAATGGTGCATTGGTTATTCAAATAAAAAATATACACATTCCTTGACAGTTCAAAAACATACTAATAATACAACTATGATACATTTGACCTGCATGACCCAGGGGCCGTCGTGGTTGGTTTATGGTGTTTAACGCCAATTTCAACAATATTTCGGCTATACCGTGGAGGTTCTAGTACGATTAACAGCCACCTATGGAATCAGTGCCTATCGCCACTAACGTTGTGAGTTCGAAACCCGCTCATAACGAGGTGTAATCGATACATTATGTAATAAGGTTTGTCAGTGACTTTCGACAGGTTGGCGGTTTTCTCCAGTTTCCCCTACCAATAAAACTGACCGTCACAACAAAACTGAAATAATGTTGAAAGTAGCGTTAAATACCATAAACCTATCACTAACATGACTTACACGTGTAAAGAACATTCGTCATGTGCTACATCCATTTACATGAGTAATAAACAATTAAAATCGCATCAGTTCAGGAAATAAACCAGATATTATACATTCTGCATGCATTACAATAAGCGGGTGTTTCTGGCATTTATTGTAACAAGATCCATGGCTTTCATGCACAAGCACTGCTGCGTCGGCAGTGCCGGAAAATTATGAGGTGTTTTTGTGTATTTCAAGTTGGATTATATAATGAGCTCTGACGTAGATAATTGGCAACAAAGGTAGGCGTGTCATACACCATGTTGTAGAACAATTATATTATTTCAAGTAGAGAATAAATTTAAGGTCATTTAAAAATGCTAAAGCATTTTTTTTTTCGACCGTAAACTGAGGCAACCGACGCGAAACCGATAAGGACCTTTCTTTATGGATAGACGTAGATAGTAAGCAAATATACATATGAAACGAGTGCCTGTGCTTTCATGAGTTGAAATCTATACCTAGTAAAAGGATTGTATTTAGTCAGTGTGTGCTTTGCTACAATTACAATCTTGAGGGCATCCACAATCCACCAGCTGTGCTCTGGAAATCTTACCCAGTACCCCGCGGACGGACCTTCGACATAAGCAAATGTGACTTTTCGGGCCCGATGAACTAACAATTAATAATCAACGGTAATGGGAATGTGCATATATTTCACCATCAATTTAAAGAGGGCCCCAGGGAAGATTAATTATTAACTTACTGTAACCCTCTATAAATAAACAAAACATATTATTATTATTATTATTATTATAAACATGATTGATTTTAACAGACGCGAGTGAAATACCAGACAAACATAGAAGGAAACACATAATTTGTTTCCACTGTTAAGACGATGTGCATAAAACTGTTACAGGAACTTTGACATACTGATAACACAGAAGAAGAACTAACGGGGGTGCATCGTTGATTTATTTTCGTCCTATGGTCTCCAATTTCAATTCTTTATTTCAATTTCTTTTTTTGTATTAAACAAATAATCACAACTTGCTTCAATGTGTACGTACGCTTCCTTATTTCAACGTACATATATCACACTTATTTGTATTAGAGGAGGAACGTATTACCCTGCCGAAGCACCTGATGTTATTCCCGTTCTTGTGGAGGGGTAGGAACGTATTACCCTGCCGGGGCACCTGATGTTATTCCCGATCTTGTGGAGAGGTAGGAACGTATTACCCTGTCGGAGCACCTGATGTTATTCCCGTTCTTGTGGAAGGGTTCCCGGAGCACCCGATGTTATTCCCGTTCCTGTGGAGGGGTTCCCGGAGCATCTAATGCTATTCCCGTTCTTGTGGAGGGGTTCCCGGAGCACCTGATGTTATTCCCCTTCTTGTGGAGGGGTTCCCGGAGCACCTGATGTTATTTCCGTTCTTGTGGAGGAGTAAATACGTATTACTCTGCCGGAGCACCTGATTCCCGTTCTTTTGGAGGGGTTCCCGGAGCACCTGATGTTATTCCCGTTCCTGTAGAGGGGTTCCCGGAGCACCTGATGTTATTCCCGTTCGTGTGGAGGGGTTCCCGTAGCACCTGATGTTATTCCCGTTCTTGTGGAGGCGTTCCCGGAGCACCTGGTGTTATTCCCGTTCTTGTGGAGAGGTTGCCGTAGCTTGAAATTTTGTTTTCTATGTAGTGTTTTCTAGATCATTGTTTGTCTTTTTATCTTTTTTTGCTTTGCCATTGTATTTTCTGTGCTTCGAGTGGTATATGGCGCTGGACATACGGCTAATTGTTTGTTAGTTGTTAGGTAATCCAACTACCTAACTCATTGAGATACCCGGGCCCTTGCTCATTGTAGAAGACCCTACCGTGACTGTCAAATACGGTGCTGCAGTGTATTAATGGTGCGGGTTCAAATCGAGGGAGAACACAAAATTGTGATCTAAAAAATCTAATTCTAACACTGTTGTGCTTAATTTTCAGGCATATAGATATATTCTTTTGCTATGCATATGTATCTGTATGTCCATAGCAAAGGTGCTGAAATATAAATACAATCTAATTATATTCGTGTTTATTCATGATTAGAAAAAAAAATACCGTTCCGCAAAAATGACAAATAGTCAAGATATCGTGGCTGAATCCTTGAACCGGTTTGTGTATATTCACTGGAATGATGAACAATTCAATGTACCCGTATATACTGCAATACTGTTTTTTCCCCTTTATAGGGACAATGTTGGACACCTTTGATGGTTTATGGTGTTAACCCCACCTTTAACAATATTTCAGTTATATCGTGGCAGTCACCCAGCTAGCACACTACGTATTCACAACGTTGCAGTTTGGTTGCTGTTTGGTCAGGTCCCTTTCTTACGTGAAAATTACGTTGCCACAACGTATTTTAGATACGTGATATGCAAGTCGTTGTGACAACGTATGTTCCAACGTTTTTGTTACGTACGGATATGGTCTTGATGCTAACGTAAAAGCTCAAACGTAATGTGTACGTCCTGGTAACGTATTCAGAATACGTTATATCCAAGACGTTGTGACAACGTACTTTCCAACGTCTTTGTTACGTACAGATATGGCCTTGATGCTAACGTAAAAACTCAAACGTAATTATTACGTCCTGGTAACGTATTCAGAATACGTTATATGCAAGTCGTTGTGACACTGTAGTTTGAACGTTTTTGCTACGTACGGATATGGTCTTGATGCTAACGTAAAAGCTGAAACGTAATGTGTACGTCCTGGTAGCGTATTCAGAATACGTTATATACAAGACGTTGTGACAACGTACTTTCCAACGTCTTTGTTACGTACGGATATAGCCTTGATGCTAACGTAAAAACTCAAACGTAATTATTACGTCCTGGTAACGTATTCAGAATACGTTATATGCAAGTCGATCGTTGTGACACTGTAGTTTGAACGCTTTTGTTACGTACGGATATGGTCTTGATGCTAACGTAAAAACTCAAACGTAATTATTACGTCCTGGTAACGTATTTCAGAATACGCTATATGCAAGTCGTTGTCAAACAACCGTACGTACTTATCACCAATCATTAAGGTATTTCCCTGGAAAAGGGAAAGGATCTTAATTAAAAAGTGAATTTTTCAAATTGGAAAGTATTCTCTAGACATGACTTTGAATTTGATAGTAGTTGATCTCCTGATTCTAAAAATGAATGGTTGATAAGGACTTTTTGCATTTCCAGGTTGATCAGTAAAAAATGTGAGGCTAAGTTGTGTTGTTATTAAGCTACATTTTTGCGTTAAGATGATACAACTGGCTATAGTTGTATATCAATAGCAATACAAAAAACATAATAAAACGCCATGTACGAGGATCGTATCGGAGGCCTCTTGATCGTTAATCGTTCTTCTTTCCACTGAACTTAGTAGAACGTGATGAAGAAGGCAATATACAAATGTATCTCCAAGATTTAATTACTTGCAATAAAATTACCATTATCCAAAAATTAGAAGTACTTTTCCTCATAAATTTTCGTCATATTTGAATTAGATTTTGATCACTGCAGTTTCAAGCTGAGTGGATCGTTTATTAGATTTATCAAATAATAGCATACAATGCGGAAATTCAGTGTGTCCGTCAACGATTCGATAATAAAAAGTTATTGCTATTTCCGGAGTTTGAATTCCTATCAAAATTCAAATCATTTTGGTGTTTTGTGACAATTTTAACAATTTCTTTGATGTCCCGAACATACAAAAACCTTGAGTTTAGAAGGTAGAAATATACAGTAAGGTTAGTCAATAGAATTACATCTATGAATGAGCAATCCAAATTGATTTAAGAAAATACTGTGAGTGTGACGCCAAATGTCATTCATTGTTAAATTTTGTGTCAAAAACAAACCAACAAACAAATACTTTATTGTCAATCAAGACGCCCCGAAGAACAGAAAAATCATCATTAATTTGTTACAATGATTAGCGTGATTTAAGTGATTTTCAAACATTGAAATAAAATAAAATAACACAATAAAGCCAGGTTTACACTAATTTACAGAAAAAGTTTATAATCATACATACCTTGTACATGTACAAAAATGTAGTTATGTCAGTAACCAAAGCAATGAGGTACAGAAACGTGCCAAAAGTATTCGGTCACTGTGATTTTTTACTATATATTTCATGTAAAACCACATTTTTTAAAAACATTATTCCAAAGTCGACTCTTGTTCGATTTTGATGATTTTTTTTACCAACAAAAACAGAATTAAATGTAGTTTTACACTGTAATTTTAGCATAAATTTATAATCTATAATTTTTATGAGTTCACGAATAAAAAAATAATAGTAATAACCATTACACTTATTTAATTTTTTCTTGTCTCAATGTAAATAAGTTATCTCCCTCATTGGTCTCAATTTCATGTACAGAGACGTGCAACAAGTATTCGGTCACTGTAATTTTTTTGCTATACTTCATACAGGTATATAACCACAATTTTTCAAAACATTCCAAACTCAATTCTTGTTCGATTTTGATGAAATTTTTACCAACAGAACGTCAGAAGCGAGAACTATGTAATTTTCTGTGATTATTTTTAAATATTTTTTGGAAGCGCAGATTTTAAATATTCATGATTTAAATGCAAACTTAAATTATTTGTCTTCAAATGTACTATCATTGTATTGTATTTTTGACGTTCAAAATTTTGTTTTGTGTTTAAATTGTGAACTCATAAAAATTATAGATTATAAAATTATGCTAAAATCACTTTGTAAAACTACATTTAATTCTGTTTTTGTTGGTAAAAAAATCATCAAAATCGAACAAGAGTCAACTTTGGAATAATGTTTTTAAAAAATGTAGTTTTATATGAAATATATAGTAAAACATCACAGTGACCGAATACTTTTTGCACGTCTCTGTATTACAGACATTTTTACATAGACTCTTAAGATCAGATAAAGGTTAGATGCATCCGATTTTCATTTTGTCCAGGAACCTCAAACATTTAATTGTTATTTCATTTATTATTTAGCTTGATTTTAGCCAAAGGTATATAATTTTCAAGTTCAGAAAATAACATGCATGCAATTAGAAATCATATCTTTAATGTAGATCATATGAAAATTGCAGACTTCCCCATGATGTCCCCATCTTAGATATGCAAATTACCAAATGGTACCTCATTTCTGGCTACATGTATATACTTAGGAGGCAGGGGGAAGTAGCCTCTTTTTTTTATCGTTAAGACAGTATGATCATTGATGATACCTGTACATTGTGTATATAAATGAGACTGAATAAAATAGTTTAAATTTCTTCATTATAATTTCAGAGCTGGTTCATTTCTGTAAAAGTGGTAAACAAGTACAGTTGGATTTGAGGTTATAGCTGTTACATGTATAGGCACATAGCTGATCTTGTGACTTTTCAACATATGGCAAATCAGTCGAAATAATTCCTGGCCCCATGTAATATTGGAAGCCACAGATGTCACCTGCTTCATGTCCTGTAATGTCAGACCGATCAACACATAGCTATAGCTAGACAACAGCAAATTTCACCATCATCTAATCAGAGGTATTCAATTTCATGTTCTTCTAGCTATAGGCCAGACAAGTCAACAACATTATATTTTACATTTTACTATCAACTAATCTAGTTCTGAGGCAATTTTATAGGGATTAAACTCAGATCACGAAAGCTACCATGATGATTTATTGATGAACCAGAAATTAGACTTCATGCACAAAGCCTACAAAATAAATGTATAATGATACATGCATACACTTATACATGTAAGTTATACCAATAGAGCTCCTCCCATATTTACAGTGTGTGGCTATCACAGAAACAAAGGGTTCTTTAGATGAACTTGTTACATTTAATTACATGTATGCAATCTACTTCAAATACAGAACATTTCTTAAGAAGAGATTTATGTTAAATATCATCAGTTACAGTTGACGATAAAATGAAAATAAACACATTTTGAAAAGATCAACCTATCTGATAGAGATCCCATCCCTAAGACAAATTAACTGTACCTGTAATGAAATTTTGAGAAATCAATTAATAAGGAATATAGTTATGTAAAAAAAACTGCAGAAAAAAATGCCTAAAATTCCCAAGAGTAAATAATTATAATATGATCCTTTGTCAGAGCTTTGTAACATGGACTTAATTTTTTGGTTCATTTTTACATTTCTTTTTAAAGTTTTCTATATTAAGTGTAGAAATAATAAAAGTGTAATAAATGAAGATAATATTGGTCAGTAGAGAAGTACTGGGCATGGGTAATTATGCTATTTAATTAGGTCACACCACTGATTGATCGATATTTATCTCCTCCCCACTGATTATTTATATGTGGTTTTGTGATTTTCGTAATTTCTCATTAATGAAATGAGATCATGGAAAACATTTTACGGGATATGTTTATATCAACAACAAATATCAAAAACTGCAAGATAAGTGCTGTCTTAAATCAATTTTTAATCTAGAGATATAAGTTTCTTGCATATTAAGTGTAAGTTCCTCTCCGAGTCTAATGTTTTACATACTGCAAATGCTTCTTCTAAAATTAAGTATTAATTTTGATAATATTGTAGTCTTGCAATAGATCTAAATGATTGAACTGCACTTTTTTTGTACTATTTCTCTTCTAATTCTCTTCTGTTCTCATGGTTTTTTTTTTTACATAAATGGAGATGTATCTTTTCTAGATTTGTCCTATCAATAAAATTTAACGTATATGTTTGGTCACAGTTTTTGGATTTCTTTCTTTAGCTCTGTAATATATATCCATGCAATATATTTCCGAGTCATAATCAATTAATTATAGGTTTTACAATGTGTCTTCACTTACAGTCGCAAATATCTGTTAACCTAGCTACGATATGCGTCGCTAGGTAAGCTCATTTTGCGACCGTAAAACCGACGATTTACATCCGCAAAGCTTAAAATACAATACAGTTATCTCCTAAATATAATAATTTCAAGCTTCTGATCATGATCAAAATAGTTACTAAAAATATTTTCACCCCTAAAGTTGTTCCATTTAGCTGAAAATATTAATATCATATTATTTTTTTCAGAATCAATCCACCAATGAAGGGAGCTTTTCAGATGCTTGATGGAGAAAAAAAACTTTATAGTTGAAGGAAACCTTTCATTGTTCATTTAACTTTGTTGTTTTTTATATCTTTCATTTTTTTGCTGACCAAATGTTAGAATTTGTATGTGTTTTTTTTTGTATGCAAGTTTTGTGATTTATATATATCAGTATCAGTATGGTTGAGATAATGTGGGTTTGAGTTAATTGTAAGGTTATGAGTGTTTAACACCACTTTCAACAATATTGCAGTTTATAAAGGTAGAAGAAACCAGAGTACCCAGGATAGTATTATATAATATAATGTTGAATGAAAGTTGATTGGTTGAATGAGAATCATGATTTGTATGCCAGTATTTTGAATTCTAATATGACATGCTGTTTTGGCCTTGTAAACAAAAGGGTATAAAAATCCCCGGTTTATTATGACTTACACACGCTAATGATCATGACGTATTTGGCTGTTTTATTATACCCTTTTGTTTACAAAGCCAAAACAGCACGTCATAGAAATAATTTATGGAAGGGGTAAGTTTGTTGGAGATTTTAATATGGGTACACTATTAAGGAATATGGATTAAATATTTACCGTATATGTCCTATTAGAATAGAAATAATTTATGGAAGGGGTAAGTTTGTTGGAGATTTTAATATGGGTAACATTATCTGTGCAAATTTTACCCCTCACAACTCACAACATTAGTGGTGATGTGCACTGATTGCATAGGTAGTTATAAATCCAACTACCATACGATCATGACTGTCCCCATATTTAATAATATATATTTTTTCTTTAAGAAAGAAAGAAAAATTAGGGTTATATTTTTTCTCTGTAAGGGGATGTGATATATTGGTTTTGATATTTTTATTTTGAATTGCTTAGCTTAAAATATTATTGTTCTTTGTTATATTTTTATATACATTAACAAGAATATTTTGGGGTTACAGCTTTCTCAGGATTGGGATGTGTACACTGGTACATTTGTAGATCTTACTATGAAACTAACGAAGCTTACGCTTCAGGCTTGGGGCCCCTTATATCCCGGAAACAACTTTTTTAATGAACTAACTTTTCAACAAAATTAATGGAGTTTTTTTTTACTGTCTTTGTTATTAGAATAAGGCTATTTTAGTAATAGAATCATATGTCAATGGCTTAAAGTACTTAATATTGACCTTAGAATATGCTCCAATTCCAATTTCATATGGCCTCAAAATGTCCCTGCAATTAGTAAAATTTTCAAATTTGCACCTGAATCCCAAGCTGTATGGGCTGCTTGACTTAGCCAGAATCTATTCATAGCCTACATTTTGGCAGTTGGATCCTCGAATCCTTTGTTGGTGCACAGCTTAATAGTTTGACAGCTCAGTCCTTATGTTAGAACCAATCGGAACCACAAACAGACATGAATTCTTAGTTCAGGCTTGTGCATTCAAACACCAAAAATCAAGACTATCACCTGTTTATCCTAATGATCCCTCTCTAGTAATTTAAAGAATGAAAAAAAAAAAATTCTGTGCATTGATGATCCTACAAATTTTTCTTTGTTTTTGGTAATTTTCGATTATATATTTTTTAGTGTTTAATTTTAAACTAAAGAATAGATTTATAGGTCAAGTTGTTCTTATAAGTTTGGTCCATTGTTAGCAGGGTGATATTTTTATATGTATACATGTATTTCTGCTGTTTCCTTAGCCAGCAACTAGTGCTTCAGTTCCCATATTTATTAAGATATTTCTGTTTTCTAGCATAAAATGCTTATAACCCAGTACAGCAATTTTAATAAAAATCAGATATAGTGGTTAAATTAAAAACAAACAATTATCAGAATCTCCCATGGAACAACACCATTGAAGAAGATACCATCCATTACTCAGACCTCTTTGCTGGTGGGAAAGGGATCAATGTTTGGCCCATTGTCAAGGACTCCACCCCAACCCCCTGTTCATGGCCCTTTTGACCTTGTTGGTTATTCTTGTTGGCTGCAAAAGGGCCCACATAATAGTTCAGGGACCTTAAAATGTAGGTCCTCCACTGGATGTATACCTATTCATTACTTCTATAGATGTTATCTATATACATTTGTACATCTTTAATTTAGTCAAATGCAACTTTCACAAGATAAAGATTTTTAGTACATTTATTTTACATGTTTTTTAATCTGATATATTTATTATTACATGTACCTGACATATTTGTATAATAATTACATCTAAACATTTTGGCATCTTTAAAATAGATTATGGTGGGATGAGTCTGAGAGTAGAAAGAGTGTTTCATCATCTGTAAAACTTGCAATAATTTGGATTAATAAATGTTTAGAATTTTATATTTTATTAGTTAACTCAAAAAAATTAAGAACATCACAAAAGGTCCTTAAATACACAAAAAATAATGTACATTTTTGTAGTTGGTACCGGTAGTTGCATGGTGTAACGGTCTTGATGTGATTATAGTTGCCCTACTATCCAAATTACGTTGTCACAATGCTTTGACAACGTAATTTGGCTATACAAGTCCTTTTAGGGTTGTACATTTTTTGTAGTTGTATAACTATATAGAGATGGTTGTAGTTGCGTCGTCTAAAGGTCTTTAGGTGGTCGTAGTTACATTGTATAAAGGTCCCTAGGTGGTCGTAGTTACGTTGTGTAAAGGTCCCTAGGTGGTTGTAGTTACGTTGTCTAAAGAACCCTATGTGGTTGTAATTACGTCATGTAAAGGTCCTTTGGCGGTTGTAATTACGTCGTATAAAGGTCCTATGATGGTTGGTAGTTACGTTGTGTAAACGTCCTTAATTAGTTGTATTTACCTCGTATTAAGGTCCTGTGATGGTTGGTAGTTACGTTGTGTAAACGTCCTTGCATGATCATGGTTGTCGTTTTGTTGTAGAAAGGTCTTTTACTACGTAGTACCACAACGTAGTAGTTACGCTTAGGGGAGTCTACAAATCGGCGTAGTTAAAACGTAAAATTCTTACGTTGTAACAACGAAAAAGTTACGTTGTCACTACGTTTTGACAACGTAATTTGGCTAGTAGGGCAGTTTTATTGGTGGAGGAGACCTGCGGAACCGGAGAAGACCACCGACCTGCCGCAAGTCACTGACAAAATGTATCACATAATGCTGTACAACTCGTCCTGAGCAGGATTCGAACTCACAACATCACTGGTGATATGCACCGAATGAATGAGTAGTCGTAAGTCCAACTAGCATACGATCACGGCCACAACGGCCCCTGGGACACGTTTGAACCAAATGAATATCGCCTTATGCAGGACAATTACCACATGTGTGTATTGGTTAGCTTTTTGCTGAGGTAACTAGCTCGTAAGGATAAGCCTGATGTATTCTACGACTGACAAGCAAGTCTTCGTTAGATTGGTAGAAAGTGACCGGAATCAGCAGACACTGAAATATCAACAAACCCACGACCGTTGCAATTTTTTTTTTTTTTTATTAAATACAGACTACAGTTCATAATAATCAAGTTAACAATAACAAAAGCTATAATTAAAACCGCAAATATTTTAATAATTTAGATGATAAACATTTCTTTAGAATCGCAATATCACCAGATTGAATTAAAAGATCAAAGATATTTTTCACGTTGATATTTGACTATTAAAATTTCCGAATTTAAATAGACTTTCTCATTAAAAAGGGTATTAAAATAGTAATTTATAAACATTTAATTACATTAATAAATTACAATAATTTAATTTGATTTGCATTCTGCAATCTGATTGGCTGATCCGCCAGGAGAAAATATTAGTTATACTTGATAACCTGGGTTGGCATTGTGACGTCACCAGCATATTCATTCGTCAAGTCAAATAGTCACATCAAATAATCGTAATTAAAATAGAGGCATCATTAAATTTTGTTGCAAAAATTAAATTATAAGGAATATTTGAAATTTTTGAACAGGTTATACTTGATTAAGCTGCTTTGGAACAGTTTACGCTTTTCATAAACCGCTTTGCTCTTTATTAAGCGTAAACTGCCCCACTCTAGGTTAAATCGTATAACCTGTTCAAAAATTTCAAACATTCCTTAATTACATTAAAAGAATAAAATTATTTATAAAAAAAAAATGTTAAAATAATTAAAAATTTGTTTAGTTTAGACATATTTTATTTGTCAATTAAATAAACAAAATGGATTAGAGACAAGTTAAACAAACTTATGAAGTCTTCTTCAAATTACAATTTGTTGCATTAAATAAGAACATAAAAGGTATGTAATTACTTAATATAGCACTAATAACGAATCAATGATGAATATTCACGAACAGAAGGAAACATAAAATTAAGATGGATTCATGTTCACCCAATTCAATTCCAGTTATACCAGTTATACGATAAAGAATCTTTTTGAACATTTAATATAATCAAACACATATTTAAATATAATACAATTTTGTTCATAAGTTAAATTTACATTAGCGTAAACATATTTTATTAAGTAATTCATTAATACAATACATGTATGAATATGTACAAACTATTCGGATGAATCATTAATAGGATTCGGAAACAAGTTACAAAACTTATATCAATCCGTTTCCTGAAGAAATTAAATTTACAAAGCAGAATATATGCTCAATTGGTAGAAATTATGATGAATTAATATAATAATCAAGACAAATTAAACTTGATATAATAATATATACAAATGGTAGAAATTATAATGAATTAATATAATAATTAAGACAAATTAAACTTGATATAATAATATACAGTTATATGTGAAATTAAATAATGAAAAGAAATATGATATAAAGAGAAAATAAAGTGAGCACATGCACTGTTTGTGTCATATGTCAAAAGACAAGTCGTGGTTTCAATTGACAACTCTAATAATTTCTCTTAATTCGTTTCGAGTTGATAATAAAGGATTGCACTGCCAAAACAATTTCAACGTTTTGTTCGTAACTGAACTCGGGCGTTCCAAAAAAGATAATGATCATATGAAATCAGAGGATCGTCAAAAAAGGGCTCAATTAAAAAGCTGTCTGTGTACGTTGTAGAGAGGGCAGTATAACAAATAATGTTCTGTTGTATCAATAGCACCACACTGACAAAGCGGAGAGTTAACAATATTTATTGAGTAAAGATGCTGGTTTAAAGAGCTGCAATGCATACGAAGTCTAGAGTATAGAATTTGACCAAGTCGTTTTCCAATAAAATAATAGGGCGGTTGTTGTGGGTGATTGGATTTCAGATTAGATTTGAAAGAATTGACCGAAGTGCTAGAATTGATGCTTTCAGGTAAACGATTCCAAGAGCGTATGGTAGCCGGTAAGAAAACATTCGTATATAAACTAGTTCGTGTCCTTATAGGGGGAATAATAGAAGAATTTCTTGTGTTATGACTATGTATACTATTAAGAGAATCTGGAACTAAGTCTGATAAGTACTGTGGCGAAATGTTGTTCTTCATTTTGTAAAAATAAACAAGTCTATGCATTTCCCAACAGTTCGTTAGTCTATCCCACCCTGTTTCTAAGTAATATTATTTAATGAGACTAACCGAGTGCCTCCAGTTACGATTTTAGCAGCCTCCATTTGTACTTTCTCGATCTTATTAACTAGGTAAGTTATATTATTGTCCCAAATAACGTCAGCATATTCTAATAATGGTCTTATGTAAGTCAGATATATGGTCTCCAACGTTTTTCTGTCAAGAATAAATCTAAATCTCCGTAAAATACTTAATCGTCTGTACACTTTCTCTGTTATTAAGTCAATTGAGTATGGTGAGTACCGTCCTTCGAAATATTCAGTCCGAGATGTTTGTGATTAGGAACCTCAGCTATAGGAGTGTCATTCATGAAAATGTCAGGATGATGCAGTTTGTTATTTTTTCGTGAAATAGTCATGGTTTCAGTTTTCTGTGGATTGAATGAAACCAACCAGTTGTTGACGAAGTATGAATTTTATCTAGGTCCCTATTTAGAATGTCTGCCATCGTTTGTGGATTGTCTATCATTAAATATAAACTCGTGTCATCAGCAAATAATTTAATCGTAGACTGTATGTCTATAACGATGTCATTTATAAAAATTATAAAAAAATAGAGACCCTAGAATCGACCCTTGGGGCACTCCCGCCTTAATGAAACCCCAATCAAGACGATACATTGTTGATCACCACTCTTTGTTTCTTTCCAGACAGATAATTTTGAACCCAATCCAAAAGAGACCCTCTTATACCAATTGACTCTAATTTCTTTAGTGGACCCCGATGCCAAACCCTATCAAATGCCTTACTAATATCGTAAAATATGACCCTAACTTTCTTACCCTAAACCCTAATCCAATGCCTTAGGGACCGACCATTTAACTTAAAAAGGGGGGGGGGTTATGGTTTTTTGTTTCGTTCAGAATTTTTTTTTTCGGACAACACGAGAGTTAGAATATTTATTTATTTTGTCGCGCAAAGCGCAATTGTTTTTTTCAGAATACCACATTAGGCTATATGGCAAAAACTCTGAATCAGATTATTTTTTTTTCCTCCACCGAAATCAGAATATTTTTTTCAGCAACATTGGGAATCAGAATATATTTTTAGAAAAAAACCCATAATCCCCTGTTGTCTAAGAAATATATTTGGGGTGTGGATATTAGTATCATCAAGGTCATATTGACTACAAAAGAAATCATTAAAAATCTTGGCTTTTTCTTTGCTGTCAGATATTAAATCTCCGTCTACTTGTAAGGGGGGAATAGATCGGCTATCGGTAGAGTCATAGTTCATCAACGATTTTATTATATTCCAATATTGCTTACTACCACGTGATTCCGAAGCAATTTTTGACGATAATTTTGTAAAATAATCATTTTTTGAATTAATCACAAGTTTGTTGCATCTGTTCCTAATTCGTCGAAATCTTGCCCAGTCATCTGCCAAATCACTTCTTTTTGCACGTTTGTGTTTTTCTTACGGATTTTTTATTTTATTTCTGTGGTTAACCAAGGAGAATTGTCTTTCCTTACTTTTAATTATTCGGTTCAGTATTGCTTTGTCTGCTTCATTTATAGCTATCTGTACAATCGAACGAGTTATAGAATCAATATCATCTGATGCAAACAAGTTGTCAAAATTAACCTGTGAGATTTGTTCTCGGTAAGAACTGAAATCAGCTCTGTCATACAGATATACCTTACGTTTAAATGAATTATTTAATTTACATGGTTGATCGATTACACCAATCACAAGTAAATGGTATCGGACTTGATCCAGTAACGGAATACCTACTTCTGACAACAAAATAGTTCTAGGGTTATTTACAAGAATAAGATCCGATAACGATGACCTATGCTCAGTAACGTATGTGGGGTAGGAAATCAACTGATGTAAACTGAACTGATTTTTCAGGTTGCTAATTTTATCGTTAGAAGTATTCCGTAACATGTTAACATTACAATCACCAGTTACAATAATATCAATATTACAAATGTACATGTCAATACAAGATCAATAGACTGCTCTATATCTTCCCATACTTGCGCATTACTATTAGGTGGAATATAAAGGGTTCCGTAAAGAATTTTTTTGGTTTTAAACCGAAGCTCAAGCCAAATACACTCTACGTTACCCACATGTAAATCTGGTCTGAGGTGACAATTTATATGGTTTCGTACGCAAACTAAAACCCATCCTCCCATTCTTCCTACCCTATCTCTCCTAAATGGAGGTTTATAAAAAGGAATAATCATATCATTATCGCTTACTCGGGGTGTTAGCCAACTTTCTGTAAAGGAAATAATATCATGACATATGAATTCGGCTGAAATAAGATCAAGTTTAGGCACAATACTCTGAATGTTAAGATGAACAGATGAAACTGTATGGCTCACAATATCATTGAAGCTACTACTAAAACTTGTACAGCTAAAGGAGTCATCGGTTCCTGGACCTGGATTAGGCTCTTTGCCGGATATAAGTAACAATATGCACAGTACACATAATAGAAAGGCGACAATGCTGGCATGATCAGTAGTAACAAGTCTACCATGTCCGGGTCTAGATTCATAGTTTGCAGGGCGATAAGTGCAAGTACTGGGGAAAAATACGAAGTATGATACAATGGCAATCCGAAAGGCAAGTATACCATGTTTTAAAAACAAAGAGAAACAAACAAGGTCGAATAAAGATAGTCTCCTTTTCTTCTTGACAGTGTGCGCGCGCGGACAGAAACGACCAATTGATACTCTCTCTGTGACTAATTACGTCTGTTACCATTATATCACTCCAGAACTATGTACAATAGAAATCAGAGAGAGTATGACAAGTGAATGAAAGAAGTTGATCGTCAATTGATGTCCAGGTTCAGTGCACGGCTCATTTTCAAAAAACAGAAGACAATAATTTAAAAACAAAATGACAAAACTGGTGAAAATTAACATAATTCTATGTAAAAAAAGGAAAATAGTATGGGGGGATTTTGGAACATAATATTACAATGGATAACATTACCTTGCATTTCTACAAATACAACTAAGGTAAGAAATATATATGTGTGCAATTATTTATAAAGAGTACGTATTGACTTTGCTACTTTGTTGAACTATATGTACATCAATATCTCATACTTCTACTCACCAACCAAAAACACATGCAACACACACACACACATCTATGTGTGCATGTGCGCGCACGCATGCACACACACACATATTCCCAATCAGCGAACAAAAATAGGAGACACTGATGTATTGTATATATATGACTGTTTAACTAAGATATTATAAACATCACATTTTATCTCACCTGCCGTGGCGCTGTCAAAATACACCACTGTAAAACAAGATAATTGAATGAAAAACGAAAAACATAAGTTTATTTACGTATTACTTGTAATCAAGTGCATGAATTATTGAAGTAATACCAACATATTTGTAAACCGGTTTAGTCAATACGTTACAGTTCGTGGGAATTTGTCATTCATTATCCAATGAAAATCATTGATCATGTGTGCAAGTGAGATGATTGGTTCCACAACAAGACCTTCACCTCTTAAGGAATTTACTACGTTTGATTCATAGTAAAAGAAAACACTATAACAATATAATAGATTATCCGACAACGTACTAATGTTATTTATAATAATTATAAATAGCCATTTACTGCAAAAAGGGTATAATGTAATTATTCTTCGGCAATCAAGATGTTACCTTAATTAGAAGAAAATAAAAAAAAAACAATTCACAACTAAACAATGACAATGAATAATAAATTGAATGTTTATTGTAAGTATTAAAAATAAGATTACGCAACTACAAGAGTTCTGAAGGGATCTCGTAGGACGGATCTACTTTGTCGACAACCTGGGCGAATCTAGTAACTGTACTAGCATCTGGAAAGTGCTCATGCCTGTCGATTAAACACATTTTTCCGTTTGTTGTCCACAGCTGACTAATTTTCTTTTTCTCAAGTTCTGTAATTGTCTACAGTGAAATAATATTTTACTACGCAGCAACGTTAGATCTTCGTTCACGTATACTGACTTGTAGTTCTCGTTCTTCTTTAGATTTTTCCCGCACTTGAGTATCCTAAGCTTTACACTCGGTTCAATTCTGATAACCGAACTATTATTTGTCTAGGTTTGGAACGGTCACCATTTACAGAGGGGCGTAATTTACCAACTCGATGAGATCTAATAACATCTTCCTCTCTGTAATTTTTCGAACCAAATCAGTTGTGTCACCTTCTCCTTCAAACTCGGGAATCCCTGATATTCTAATCAAGCTGCGGCGCCCATATTGCTCAACAGTCAAGATCCTCTCTCAACTTTCTGTTTTCATATTTTAATTTATCAATTTCCTCTCTTAGTGGTTGTGTGTGCGATAACACTAGGTTTGTTATATCTGTCATGATATTGGCCTTTACTGCATCTGCAATTTTTTGTATATCTTGGTCTGATATTTTAAATTGATGTGGGATGATAGTTAGTAATGTTTCAGCAGTAATGGAGTCGATGTCATCATTACTTTGGTCTAACATGTCTCTGCATGATCCTGTTTCTTCTCGTTTAGGTGGTGTAGGGTTATTTGTCCGCAATAGTCTTCGCTTGGGAGTAGAATTTGGCAAGGACATCAAAGGTTTATGAAAGTTATAATGTCAATTGAATCTTATTGTGTTGTGTTGTATAGTGGAAAGTACAGGATTATGTAAATATAATATCTACCCGAGTTGTGTTAAATGTCCGTCATTACTATCTACAGATCCTGGATCGTTTAAGTTAACATATATTTCGTATCTTTTGCGTTTTTCGTTCGTTTCGTTTGCATGTATCGTTCGTTCATTTTTCGTTTTCCGTTCGTTTGCGCTTCGTTCGTGTAATTGGTTCGTTCGTTTCGTGTATCGTTCATCAGTTTAAGTGCAAGTCCATGAGAAAACCATGCAAGGTTGGCAAATTGTATTCATATTTGGGTCAGAGGTAGATAGTGACCACCATAATAGGAAATCACAGAAATAAAATGATTTTGTGTGCCATGTCACGTGATAGAGCACCACCTATTGGCAGTGTGCCAATTTATGAAAAATCTCAAAGAAAATCACACATTACTGGAAAAATATATATTTTTATTAATAATTGACAATTTATATTCAATATTCTTTTTGTGCATATAAACTAACTACAAACTGAAAATTTATAACACAGTATTTTCAAAACATTATATCAATAGCAAAAGGGGAGATAACTCTAAATTTACTTGATAAAAATTATGAAAAAGGCTAAAAAATCTATTATTTTTAAAAATTCCCAGAAACTGATAAGTCGCTTCAAAATTAATGAAAGTTTGGCATAAGTTACTTTTATCAATAAACTTCATTTGACCAAATGGAATTTTACGGATACTGATCGCTTTTGGAATAAGACCAATTTTGACCAAAAATTTGCAATTTCTTTCTTTTTTTATATTTTGCCTGGTAAGCAACTATTTTCCTATATTGTTATTAATAATAATTGCTATAAGAAATGTTTGCAGAATAATAATTTGAAAAGATCTCAATTGGAAAATGTGCAAAAAGGACCCATTTAATTGTGGTAAGGGACCAGTGTACACGGTTTTCGACCTAAAAATAACCGTTTTCTTATTGACCGTAATGTACAAAGTAATACTGCAATTATTGTGAAACATTTGCATAAATGAATAGATATACACAACAAAAAATGAAATTTATATATACATACATGTATCATGTTTACGGAACACAGCATCACACATTTACTCCAATTACCAGCATTATCATTCCCCAGGGTCATAATTATATCGCCTTTTTTTAAGACAATATATAACAAAGTTGTTGTACATTTGTACGTTTTTACATTTGTTGAAACAATTTTCAATCTAAAAAATGGTGCACTGTTAATATAACTGACCTCAGAACCGCATACAAACATTCTCATTATAACTAGAGGCTCCCAGGAGCCTGAAACACTCAACTGGATAGCCTGATCCACTACGATTGTCTAGATATCTGTCCTCTGGAGCCCTTATTGAATTTTTTTCTTCTTCTAGAAGTTTAAAAATTAGATAAGAACATATTTGCATGGTTTGTTTCCATATCAGTTCATTTATACTTGAAATAATAAGAATTTGAAATTGTAATTTAGAATAGGGTTTCTATGTAAGCTTTCACCTCTGCGTTTATTTTTACTTTACTAAGTTGTTAGTTAAACGTTCTTAGTTTTAATTAAAAGTTGTTTCCTTTTCAGTTAAACATCCAAAAATAGGTATTTTTATCACTTGCTTTTGGGTAACTCAAATTTTAGGAATATAGCTGTTTAGTGGGTTTGTTCTTTTACGCATTTATTCTTCATAACCACCAACAATGACAAACGCTATTTTCAAGCATTTGCGATTTTTTTAAATAAAACATCTGTAATATAGGTCTATCCTTGGAGAATGAGCGAATTAGCATTATATAGCGTCTTAATACCATAAAAGGGGTCTCAGCAAGGATGCAGAGAATGTTTTGGTGTTCAAAGCGTGATACATGATATTGAATTCTGTGTAGGATAATGCATTTGGTTATAAATAATAATAATACTGAGGGAATACCCTCACCCGTCTTTAAATGAATCATCGAAGGGATCGGGAAAGTATTTTTGCCTTAATTAAAAAAAAAACATTTAAATATTTCATTTGTTACAGCTACCATTGATTTCCTACTATGCATGTATAAATATATAATGTAGTCCTTTCTTCAGAAACATTTGCAACCTTCTGTCTAGCTTTACTCCCAATGTTGTTATCAACGTGTATGCATTCACTGTGACCAGTTACCTGCTGTGACTTATCATATTAGCCTGCAATTTTGCCTATCCTAAGCCAATGCTCATGCAGATATTGCAAATTTGTCCAACTTCATTTTAATAATGGTGAAATGTCTTTTTAACTATTTTTCATATTACCCCAACCAGGCGAAAATGATGAGCACTAAAGGATAATTCATGCATCATATAATTTTTTCAAATACCCAATAGCTTGGGAGAAGCAGGGTCCTTTGCTAAATCATGTTCCATGATGAGGTAATATTTGCATTTCCAATTGACACGGCAATTTTATATAAAAGCCCACAATATGATCCCATATACAATTTGGTTATAAACTTTGAAGTGGTTTCTGAGAAGAAGTTTGTATGTATTTTCCACAGGATCTTTTATTTAACTGTGATAAATATGATGAATTAAGAAAAACACTTTTTCACAAGATTAAATCATTGTGCTGTCCAAATGTGAATTTAAATAGTTTCAAAAATGAAATAAACACATATTTAGTTGAGCTTTTTCTTCAAGGAAGTGATGATTTATCTATGGATGATAACATACAAAAAAACATGTAGTTATATTTCAGTGTGTATATGAATTCATTGAACATAGCAATATATTTCTATAGATTCTATGCTTTGTAAATATTTTAAATTGCTATTGAAAATATAATTTGCATTAACTATTATGAGTGTGAGATAGTCCGTTGTATTGTCTTGTATCATATGTATGTTGAGGAGACCAACTTTGTAGCCTTCAGGCTGTTTGCAATCTTCTTGAAATAAATAAAGCATTAAATTAAAATAACTATGTTCCATGTCAAAAGTGGTATTTTTTAATTTGTAATCTAGCTTCTGTACCAGACACTAATGTTGCATACAGTTACTTACATGAAAATACTAAGAAGAGTTGTTATTCCTGTTGGGAGGATCTCGATTTAAAATGAAAAGAAGATTTTCCAGATGCAAAACTTTTAACCAGTGTGAAAAAAATTTAACCTGTAGTATACTTTCTTTGTATTCCTATATATCAAGAATCATTGATATGCATACTAATAGGGGCAGAGCCTGTCGCTCACCTTTCATTCTGCTTCGAGGAAACTTAATACAGCACCTTCCATAGGTGCTTCCCACCAAGTTTCGCTTCATTTGGCTAAGCAGTTACAGAGAAAAAGATTTTCATAAATCAACCAATCAGATAATATAATTGCCTGTGGTGGCCATGTTTGTTAACGGATCTGAATTAAATTAGCATTCTGGATAGAGGACCTTCCAAGGATGCTTCCTACCAAGTTTCGATTCATTTGGCCAAGCGCTTTCAGCGGAGATGATTTTTTAGAAATCAACCAATCAGAAACAAGAATTGCCTGTGGCGGTCATGTTTGTTAACGGATCGGAAATAAATGAGCAACTTTATAGAGGACCTTCCAAGGATGCTTCCTATCAAATTTTGATTCATTTGGCAAAGCGGTTTCAGAGGAGAAGATTTTTTAGAAATCAACCAATCAGAAACAAGAATTGCCTATGGCGAACATGTTTGTTAATGGATCGGGATGAAATGAGCAATCTTTATAGAGGACCTGCCATAGATGCTTCCTACCAAGTTTTACTTCATTTGGCTGAGGGGTTTCAGAGGAGAAGATTAAAATGTGAAAAGTTAACGGACGATGGACGCCAAGTGATGGCAAAAGCTCACATTGCCTTTGGCAAGGTGAGCTAAAAAGGGTGCAGTCGACTCGCAGCTGCAAGTAATAAAGTTTACCAGTTGCTTGCCCGTGGTCGGTGGTTCTCTCCGGCTTCCTTCACCACTAAAACTGGTCGCCATGATATAGCTGATATATTGTTGAAAGTGGAGTTAAAACACCAAAAATCAAATAAAATCAAATCTGGACAATTATACAGGGGTAACAGGCGAAAAATCACAGAAGGTATTAGCCAAGTTGGATATTAATTCTACTCTTATCACAAATACATATGCAGGGTCGCCCTAGGAGGTGTGGACCCCATAACATAATAATCATTGCTGTTCTCTGTAAAACTTAGTATTTTTGTTTGTGTGTACTTGAACAGCTGAGAGTATGCAACTTCAGTGGGGCTCAATTGGCTTAAGGCAGATCCTGTATATATGGTTCATTCTACCTAGGGCTATTATTTCATGTTGGTATGCTAATTGGATTTACAACTACCTGTGGAATCAGTTTCTATCACCACTAAAGTTGTGATTTCGAATCCTGCTCGTGGGGAGGTGTGCTTGATACAACATTATGTGATAAAGTTTGTCAGTGTTTTTCTCCATTTTCCTCCAACAATAAAACTGACCACCATGATATAACTGAAATTTTGTTGACTGTGGAATTAAACACCATAACCCTAACTCTTCATTCTACCTATTAGTACAACAATATATTACAACTTTTTGAAAATAGACAAAAAATATATATAATTTTGAACCAGAATATGTGGAATACTTTTTTGCTATATTTTGCAGCAGCAAGACAAGACATAACTTAGAAAATAATCCTACATAATATATCTCAATCAGGGCGAGGTGTACACCATTTTGTGATAAAGTTTGTCAGTGATTTGCAACAGATCGGTGGTTTTCTCCGGGGTCCTCCACCAATAAAACTGACCACCACAATATAACTGAAACATTGTTGAAAGTGGCGTTAAACACGATCAAACAAACAAACCAAATATATCAGAAAATACATGTAATTCATTCAATCAATATTCAGTAAGTATGATGTTGGTCACCAAACTGGATGGTAGTTATTAATACAAATGTAGATTGCAAAGTCATTATTTTTAATTTAGTTCTTCAACTTTGTTGTCAATTGCTTGATAATTTATTTTCTTTTATATACTCTTACTCTCAGCTGATACTGATATATGTCAATAAAATATAATAAACATAGGCAAAATTTCAAAATCTCTTTTTTATTAGAAAATCTGAGTCTTAATCTATAATAACAGTCTTTTATCCTACATCTTTGAACTATGAAAATGTCTTCAAATAAGTTGCATATGGTTATTTCTACTACATGTACATGTATGTGATGTCATAAACAATGTAAAATTATTAATACAGATAAAATCCCTGTTTTTAATATTTAATAAAAGAAAAGGTTTTTAAAACAAAATGATAATCAAATAACCTCAATTTTTTTTTATTGATTTAGTTAAAGTATTTGTACAAGGAAACTTCCTCCAAAATCATGTAATGTCTCAATAAATTAATTTTAAATTAAAAAAAAACCTCCCTTCCAGATCTCAGCTAACGTATTCCGATGAATAAGGTTCCTGTTAAATTTATAAAAAATTAACTAATTACTCATGTCACATGAAAAGTTGTCTATTTTCAGCTAAAAAAAAATCCTTTCACCCCTTCTCCCCCCCTCCAAAAAAAACCCAAAAACTCAACAACATAAAATTTAGGATGAAGTCTTTGATGACTTGAAATGAAAGCTTAAATAGCATAAAAATTAGTCATAGAAATGGTCCTCCTATGTTGGAGTTTGATCTGTCATCTGAAAGACTTCTAAGCCAACATCCAGTTCATGTTGTATTTGCTACCAAGTTCCTGACAACCATTCTGGAATCCATCAGCTGTAACAAAATAACATTATAGGACTTGATAACAGAAATTCTAAAATAATATGACATTTAAAAAAAAATAGATGATGTCTCAAAAGAGGTACCTGTGTTTTAAGGCAAACTTATGTTATATGTTAAAAGAATTCTCTATTTTATTAAAGATATATACCGGTACTTTGATTGTACCTCCCTCGTTTGATACTGTACATCACTTTCTCAGTCAAATCACAAACTTTGTAGTTACTGTATGTAGTACTAATGTATATATATTGCTGTTTTGTCTTGCATGTAGAACACTACATGTTGATATCAATAGAGGAGTAACAGAATTTAACACTCATCTGATCCTGTATCTCTCATGCATTGTCGTTTCGATATGTATACATGTATAAAAGAAGGAGATACTTTATTTACCAAATATAGGTCCACGAGGGACATGAATATTCACATATATAATTATTTAAAACATAACATATGTTTAACAAAGACAAAGATACAATTACATATACTTATAACATGTCATTTATATGCTCAGTGTGGTTGATATGTTTTAATACATCCAGCTATGATATATGTATCATATAAATATGATGATAAATAAATAGAGAGAGCCGACTATTTGTATCCTACCCGTGTCTGAAACAGAGAGGCAAACACAATGATAACCTTTCTGCAGGAGACACCAGGTGACGGTGCTAAAAGGATGATAGTCAACCCTTAATTTTGAGGTACAGGTATGAGCCATTTATATCCTCCCTGTGTCTAAAGCAGAAAGGCAAGCACATCGGTTGCACTTCAGCAGAAGACACCAAGGGACGATGCTAAAAGGAATATATATAGATGGCTTCATCATGCAGTTTTATAATTATTGCATTCAAGTTTAAATTAAAATACATGTAGCTATCTGAGAAAACTAATTCTACAAGTACATATATGATGAAGTTAGCCATCTCTTTGATCTGCATTGTTATATTCCTTTTATCCATGATCATAGTCACAGGCACTTGTCTCTAAAAATGTGTACCATATATCATATATTATCTTAATATATGGTACACATTTTTTTTTAAGAGACAAGTGTTATTTTTAGTCAAAATAATGAATCTTCCAGCAATCCAGAGATTTGTATTTTTTAGGTCGCATTAATTTCTGTATTAACAGGAGGAAGCTGATCTAAAAATTGCTAATGAAAATTATAGCTTCCTGGAGTTATTTGGACTATGAGTGATATTACAGGCAGCTAATGACCAAGTGTTATTGGCGATATGGATATATACATATATGCATATCATTAACCTTTCAACCAAAAATTGTGGCTATGTTTAACCAGAAGCATTGTGAGTCATGTGACATGTTGGTTTGTAAACAAATGCAATTTAAGCATTATTTTCATTCTAAAAAATAATAATCAACTAAAACAATGTTAAAACATCTGAATTATATAATAAATTAAGCAATCGGTCATTTTAAAGTCCTTGTAATGACACCTTTATTTTTTTTCTATAGCCTCAAATTGCCCGCTATACCACAATATGCGTTGATCAATGTAGGGTGTCCAACTAATTTTATAAACAATATAATCTGCCAATGAAAATTAGTGTTACAGATTGGTAACTATAATCAAAAGATTTTGTAAGGTCCCTTTTCATTGGCTGATGAAATTCTATTTGATTTCAAAGGCTCAAACTTTTACTACATGTTTGAGTTTTGTGATAAAGGGGAGATAAATCATTTTTTCAAGACAATTTAATAAGAAAAGAAAGATAACTCTAATTGTACTTGCCTCAATTCTTTTCAGTATAGTCTGTTTTTAATAACTCAGGATGTTAATCTAAAAAAAAAATTCTTAAATACATACGACACTAAACACAAGTATCAAAGTATCACTATCTGATTAAAATTTTTGTATTAACAAAAGACTAAATTATATAATTTTTTATTTCAACCCAGAAAAGAAATATTTTATATCAGAACCCTATCATAATTATTAACTAGTTTCACTGTTATAAATTAACTGAACATACATAGATATAAAACAATACATACCATTGAAATATAAGTTTCCTTCTTTATAGTCCGATTTGAATTCTTTGGTTGCCAGTTCAATAGTTTCCTCATTTAAAAATTCACCATCAAAGTATCTCAGCTGTAATGTAAAGATATATACATTATTGGATGAATGCTAGTTACGCTCACTGTTACTCATGAAAAAGCATGAAGCAATGGTGTTAGCAAAATAACTTAAAATTAAATAACCTAAAACACAAACATTAAAATACATATGCCTGCACCACAATTATTGATATTTCACTGTGAATATTTAGTTTGATGTATTGTTGTTGTGCATCAATCATAATAGTTAATTGCACATGCCCTCCTGGGGCCCTGATTTGGTTAATAAGCTTATTTCTATTTCTATTTCTATTCCATACACAATATAAAAAGCAGATTACCAATTTGAGTAATTTTGCAAATTAAGAAATACACATAAGTTACTTATACATGTTAATATACAATTATGGCCTTCGTGAGAAGTTAATATCCATAATTATTAAATTGAGAAGTGTTATTTTCCCTGAGGTCCGAAGGACCAAGGGAAAATAACCCTTTCGAGATTTAATAATTATTGATATTAACTTCTCACGAAGGACATAACTGAATTATTATACTGAACTAATATGAGGGAAATAACTAGTTATTGGTGTGACGTGCAAAAGCGCGCCAATTTCAAACAGTTATTTTGTGCTACATGCAGATTCCCTCACAGTTATTTGACCTAAGCGCAGTTTGCCACAGGAATAATGAGTTATTTCTTGTTCCATGGGGATAAAACTTCAAAATATCTTAACTATTTCTTGCTTGGTTTCTATAGTAAAGTATAATAATACAAATTGTTAGGTAAACAACATGCCAATCCCTGAATTCATAAATATTCACCTAGAAAAATTGTTATAGGTAGTTAAAATATTATTTTATGGATTGTTTGAACATGGTTTTAGGATTATAAATGTACAGTTAGTAAGTGCAGTTGCTGGATTAACATTAAGTATGAAAACATGTTTATTTCAATTTATCAGGAGAGTAATGTAATCTCTGCATATTTCATCAAGTTTAAATGAAAATCAATAAATATCATTTAATGTATTACACTTTACATATTACTGAATACAAGTCTCATTTTAAATTTTGGTAAATAATAAATCATATTTCAAAAAATTGTCATTATCTATAAAGACAAATTATACAGAGATGAAATATAGGTATGGAAAAAATGCCCTTATTCACATTGAAAGAAAAATTAGGAGTAAGGAAAGGGGTGGTGGTGGTATGGTCAAGTGAAGATTGAACTGTCAAGTCAAATAATGCATTAACCTTAAATGTGTCATTGCTATAAGACATTATTTTCTCTTTATATTTGGTATCTATTCCTGTTATTTCATCAGTCCATACATGGTAAATTTCTTTCCCTATAAAACTCTCTGGGTCCTGGAATATGGCCATTGTTTCATTTCTGAGTTGAAGAATAGTTAAAAGATTCTTCTTCAACTTTTCTATCTCATGTAGTTTTCCTTTTGAACTAAACTGTAATAGATGCTTATCTTCATTATGTAATGTCACGGTTTCTTTGTGTATATTAATTTGTTTTTTTAATCCAAAATTATTTTCTTTTTTCATCTTCAATAATGCCAATTCAGATGTAATTTCATTTATATTTTGCCAAATTCTAATTTCAGTTATATTTTTCAACACTTCATTCTTTTTTTCCTGTTTTCTTTCATCACTTTCCGTTTTGTTTTTAATTCGTTCCTGCAGTATTTCAGATCTTTCCTGCGCTAACTGCTGTTTATTTTTTTTTTCATTTTCTGAGATATTCTTACTTTCTAATCTTGCCTTAGCAATCAGTTGGCTTTTATCGGAGTCACTTTTTTCTTTTAACCAATTTTGTGTTTTGTTCACATTGAACATTACGGACCCTTCAATTGCTGGTGTGGTGATATTTGGACAGAAACGCAGTTTCTGATCTAAATGGCCAAAGACTCTTTCCACTGAAATGTTGTTTGGTGGACAAGATTGACTCTTTTGTACCAAAGTGTCTGATGGATCATGATATCTTCCACCTGGTAAAAAATCTTTAAATAGATTTTTGGATTTATCCAGTAAACAGATACAAAATCGTTTTAATGCCAGCTCAGTAATTGTGTCGTATTCCTTGCTACAAGTGAAAAGTAATTCGTTTTCAGGTTTAACTGGAAGTGTAGGCTCATCAGAAAGTGAGACATTATTCTGAAGCAGTAGCTTTGGATCTTCTATGCATATTTCTAAAAGTTGGACAAGACGGTTATAAGTATAATCCATTTGAATTGCAGAGATTTCATTGTCAGCAGCTATTTTCCAGTAAGGTTCGGTGATGATGAAACAAATAATTCCTAAAGCTCTGCATAAAGACAAAATTGTATCGTTCCTTAAAGCGTCAAAAATGTAATTTTGAGTGTAATTTAAAGAAAGGTTTGAAGATTCCAGATACAGTATAAGAAATTTAGCCAAATAGAAAGTTCCACGAGCATTGTAAAATAGAGTGTTGAAGCAGTTTCCATGGAAATTAATTATCAGAATATCAGTTATGTTATGATGGTTTTTTAAATATACTGTGGTAAAGAGAGGGTCTCCAGATCCATCTTTGAAAAATAATTTACTGAGAAATTTTAATAGACACAGTGTTGTTGATTCTTTTTTCTGTTTGTCAATATGAACATCAATTTCATTTTCCAGTTTTATTAATTCTTTCTCGCAAATGTCTGAAAACTGTAATAGAGGGTGTACTGCACATTTAAATGATTCTATGGAATGTGAAGAAGATGATTGAATTTCTTTTGACAAAATATTGTTAGCTTTATTGTCAGTGGCACTTCTATCAGTCATGAAATTTGATACCTTTTCTAATGGGTTTGAAGAATTGGTTGACATGTTAGATACATTCTTCATAATAGATAATGTGTAATCTGCATATGTGGTGGCCTTTATATCTTTAATTTCCTTTATTCCTGTGATAAAGTTTTCTTTTTTTTCATTTGAAACTGACACCATAAAAATGTCTCCCTAACTTTGTGGTGGCATCCCTATGAAGTGTCAAGTTTTTACTGTTTTCTATTGCTTCACCAACATGTTGTTTCGCAATAAAGCTCATTTCATTACTAAAATTTGCAGCAGTTGACTCACTGGGCAGCTCATCAATGTGCATATCAAATACATCTAAAATGGATTTAATTAGAGGTGCACAATGTTGTAGGCCAATTCCTCGACTTCTAAAATTATAGTAAATTTCCCGTATTTTTTCATTATATGGCCTTCCAGTTGTGTCATTTCGAGTTTCAATAATTTCATTGTTATTTTCGTCTTGACGTTCCTTCTCAAAATGCAGCAAATCTATTTCATCCTTTAGATCATCTATAATTTTTTTAGTAATGTTGCACTGTGTGCTTTTTTCTTCAGATTTTATTCTTTTTTCTTTTTCCAAATGGTTTATTTTGAGTCTTAAGTCCTTGATAATAATTTGTTGCCTCAGGATAGTTGAGTTTTGGCGTTTTATTTTTTGATTTAGGTGTGATAAATTGATTTGCTTAATTTTTTCTTTTAATTTCATGTTTGATCTGTCGTGATTTTCAACATCTGTTTTCAATTTTTTTATAGTTTCATCAAAATCCTTAATTGTTCCCGATGGTTTCCGTTTTAAAATTCGTCTTAGGAAAGTAAATTTTTCTTCCAAATATTTGTGCAGCCTATATTCATTGTGGCAATTTTTAAGCCTCTGTATCAGATGGACAATTCTCTTAGCTTTATTATAAAGGCTGCCAACTATTATGGTGTCTGGATGTAATTCACCTAGCTCACACAGAGCTTTGTGCACCATTTTAGGTTTACCACCAACATTAGTAAAAATTTCCTTTATGGTATTGTTTGTAATGCAGCTCTTTGACATTTTGACAGTTAATTTTTTTTTATAATTACCATAAATGCTGAAGAATGAAAATATATAAATATTTGAGAGTTTTCTCCCTTTTCAGTCTTAAATATAATCAACACCTGTTAATTGTTATTTGAAAAACTATAATATTATACATAAATGTATTGTATTGTGCCAACAATTCTGATAATTGTGCAAAATTTGAGGAAAGGCATCACAGATTTGTTCAAATTACATTATGGACATGTCAATATCCAGCATAAGGGAAACAACCCAAATCAGGTTGAAAAGTATGATTATTGACAAACTGGGATGGACATAATTGATTTTTTATATTGTTTGAACATTTTTTATTTGTTATTGAATGGGCAATATTGGTTTATTACTTGTTAAAAATCTCAAAATTATACCCAGTGAAATAGACAATATTTTATTTGCACAACACATTTATAATAAATGGTTATGGCATAAACAGAAACAATACAGACTAACATGATCATTTTTATTTTGGTATAAATTGGATCAAATTTGTTTCCTTTTTGTACAACTTTTGCCATATACTTGTTGTTGGGTGTTGTCTCATTACTGTTTGCTCCATATCTCATTTTATTTCAATATAATAAAAGAGTTAATTTATATGGATAAGTGTCCTTATAAATGATTATGCTTAAACCAATAAAAATTAAATATATAAAAAAATATGAAAGATATCTGCAATCTTTTTATAATATAACATTTTTCTTACCTGCAAGTTTTGCAGACTTTGTGTCAATAATTTTACTGATATAGCCAAGGGAAATAATCTAAAATGTAAAAAAAATAATTCATAACATATATCTTAATATAGATCAAACTATGTCAGATTCTATGATGTGGCATTAAGAGGTCACTTATCCATATAAATTAACTCTTTTATTATATTGAAATAAAATGAGATATGGAGCAAACAGTAATGAGACAACACCCAACAACAAATATATGACAAAAGTAGTACAAAAAGGAAACAAATTTGATCCAATTTTATACCAAAATAAAAATTTGATTTGAAAAAGACTGCTAAGTAAAATGCACTGTTTTAAACTCTTAGTTGCACATTATACATATGTATTTTGCATTCATTTGATTTTTTTTGGGTATTGTGTTACATTGTATTTAATCCAAATGTTATTCAAAACAACAACTAAGCCAGGAATGGAGCCATACCCAGACAAGGAATCATACTGGTGTATCTTGTTATTGTTGGTATGGATTGTAGGTGAAAACTGCACATTCCAATAAACAATGTGTGAATGTTCTGTGAAATTTAAGTGCACATTCCATTAATGATGATAAAGTGATAGGAAAATGAATCTCACCTGAACAATTTGATGTTTATAATACTAGTACCCTGGGTAGTCTCCATATTTTATATATGATATGTACATAATGTACAGAATAACAATCAATCATCACCGATCACTTGCATAAGCATCAAGGCTTGAATCCAAGAAAAACAGTTTGTACTACATTCAATATCTGAATTAATTTTTATTAAAATCCTGTAGTTTCTACAGAAAATATTCAAGTACATTCATGCTGCTCTCAGTACTGTACCTAAATGTTTTTTAATACAACAATTCACCAGCCAAATTCACTTATGGGTGAAATGTGAGCAACACTGGCCCAAAAAGTGAATCAGTGGGATTGCAATTTATGATTGCCTAGTTTCATTTTACTTGTTTGAACTTTAAATACCTTGTATTATTTATGTTGATTTTTCCAATATCACATACAGGCATGATAGGTCTTTTATAGGTAATGTACACTGCAGTTAGGAACACAGGTATAAAGAAATAGGACCCAGTATCACCAGCTGCAGGGTACAACCCCTCCTCAATGGGTCGTCCGTACAGGACGAACATACATATTGAGAGAGTGCCAAGCTCTTTGCACGTTAAAGATCACATCATCAGTTTTCACTAAGAGTAAGGCTGTTCGCCACTGCCTGGGCTAAATTTCTTGCCCCTATCAGTTTCATCCTCCTTTTCCAATAGCAATCAAAAAGACATTTAATTAAAAAATCATTAAATTAATTTCCTCCTCTTTCAATAATTCCTAATATTAGCTCACCTGGCCATAGGCCATGTGAGCTTTTGTTTTGTCATGGCTAAGTGTCTGTCTTCCGTCCATCGTCGTCCGTTAGCTTTTCACATTTAAATCTTTTTCTCCGAAACCACTGAACAGATTTGAACCAAACTTGCCAGAAATGTTCATTTGATGGTCCTCTACCAGATTTGTGTTTTTGGTACTGATTTGAAATTCAACATGGCTGCCAGGGTCCATAATGTGTTCTCATTGGCTTGTTGCTTCAGTATTCGTTTCCTGATCTTTTCAATTCAGGCATTCATATATTTATTTTTGGTGTATTAACGCCACTTTCAACAATATCTCGGCTATATCATGGCGACCAGTTTTAGTGGTGGAGGAAGCTGAAGTATCCGTAGATAACCACCGACCATGGGCAAACAACTGGTAAGCTTTATCACTTGTGGCTGCGAGTCGAGTGCACCCTTTTTTTTTATTTACAAAGGCAGGTGCGAACCCATGCCATATTAGTGATAGGCTTGTATGAGTTGTAGATCCAACGACCTAACTCATTGAGCCACTCGGGGTCCCTGGCATTCAAATTTGACTTCTTGTGAAATGTTAAATATATTTACAAACCAACTAGAGTTATTTGATGTTCATTTCCTACGTTTAAGAAGCCTTTCTAAATGGGAAGAACTATCTGAAGAATCACTTTCCCAATCTGAAGGGAATCTTAAACGTAGGACAGGAACAGGCACATTCTGTAGATCATCTGGTCTTTGTGTTTCAGCATCACTGAAACTTTCCCCATTAATTGGGAACTGTGTTTCAGCATCACTGAAACTAAGACCAGTCTGATCTACAGGAAGTTGCCCAATAATGTCATTAACAGACTGCCACTGACTGTTATCCTCAGACTGTTCAGTTAGTGGAAGATCCATTAACTGTGACAAGTCATGTCCAGTGGATTCACTATCATTATAGAAATATTGTGAATCACTGCACAATGCATTGGGCAGATCAGTATCCCCTGAATCATTAGAAAAAAGACTGTCACTGTCATTGAAAGTATTTTGTCTAATTAATTCAGGGGATTCTACCTGGATATCATCCACCTGTATGTCAGATTCATCTGACCAAGTATTGATTTCAGCAAATACAGAATCAGATGAATCTATAGTACCGGGACCAGCAATAATACTTGCATAATTTCTGCAGCAACAACCTACATGAGAGTCTCTTGGATTCAAATGCAACTCAGCAAGAGTCTCAGGAATTGAGCTATCAGGGGTAATTTCACAATGTTCCCTCATAACAAATCTATACATCATGGCATACTTTGCATTGCTGAACAAATACAATTGGTGACTAAAACCACCCAGGGACCAGTTATCACAGCGAGCCATATTTCTGTAAAATTAAAACATTTATTTGTCTTTTGAGTCAAAAATATTTTCAGATATTTGATAACGAACTGCCTTCATCCTAACATTAGTTCCATTATCATAATTATGATGGAAATAATACAATTCTAACAATGAAAACTTACAACTTTCCAAGGACAAACAATAAAATATTGTCTGACTGCTGTTTACTATCGGTAAATGTATTGGCTGATCAATCTGAAAAAAAGTTAAATATGTTAAAAACGATGGGTCTGTACCATTAAACTGAATTCCATATGCAATATGAAATAAAAAATAAATTCCAAAATAACACATTTCACAGTTACCAATAGAGGAGATCTTTAAACTAGAGGCTTCCAGGAGCAAACCTTGTCATGATTGTAGGAATATAATGTTAGTATGGTCTACCAAAGGATTATTGTGACCAAGATTGACTGATCGGTTTCTGAAAAGAAAATTTGCAAAGTGTTTTCCATAGGGTCCTATGTTAAACAAAGTCCCACGGTGGTGGCCATATTGGATGGGGGCGGACCTGTCGGATAAAAAAATGTAAATGGTCCACCAAAGGATTACTGTGACAAAGTTTGGTTCCATATTGGCTAAGTAGTTTTATATAAAAAAGATATTTAACATATATATATATCCCATAGGGTCCTATATTAAACTATGTCCCACGGTGGCCACCATCTTAGATGGCGGGTGCACCTGTTGGGTAAATTATTTTAAATTGTCCACTAAATGACTGTTTTGACCAAGTTTAGTTCCAACTGCCTCAGAAGTATCCGACAAGAAGATTGACAGTCTTTCCCATAGAGTCTAATGTTAAAATATGTCCCATGGTGGTGGCCATCTTTGATGGCGAGTGGACTTCCAGGACACAGTTTTCAAAGGGGACCACCTAAGAACTATTGTTACCAAGTTTGGTTTCAATTGGCCCAGTAGTTTCAGAGCAGTTGATCTTTGTACAAGTTTACGACTTACGATGGATGACGATGACAATGACGAGGACGGGTGCCAAGTGATAACAATACATGTAAACATATTTTCAGTTTGGTATTTTGCGCTGACTGACCTAGTGACGTCAGGAGAACAATCACTTTTGATCGGTGATATCCAATATTTTCCTTTGTGAAAAAAAAAAATTACGGGAAAGGTTTAGATCCCTTGTAATGGCGGGGAACTGGAAATTCATCTATTATATCTCACATGGCCCTTTGGGTCAGGTGAGGTAAAAAAAAAATTATGACAGACATAATATATACTGAATATGTGTGCAATGTTGCAGGCTCATACAACTTCTGGTGATTTTCAGTCATCTTTTTTACACAGCAGTTATTGCCAATTGTAATGCCTGCCCATTTCTTTCAATAGAACTGCATACATTTCAACTTACATACTCCCCCCCCCCCCCTTTTTTTAACACTACACATTAATGCCCTCTTCAATAAAACAAATGAAGTACAAGTATTTGTAAACTTTATTTTATTTCTTTTTAAGCATGTTTAAACCATTTTCATTTCAATATAATATAGGACCATTTTGAAACTGACTTTAATTAAAGGGAGATAAATGTGAGAATTATAAATCATCAAATTCGTGAAAATGCTCAACGGCCGAAGTCGGCAAAGTGGAACACTTTAATATCTTCTAGGAACAATTGCAAGGCTACAGAGATACATTCTATAAGTGGCTGATATTGATTCACTGTAAATATTAAGGTAATTTTGCAAAATTGAATGTCATACCACAGCTCCTGTGGTCATACGAGGATGAATGCGCCGCTTTCATTTTCAATTTTAACCTTTAAATCTGTTGTCTGCTATTTTTTTAAGGCTATGATAGTTGATTTCAGACCTCTCACTTTTCATATGGACCAACTTTTACCTACTTTATAACGGTTTAGTAATTCCAAAACGTGATGTCACGAAGTGTCTCCTAAATAATTGGGTGCCAACCGTGCATTCGATTCGTCAATCACAACTTCCGGTTTGTAGAGTTACTTCCCTTTTCCCGTTGTTGGACACTCTAATCAATGAAGACGAACTTGCATGTAGAATTTTTAACTGATTTTACATCGAAACTTACCAATTGTGATATAAATAAATATAAAATCCTAATTTAAATCCAACTACTGAATTTCAAGTCAATAATTTCACCAGATCATGTTCAATTCAGCGATACAAAAATATCTCAGGCACAAGGCTTCATGAAATAAATATGGCCTCTCTTCCGGTTTCATAAAGCTGATTTATCCAGGCCTGTTTAATGACCTGATTACCGCCATATTGGACATTTTCCGAAAAAGTAATATTTACGGACCGAAGGGGAAAGAAATCAGAATTACCAAAATATGAGGTTTGCAAATATATATAGATGATATTACATTATGTAGAAATGATTTATCTTTACATTTATATAAATTATATATACGATTATTGATCTGTTAAGCTGTTATCCAAGTGTTGTGTGCAATATTTACATGTAAAATGCCATTTTATATTAACAGCATTTGTTAATACTAAATAATATCAAAATAAGGCACAATTAATAATCTTATTTTATTCGAAATGTACATACGTTAATACTAGTTTTAAATACAATCGAATATGCGTAATTTGTTCAGAATATTGGTAATCAAAGGAATTAATTGATGTGTGTTCATATGCTGCATCAATTTTGTTTATTTTAATTGTCAGCCATATTGTTTGTTTATCGTTACTTTAGACACGCCTACCTTATGTTTATGTAAAGTTTATAGTAAGCACGAGTATATCATCATGTTATCGTTTTGGCTATTAAAAACATAATACAGATGATTATGTACTATTCACACAAAAACACATCACTTTGAATGACATTATTGTAATCTTTGTTGATAATTATGATTTTTCTCTTGCATTTGATTTATTGCAATAATAGCTTTGCACAAATAAAGTCTGTCTGATTTACAATTTCACCCAACACTTTTTAATAATAAAAATTCATGTATAGTTTTAGCATCCCTTCTTAGACAGTTTTATAATTTTAAAATTATCTTTGTGTTGTGTCTAAATAGATGAATGGTACAGTTCTATCACAGGCACTTGTCTCTAAAAAAAAAAATATGTACACATTTTTTTTTAGAGACAAGTGCCTGTGAGTTCTATATATACCTGTATTTTGTGTAGGGATATATGTTACTCAGACAATTATTTTATACTAACTTACAACTTTTCTAAACCTCAGTTTTATGTTTTAATTTTTTTCAAATGTTGAAATTAACAAATATTAACTACCAAAACCCTGTTAGATAGACAGACCCACTATTGTCATCTGTTTCTATTAATATTATCTATTTATCCTGCAATGGTAGCTCCATTTAATAATTTTTGAAATAGGAAAACTACCTCATAGTATTATGGGATTTCATTTTAAAATTCAAATTTGGATTTTATATCAATAATCTTTTGTACTGGTGATTGTAAAACAAGAAACAAAACATGAAGACTGTGTACATTGTATGTTATTTGTGCTAAAAATAATTAAATAATATTTTGTACACAATACCAAATTATTTTTTTTTATTAATGATATCTTCGTCTGGTTGCATCTACCTCATTAATTAAAACATCACAAACATTTCTTAATAAACAATATTTTATTACTTTTTGGATAAGATAAAAATGTCTTTAGATAAGTGACTTTTGAAAGACATTGTAGAACCCTTGAACTCTTATAAAGTCAAGATCATGCTCATTCAATTACTAGTAAATACTATTCTGCAAGAGACAACATTCATTAATATCTATGCAAATAACCCTTTTATTTTATAACAGAATTGTAGAATTGATGAAGATATTATACATTGTCAATATTTTTTTTTCAGACAAAATTGTAGAACTCTGTCCAAAATGATGAATGATCCAGGATGAAGACTCTAGCATTGATATGACAATGTTAGATGGATTTTAATTTCAAAACATTCCATTATGGAAAGCTGGGGCATACTGTACATGTACCATTCACTGGTTGTTGGGAAAATTAAAGAATTTATTTGTGATAATGCATTTATATCCTATTAGCTGATACACTTTACAATATTATGAAAATTTTCATTTACCCTGAAAACATTCATGGGAATAATATATGTGGATTTCAAAGAACTGTGAAAACAAACATTTTATTGAGTAAAATCTGACAAAAGATAAATTTAGCTTAAATTGTTTATCTTTTTATTACCATTCTCCCTGGAATTGCTACAAACAAGAAATATTATATCTAAATGTACTCTTGTCAAGTGTACTCCATGTATACTTTTAATGGGATAGTGTCTGCAATTTGAGGCAGTTTTTTTGGGATTATTTTTTTTACAGAAAAAAATTAATCTGTATCTGTTGAAAATTGTACCACATTGTAATAGCAATAAATAGGGTTAGTTTTATGGTGTTTAACACCACTTTCAACAATAGTTCAGTAACATCGAGGCAGTCGGTTTTATTGGTGGAGGAATCCTGAGAAAACAACCTGTCGGAATTCACAGACAAACTTTATCACATAATGCTGTATAAATTATTTATGTAAACAAGAACCATTTAGTTGTGACATCATTTAAATGGCACCATTTGGAGGACTGTTTATAAACCATTAATTTATGACATCATTAGCATATTTTGCCAAATAAATGGAAATTCAATGGAGTTTCAAGTAAAAGCCAATGGTTTTTAAATTGAGTTACAATGGTTTTACATATGGAATTTAAATTTAAGACAAAAGGTTTTTCAATGGATATTAATTTTTTTTTTAATTGGGTTTTCTAATGGAGTTTCAATTGAAAAAAAAAAAATCCTAGAAGGCAATCACCACAGGGAAAACTTCTTTTTTTTCTTTTCTTTTTTAAACATTTGACAGAAATCATAACTGGAATGTTCCTCTGATGGTCTTTTACAAAATGTGTGTGTTTTTGTGTCAATTAGAAATCCAAGATGGTAGACATCACAGGGCATAACTTTAACATAGGACCATATTGGAATATTAAATAAATTATTATTTTCATATACTCGAAAGATTCAATCTAAATAGTGTTGATCTGAAATCCAAGTTGGCTTACTCCACATGATATTGCCTAACTATACTAGGAATATGAATGTAAAGGTTATTCTAAAAAAATGAAAACTTGCTTGAACACAAACAGTGCATGTATAACCAAGTAAAAGAGAAAGGTGTAAAGATGGTCGTCTTGTCAGGATATATTAAATAGCAAATTTTTTTTTTTTTAGATATTACTGAAGTAGAGAGACAACCCACCATTGAGACAATAAATAAGTTAGCTATTACTTAAGTAGAAAAACTTCATCCACCCTTGAGACAATCAATAAGTTTGCTATTACTTAAATAGAAAGACTTAATCCACCATTTACAGTACATGTAAATATGATAACATCACAGACCCTCAATTTCAAGGTAAACAGTTAAAAAAAAGTGCATTTGTCTGTAATTTATTAATTAGATTTTATGGCGAGTGATTGTTGTTTATGCTTATATTGCAAATGAAAATTTGGTACAAATACATAGCTATATCCAACAAAAATTCGTTAGAAACTGATGATATCAACTAAATTATGATTTCTTTTATACTTTGAAAGATGATACAGCTTATTTTGTGCACCTTGTTATTTAAAATAATGTGTGAAATCTTATACACAAAAAACATTTGATGTCATTGAAATGCTTGCTTGTGTTGGGTAGTATTTTGTACTACATCATGGCATACGAATATTTCTTTGAATCAATTATAAAGAAAATAATAATTCTATTAAGACATGTTTAAAGTATTGTACATCAAAGATTAATTGTTATTTTTAATGTACGACCGTTGTTAGCTTGGGTCTTTAATTGGGTGTTTAATTGGAATTAAACTTTATAATGATTTCCTAAATAACCTCTTAAATTATTAATTAAACTTTAATACATTGCAAAATTAAGGATTCTATCTATCGAAATGAATATTATTTCTTTATTATTAATTTATGCCGATATATCCTTAATTTAAACAGCTAATAACAAAAATGTGATGTACTTTATTTCCGTTACAACTTTCATTTGATCTGTAAAAAAAGGGGGATCATAATTTTTTTTTATTAACACAATGCTAAGATATCGTATATCTTTTTATATTTTATATTTTAATAAAATATAATTTTTTTTCTTACCAACAAATATTCCTAGGATATTATTTAATAAGGATTTATTGATTTTTGTACCAGGGCCCGGGTTACAACTTTTATTAGTTTCCATCATGAAAAGTGCCAAAAACGTCATTAAAAACTATTTTTTCAACAATTTTTTTTTCTATTTAACAATATGTTATATATTTCTACAAAATATATCCAAGTTTCAGGAAAAAAGTTTCATAAATAACTATTTAATCACGAATTATTGATTTTGGACCCAGTGTTTTACAGTTCTTTCCACGTTTCAACTTTTATTCACTTTTGTCACGTAGCAAAACTCCCACATACCCGTGCATTATATTTTATTTTTGACTAACAAAAGTATTGACCTCTGACGGGTCACAAATCAGGTTAACATGCATACGAAATATTTGTTAACATATTAATCACATATATTAATAACGACCAATCGCAATATACAGGAAGTACGGAAGGTTTCTTAGGTATGATCATTGTGACAACAGACAAGCATAGAAACATTCCGAAAAGAAAGACGCCATGTTATCACCATCTCTCTACTACACGTTAAACTCCCCTTTCTATGATCTCCCCTGATTTATCCCAGCTCTATTTAAGATTAGATAATTTTCAGCGATACCTAGTTCTTTTGAATTTGATTTTAGATATCTCAGATGATTAATTGTTAGATTAGAACAATTTGTCAGCGTGTTCAAAGCCTTGTTCTTGCAATTCTGGCCAAAATCACATTTTTTTCCATTTCCCTCCATTTTTCTAATGAATGGTTTACTGTCTCATTATTGAAGAGTTCTAAAAGGGGAGGTAATTTCGATGTATTTTCAAAGTGCTACATAAATGCAAAGTTTTAACTACATACAAAAAAATCCTTAATGCTTAAAATCCATAAAAAATCTTTTAGGGTCTGATTCATATTGATAAATAATATAGGCTAGGATGAAAAATAATAAATCTTAAGCGTTTTATTAGTTTTTAGCGTGAAAATTGGTTTTCATGCCTTGTAGATAGTCATATTCTACGATCAAATTCAAATAGTTTTAAGCAATACTTATCGAAATAGTAGCATTTTTCTGGAAATTGGATATATCTATAGTACAGAAAAAAGTAGTAGATGTATCAAAATATTTCACAGATTTTTCTGAGGAGCGGGTGTTTTATTGCAAGGTTTTTGGTCAAATTTTCAATTTGAAAATGCGATTTTCTATTTGACATTATATCTCATCTAAAACATGACCATTTTCCAAATAACTTTACAGATGAATCGTCTAACATGGTCTCTTACAGAAAATACATAAAAAATCAAACAACTGCAATACTCATTGTATAAGTTTTTGGGTGGTTTGCATGGTTTTCTCATGGACTTGCACTTAATTAGACAAACGCACGAAACGAAATACGAACGAGCGATACACGAAACGAACGATACACGAAACGAACGAACGAACGATACACGAAACGAATGGACTATTTTATTAATTGTTTTAAGGGAAAACATATTTAATAAATGCATTTTTTTCTATAATTTACTCTACGGACAAATAAACAAGAAATCATGTATATAAACAAACGCCTCTGGTAGTTTCACCTGGGAAATACATGCACTGCAGATGTGAAATGTCAACTCTTAATTTCATTCTAATTAACAATTATATGACAACTTGACCGGGAAAATAACGGATACACCTATGTCTGGTTGTCAATACAGAATCCGAATAATTATATAAATATAAATCCTGTGTAATTATATAGTTATATAAATATAAAGTCATATTTGGAAGTCAAATATATGAGATTTAAAATTTAATCATAAATATAATTAAAATGAGACCGGCAACCAGTTTGAAGGACGAAGTCCTAAAATTTCAAAAATACGATGATCCGTACACGTTAGCCTCACCGCCACCGGACGCAATTACGAACAATTTCGATGATATTGACCGTGGCATTTGATAATAATTTATAAATTTGACCAAATTGATGAAGCTGATTGCATGTTCATATTTCAGATTAAACACCAATATTCCTTTTGAATCATAGCCCATATATTATTCAATGCTTTGTTACGGGTTTTAACTTGGAACAGATTTTCATGACCTCGTTCTAGTCACTCTGTGACCTAGATCCGGACACAATTTCGAACGACATCATAATAACCTTTCTAGTGTAAATTATTTAATGACAACTGTTAAAATTGAAAAAGCATTCATTCATTTACGTTCACATATCTATTTGTATATAATACACATGACATACAAACCTTTCCTTTATTCATACCATAAATGTGTGCCAGTTTGCATTCGGAATTCCTTGGACTCTTCAATGAATAAGGTACATCACGGATTTTGACATTTTGGGATAGATCAAGGTAACATGTATTATATTGACTGTTTTTGTTTTAATTTCAATGTGTTCTACATATGCATAGAACCAGGAGATCATATTCTTTCCAATTACAGGCATAAGATAACAAAATATGCGAACCTCAATGAATTTTAGCGATAGATTCCAAGTGCAATTGTCGATCGTTTTCTATTTACAAATATGAAAACCCGTCGTCTGCAACATTCAACAACTGCGCATGAATAATTTTCTCCCAAAACACGAGGAATTTAGCAGGGTATCTATTTATTAAAGCATTTTTTTAATTCATGTTTTGAAGGAACAATTAGGGGACATACTTTTTATTTCGTTCGTATTTGCGTCCGGTGAGGCTATTATCTTTTATTTTGAATTAATGGTGTAGACGATTTGTTATGGCGTTCATTTTACCTACGCCGCTCTTCCATCGGTAAACTGACGAGTTCTGTCCCCTGGCTCGTACCTCGGCTAGATTGAGACAGATTGAGTCAGTCTATAGACCTTTTTATTCTTAAAAACATGGGCGCGGCCATTATCGACTTCCGAGTGTGTCCGCCATTAGTAAAGTGTCAAAATCTTTTGTTCTCGGGGTTTATCGATACGCTAATGTATGATTTCTCTAGTACAGGTGTCACAATATACTGTTATTTCGGCTTGAAATTCAATGATAACACCTGCTGTGAAGTGATTTGTAAACGGAGATATAATGACAATGATATAATGACAACAAATACATTACCTGGTATGTATTTTTTTTTAATTACCGTTATATTCCCCATACAAAATCAGTATAAATCCTACTTGATAAAAAACTGCATGCACTTTTTTTCCTTTTTTTACTTTTTTTGTTGCTTTTCAAGCATAAGAAAAAAGGGGTAATCAAATTAATATTTTGTATGAAATTAAAAAGTAAATATATAGATTATAATATACGCTTTTTGAAATTATTACTATACGATTTAAAGTGAAGTAATAATGATAAAAAGTGTGCCTAACTTATAAGAAAGAACTTAACTTTGAATGTGACATCTTAAGGTGCATTTTTCAATTCTGTTTTATTTTATTTATTTTTTGCTTGTTAAATTGTAAAACAAATTAAAACTTTTTGTCGGTCAATTTCTTTATATGGATCTGTAGTGAAGATGAAAAGGAATTTAAGTTTTATCAAATTAAAACATCTGAATATCTGAATTTCTTTATCTGAAAAAAAAAAGTTTCATGAGGAACCTAATATAACTATTTGCTCCCATTTGTCTTCTTTTTTTAAATTTCTTTGCTAGGTTTTCATAGTTTTATATTGATTTACTCTTTAATTTTATATGTTTTTGAAGATTAATTAAAATTTAATATTGACGTGTTAAGGAAGTGGTAGCGCTTTCTAGACTTGTAGTCTGCTGAAGGTCGACCGTGTCAACAGCGATGCGATGCTTCCCGGGTTTGGCACTTAGGGGAATAGACAGTCGTGTCATTTTGCAACAAAGGTGTTAAATTCATATTGTAGAAAGATAACTATCACTATAACTGATAGTTAATTGTGTTTGCATAACAAGTTATAGCAAAGACATCACTAAAACACAAAAAAAAAATTAATTTATGTATTGGGTATTTGATTTGCAATATGACAGTTAAACTCTACCCCCTCCCACAAAGGGTTAAAAATGATAAAAATATATATAACTGAATTATAATGACAAAAAACTAAAAGAAAAAAAATTGCCGAATTTTATTGCAGGACATCATGTCGTTCATTTTTACATGTACTTCTTACAGAATCAAGATTTATCTACAGAAATGTGATACCTCTTTGTAAATTGTTAATTATTTTATGCGGCTTCTACATGAAAAACAATAATTCCTACACTGCTCACTTTGTTCCCGTTTCCTTTGTTTATAGTATTTAAACTTTCATTTAAAACAACATTTAACTCAGTTTTTTTTCCCTTTCTATGTTATCCTCTACCGCATAAGGAAGGAACATTATTCCTCCACATATTTGCTACTCTATCATTGTGCAAATGATTGATTTTTTGGTCAATTGCATAAGTGCTCCCTACATCATAAAAATATGCGACTTTTTCGCATTGTGAAGTGAAGACAATATTCGAGGGAAACTTAGTTCTTTTGTACAAAATATGTACCGTTAGTAAAACATGTGTGTTGAGGATTTACATACCGACCGTTTTGTTTGTTGCGTAACCCGCTTTGTATTGAAGTTCTGCCACATAAGCAAGGTTAAAATCTGAATAGCTACAGATCAATTTATTAGCCCACATCTGGCAAAATGACTAGCTAATTCTTTAATTTTGATAATATTGATGACCGTATAGATTTGTCCGCCCTGGTCCTGAACTTTGTGATTCTGAACAATTTAAACAATAACCGTTTAAGTTCAATTCAATAATCCATAATTCGAAATATTCGGCCAGAATCACGGGAATAAGCCATAAAATATTAACTGAAGCGTGTTTATCTAATCCAATTATGAATACTGATTAATCGTAACTAGTGTAAGCAACCGATTGTTACACTTTCGTAATGGCGGACGATAGTAACACTACCTAGCGTCCACGAACGATAACTAGGTAATCACCGATTTCTGAAAACGTCTATTCCATCATCGGGAGTTTCGTAGAAAGAGATTTTTTTATTAGAATTTTATTAAAAGTTTATTTCGATTTTGCATAGAGTAAATAATCAAAGAATTGGGAATTTTTCATTGAAATAGATTTCTTTTGCGTTTCTAAATTATCAATTGATCTATTTTTTAAACTTCCGGTGAGCAGAATTTTAGCTATCAATATAGAAGGAAAAATCGGACAGCTTACCGTTAGAAGGACTTCGTCCTTTATTAAATACATTGATAATATAAATTATGATACCTCGGCTCAGTATATATTCTCTATATAAAATTAAATGCAGATAAAATTACTATTTTGCATATAAAAATCCAATTGCTGATTTTGTTGAAATAGTTTTGATGACTGATCATGACAATTATCCCTAGGGAATAGTTCAGTTGAAACAGCATACGTTTTCCCGCGCTTTTATGGTTCGGATCTTTCGTGTTTTAACGTACATGCACCTACATGCCCGAGAGATATGATTATTTGTTTACCAGACGGTTTATTGTTGATATTCTTAATATTACTATTAAGAACTTCTATTTGTGTCTTTAATAGCCATATTTTCTCAGATTTCCTAGATTGCCTTTGCCTTTGGTATAGTAAAACACTTATTTTACTGGCTATTCGGACAATAGCAAGTCTATTGTCCCCCTTGTCTCGGGGGACAATACACTTGCTATTGTCCTCATAGCCAGTAAATAGGTGTATACTATTTAATATAAATTGTATTATCCTATTGTTTTACCGACTAATTTATCATTTATATATATCAATTGCGTATAAAATATAAGATTAGTTAATCACATCAATTTGCACAAAAGTCATTCAAATAATAACATGATACTATATTGTAGTTCTGTAGAACCAGGATCGTTTGTCATTGGATTGCTACGCTCCAATGATTCATTCGATCGTGTATTTCCCGTGCGTTCGTTTCGTGTATCGTGCGTTCGTTCGTCTGCGTTTTTCGTATAGTTCGTTCATTCGTTCGTGTATCGTGCGTTCGTTTCCTGTATCGTGCGTTTTTCGTATAGTTCGTGTGAAGCGTTAGTTCGTTTTTCGTTCGTTTCGTTTGCGTTTTTCGTGTTCGTTTGCGTTTGGTGTGTACGATAAGAGTTCACATGTAGCAATATTAAACACAAGTGTCAGCACAAAAACTTTTGCATTCTGTCATAATATTAATTTTCTGTCAAATATAACTCTTCTCCACCCCCCAAAAGGCAGTTGTTTCACATTGTTTACATTTTCACTCTCTCTGACATTTGTTGTACGTCTACCTTCCGAGCACACAGTCGTCAAAGAGCTCCGGTCGAAAATGTTATGTCAGCTTCCGGTACAAGTCACTTAGGCATGATTGACATACTGGCGACGACAACAAGTAAGTATTATGATAATATAGTATTATTATATCTTGAATTTAGAAGATGTCGTCATCTGTCGGTTATTTTTGTTTGTTTTTACCTATATGTTATTGTGGTTAACTTCATCGATTACTCAGATATGGATAAAATGATGGACATAAACAATGACAAATGCTAATAATGAGATTGAAATCATCAAATAAAGCTATAAAAAGTAGTCTATATGTGTAATTAAAGTACACAAGCCCTTTGGAAAGCTTATATACATGATAGTTTGCACAGGCGTGCCACCATGAATAATTTTAGACTTACTACAGTGAAAAACACAATGCTTATTTACGTACATTCGTTCCGGCTCTGTCAGCCACTACTTTCCGGTTGAGTCCCCAAAATTGTGTTTCAGTAGAACCGGTTTTGTCTATGTAAAAAATTGAAAGAATAGCGAAAACAGCTCAATATCACAATTATGCTTCCTTTTTGTAATTTATTTAAGGTTCATTATAACACTTGTCAAGAGTATGTTCGACTTGCAAATTGATAAAAAGAAAAAAAAAACAAAAGCATTGTCTTAAATGAATAACAGTTGTGCAAAAAACAACAGCTCATAGTCAAAATATTTTACATGTGGATGTTCTGTATAACATTAAAAGAAAGAAATACAAAACGGTTTGTGCAGAATTGACATTCGCCAAGTCAACTTCCACAGAATGGTCATGATTTTGTATAGAACTTGCAATGTTTTCTCTTTATTTGCTATGCAGTTGGATTATTGCAATATTCAAAGAGTGTTTGATCAAAAGTAGGAACTCTCACTGTTTATATAGATATCAAGTAACTCTTATTGTTTGGGATTATTTTTTGTTTTCAAATAATATATTGAAGGACAATAAAAAAAAATTGATTAAAAAAATTAATAAAAATAAAATAAAAATAGGGAACCGCATCGGTAGCGTAATGGTTAGCGTGCTCGCCTCGAGTGCGATATATTGTGGATACGAGCCCCTATCGGGTCAAACAAAAGAATATAAAATTGGTATTTGTTGCTTCTCCGCTAAGAACGCAGCATTAAGGAGAAAGAGCAAAGACTGGTTGGCTCGGAATCAGAATAATGTGTCCGAGTGGAGCGACATATCTACCCGCTGACTGTTGTTAGCTTACCTTGCCAAAGGCAATGTGAGCTTTAACCATCACTTAACGCCCGTCGTCCGTCGTCTGTCATCTGTTTACTTTTCACATATTAATCGTCTCCTCTGAAACGCCTCAGCCAAATGAAGTGAAACTTAGTAGGAAGCATCTATGGAAGGTCCTCTGTAACGATTACTCATTTCATCCCGATCCGTTAACAAACATGGTCGCCACAGGCGATTCTTGTTTCTGATTGGCAGATTTAAAAAAAAAAATCTTCTCCTCTAAAACTTCTTAGCCAAATGAACCGAAACTTGGTAGGAAGCAACTTTGGAAGGTCTTCTATAGAGATTGCTCATTAATTCATCCCCATCACACAAACTGAACACAAATATGACTTGTCCCGCATTTCATGAAACGGCTCCTCAACGGCTGTTACACTGATAGGATTCATCTGTAAAGTAAATTTAATATATAGCAGATACTAGTAAGTGAATGTTGAATGTAAAGATACACAAACATCTGTATGGAGCTCACAATATAATATAAATGTAGCAATCAAATTGTCTGAAGCTTATACAAATAAAATGAGTGTAATCGCAAGATTGAAACATAAGATGTTTTAATATTATGGTATTTCTTCGCTGCCCAGTTAATGTTTTTTTTATCCTGCACTTGTTCTGTTCGAGTAGTCACATTGTTTTGACCGGATATTTTTTGCTATACATTTGTATTTGGTTTCTGACCAATATATCTTTTTCTGGTACCTGATTCATGTTGAGCGACGGTAAGAAACAGTAACAGCATTTATGCTTATAAGCTTATAAACTTATCAAAAACGATTAGAACAACGCTTGTTTCTGCTCTTTTTAGACAATTTGACAGTTTTTTGGGGCTTTTGAAATAACACGATAGATACAATATACGTACATTGTCGGAAAATATATAATTCATTTCCACTCGCTGTGAAACAGGTAAGAAAAACTCGTCAAAACTCGTATATATAAATTTTATATTTTCGACAATGTATACAATTATATTGTCTATTTTTTTCTCTCCCTCGTTTCACTCCTCCGAATATATTTTTTTTATTAACTAAAATAACGTAGCATAAATAAGACTCTGACACAATGTAGGGTTGTGGGTTCGTTACAAGCTCGCATAGCATTATTATAAATATATATCAACATAGCAAATTCATTCAGTCTGTCATTTATACTCCCCACAAAAAATGCAAAATATATACGAGTGATTGAAATTCATTTGGCATTGGTGGATGGGCGGGGACTATAACATCCAAAGCACGAACTTTTGTCGTATTACAACTTGTAACGAACGTTGCATTAATCGAGTACACCTAACATTTTCTTTATATACAAACTGCCAAAATCGTCCGTGCAGAAAGGAATTCAATACAACAGCCTTTGTTAATTTACTTATCTGTAATGTTAATGTAAACAGTATACTGTGTTGAAATTTAAATATCGTATCCACGAAATTATTCCGGTCACTTTCTACCAATCTAACGAAGACTTGCTTGTCATTCGTAGAATACACCAGGCTTATCCTTACGAGCTAGTTACCCCAGCAAAAAGGTAACTAATACATGCATGTGGTAATTGTCCTGCATAAGGAGATATCCAGGGGCGGATCCAGGATTTCAAGCTGGGGTGGGGGGCGCACTTAAAAAAATCATATTTTTTCCAATTTTAGGGGCCGTTGTGGCCGTGATCGTATGCTAGTTGGACTTGCGACTACCCATTCATTCGGTGCATATCACCAGTGATGTTGTGAGTTCGAATCCTGCTCAGGACGAAGTGTACAGCATTATGTGATAAATTTTTCAGTGACTTGCGGCAGGTCGGTGGTCTTCTCCGGTTCCGCAGGTCTCCTTCACCAATAAAACTGACTGCCACGATATAACTGAAATAATGTTGAAGGTGGGGTTAACACCATAAACCATCAAAGGTGTCCAACATTGTCCCTATAAAGGGGAAAAAACGGTATTGCAGTATATACGGGTACATTGAATGTTCATCATTCCAGTGAATATACACAAACCGGTTCAAGGATTCAGCCACGATATCTTGACTATTTGTCATTTTTTCGGAACGGTATTTTTTTTCTAATCGTGAATAAACACGGAATATAATTAAATTGTATTTATATTTCAGCACCTTTGCTATGGACATACAGATACATATGCATAGCAAAAGAATATATCTATATGCCTGAAAATTAAGCACAACAGTGTTAGAATTAGATTTTTTAGATCACAATCTTGTGTTCTCCCTCGATTTGAACCCGCACCATTAATACACTGCAGCACCGTATTTGACAGTCACGGTAGGGTCTTCTACAATGGGCAAGGGCCCGGGTATCTCAATGAGTTAGGTAGTTGGATTACCTAACAACTAACAAACAATTAGCCGTATGTCCAGCGCCATATACCACTCGAAGCACAGAAAATACAATGGCAAAGCGAAAAAGGATAAAAAGACAAACAATGATCTAGAAAACACTACATAGAAAACAAAATGTCCAGCAACGGGAACAAGAACGGGAATAACATCAGATGCTCTGGCAGGGTAATACTTTCCTACACTTCCACAACAACGGGAATAACATCAGGTGCTCCTGCAGGGTATTACATTCCTACCCCTCCACAAGAATGGGAATAACATCAGGTGCTCCGGGAAACTCTCCGCAAGAACGGGAATAACATCAGGTGCTCCGGGAAACCCTCCACAAGAACGGGAAAAACACCAGGTGCTTCGGGAGGGTAATACGTTCCTACCCCTCCACAAGAACGGGAATAACATCAGGTGCTCCGGCAGGGTAATACGTTCCTACCCCTCCACAAGAACAGGAATAACATCAGGTGCTCCGGCAGGGTAATACGTTCCTACCCCTCCATAAGAACGGAAATAACATCAGGTGCTCCGGCAGGGTAATACGTTCCTACCCCTCCACAAGAACGGGAATAACATCAGGTGCTCCGGCAGGCTAATACGTTCCTACCCCCTCCACAAGAACGGGAATAACATCAGGTGCTCCAGCAGGGTAATACATTCCTACCCCTCCACAAGAACGGGAATAACATCAAGTGCTCCGGTAGGGTAATGCGTTCCTACCTCTCCACAAGAACGGGAATAACATCAGGTACTCCGGCAGGGTAATACGTTCCTACCCCTCCACAAGAACGGAAATAACAGCAGGTGCTCCGGCAGGGTATGCGTTCCTACCCCTCCACAAGAACGGGAATAACATCAGGTGCTCCGGTAGGGTAATGCGTTCCTACCTCTCCACAAGAACGGGAATAACATCAGGTGCTCCGGCAGGGCAATACGTTCCTACCCCTCCACAAGAACGGGAATAACAGCAGGTGCTCCGGCAGGGTATGCGTTCCTACCCCTCCACAAGAACGGGAATAACATCAGGTGCTCCGGTAGGGTAATACGTTCCTACCTCTCCACAAGAACGGGAATAACATCAAGTGCTCCGGCAGGGTTAGACGTTCCTACCCCTCCACAAGAACGGGAATAACATCAGGTGCTCCGGCAGGGTAATACGTTCCTACCCCTCCACAAGAACGGGAATAACATCAGGTGCTCCGGCAGGGTAATACGTTCCTCCTCTAATACAAATAAGTGATATATGTACGTTGAAATAAGGAAGCGTACGTACACATTGAAGCAAGTTGTGATTATTTGTTTAATACAAAAAAGAAGTTGAAATAAAGAATTGAAATTGGAGATCATAGGACGAAAATAAATCAACGTTATCAGAATATCAAGGTTGCTGTAACAGTGTTATGCACATCGTCTTAACAGTGGAAACAAACTATGTGTTTCCTTCTATGTTTGTCTGGTATTTCACTCGCGTCTGTTAAAACCAATCATGTTTATAATAATAATAATAATAATGATATGTTTTGTTTATTTATAGAGGTTTACAGTTAGTTAATAATTAATCTTCCCTGGGGCCCGCTTTAAATTGTTGGAGAAATATATGCACATTCCCATTACCGCTGAATATTCATTGTTAGTTCATCGGGCCCGAAAAGTCACATTAGCTTATGTCGAAGGTCCGTCCGCGGGGTACTGGGTAAGATTTCAAGAGCACAGCTGGTTGATTGTAGATGCCCTCAAGATTTTAGTTGTTACAAAGTACACAATGACTATAAATACAATCCTTTTACCAGGTACAGATTTCAACTCATGACAGCATTTTTAAATGACCTTAAATTTATTCTCTACTTGAAATAATATAATTGTTCTACAACATGGTGTATGACACGCCTACCTTTGTTGCCAATTATCTACGTCAGAGCTCATTATATAATCCAACTTGAAATACACAAAAACACCTCATAATTTTCCGGCACTGCCGACGCAGCAGTGCTTGTGCATGAAAGCCATGGATTTTGTTACAATAAATGTCAGAAACACTCGCTATTGCAATGCATGCAGACTGAATAATATCTGGTTTATTTCCTGAGCTCATGCGATTTTAATTGTTTATTACTCATGTAAATGGATGTAGCACATGACGAATGTTCTTTACACGTGTAAGTCATGTTAGTGATAGGTTTATGGTATTTAACGCTACTTTCAACATTATTTCAGTTTTGTTGTGACGGTCAGTTTTATTGGTAGGGGAAACTGGAGAAAACCGCCAACCTGTCGAAAGTCACTGACAAACCTTATTACATAATGTATCGATTACACCTCGTTATGAGCGGGTTTCGAACTCACAACGTTAGTGGCGATAGGCACTGATTCCATAGGTAGCTGTTAATCGTACTAGCACCTCCACGGTAGAGCCGAAATATTGTTGAAATTGGCGTTAAACACCATAAACCAACCACGACGGCCCCTGGGTCATGCAGATGAAATGTATCATAGTTGTATTATTAGTATGTTTTTGAACTGTCAAGGAATGTGTATATTTGTAATTTAATATCCAATGCACTATTTGTATAAATAAACATTTTTTTAAATCAAATACTGTATTACAAACGTATGTAAATCGATACACAATCAATATAAAAGGAACAATTTGATATGGTATTTACCATTGTGTTATATTGACATGTTTATTGCTATAGGCTTGGATTGACAACTGAACAGTACACCACTTAACGCTATTAACATTGACAAAATCTAATTTAAATTATTTGTTTTCAAATATCGTTCACACGAGGAAATTACAACCCAGCAAAATATGTATACTATTAATGAGTGTTTAACGTTACTTTTAATTATATTTTAGATATATTTGATTGCATGCGTAGAGTCATCCTTAAATAAAAAGCTGGTTCTCTGCTATTTTGATATCGAGGGAGGAAAATCGGCACTACCTACAAAAATATAATTTTTTTATAAGAAAACGATTGTGCTTTAAACATGTTGTTTATAAAACCATTATTATAGTCAGCACGTGCTTATGCTTATGGAGAAATACTAAATTATCTACATACAAACACAAAATGGCCCGGGAACCTGCAAATCCCAGGTTTTAGTGGGATTCCTGTTGGTCAATCTTTAATTTTCTGTGTAATGTGTTGTAGATCCTTTCGGACGTTTTCTTTTGGCCATTGTAGTGTCTGAAGATTTTGAAGATATCAAATGGGTAATCAGAATCCGTATATATATCGAAGATCAGACAACACAATGGCCAAAAGGAAAAGTACGAAAGGACAAACAACGATCTACAAAACATAAATATAAAACAAAAGATCGAGTAACACGAACCCCTCTAAAAACCGGGGGTGAACTCAGGGGCCCCGGAAAAGTAAGCAGTTCCTGCCCCACTAGTGACACCCGTCGTGGTAATCTAGTTACAAATCCGGTGATAAGTCATGAATGAGGAAAAGCCATGAAGTGTTTACGACACGTGGAACATATCCGTGATGATGTGTGACACAGATATTCCATAATGGTCAACCAAGTCATGGTAGCGACCGTAAAACTTTCGAAGTGATGACTTCAACTAAAATAAGAAGAACCCTTGGTTCAGTAGTCTCCTTGTTAGCAGCATTCCTCTATCAAGGAAATCCTGATAGGAACCACAAGCTCTGGAATATCGTATCAAAAGAGAGATACATACTCCATCTGCAGGTGCTGCTGGAATGTTGCTACATATAAATGGAAAGTTCATAATGGGAGAATTAAAATCATCTCTTTTGTCGTTAAGTTTCATTCGTAACCGCCCCTAACTGTCAATTTCGAGTTGTAGATCAAGGTATGAAGCAGACCTATCTGTATCTGTGGTATCCTTTATTTCAAACGATCAACGAAATCACCAAACCTACAATTATTTAGTGAAAGGACATCATCTATATAGCGGAATGTGAAATTAAAGGATCGGGTAGCTTCTTTTCGTTTTTCTTGAGAAGCCCCTGTGTGTAAAACCAATTTAACCCAGAAACTCTTTAGTACAGTGTCAAGCCAGAAAATTGAGCGGTCATGTATAATATATATGTTAGTAGTATTTAAATTTGTCTGTATGATTTGGAATTGTTTTGACGGTGCGGTATTTTTTTTCTTTCATTTTATTCCTGGATTTAAATTGTGGAGTATTGGTCATTGGTGTTGATAGTTAACTCGGTCTTATCACGTGTCTATCGGATATAATGGGCGCGGAAAGTCCGGACACACTGATCGGTGAAACCTTAGGTCTTGGGTTGGTATCTGGAAAACGGATTGAGTCCACTTCAGTTTTGTAAGGCTATTAGTCAACCATCTTAACCACACGCTACCTAGGCCCTTTTGGAGGGACTGACATGGTCGTGATCGTATGGTAGTTGGATTTACAAATGCCTATGCTTAGTTGAATTTTAATAGTGCTAGCTCACTGAAACAACAGTTCGCGGATAGACATGTTGCCCCACTCGGACACATTATTGTAATTCCGAGCCAACCAATCTTTGTTCTATCTCCTTAATGCTGCGTGTTTAGCGAAGAAGGAAAAAATAGCAATTTTATAGTCTTTCATGTGACCAGACAGGGGCTCGAACCCACTCTCGACCGCACTCGCGGCGAGGACGCTAAACATTACACCACCGATGCGGTTAACCACCCTCAAGGATATACTGCATATTTGTTTATATCAGGGCTGATTTATGATAAACACACTTCACATATGAATATTCATGTAACTACATTATTATCTTAATCAATACTGCCCTGACTACTACATTACATAACATTAAATTAAGTTAAAAAACGTTTCACAGAAGACGAAACGAAACTGGACAATCTACACATTGCTGTATCAAATATTTTACTATCCGACCATTTAACGTATAGTACGGTGAATAATTACCCCTCTATTCCAGATTTTTTGGTGTTGATGTTTTTACATTAAGAGTCCGTATTTTTTCTTCAAATTGAAATATCAATTGCAGGATCAAATTACTGTTTTTTTTTCATTTTTCAGGTAAATTTGTCGTTTTCTAGAAAATTTTCCGACTTGTATTTCGGTCGACACCCCACCCCCTTCACTTCCTTACATGCTAAATTGCCATTCCCTATGTAAGAATTTGAAACCCGAACTGACAGTATATACAATCAGAGATTTACCGTTTTCTATCAAATGTTACGGCATCTTTTTTCACGACACCAACCTCTCAACCCCCTCCCCCCTTTTCCGATAAATGTTAAATTGCCATTCCCTATGTAAGAATTTGAAACCCTGTCTGACACTGTATATAATTGTAGTATTTATACATACGTACTGCTCCGTTTAATTCTATTGTTATACGGATTACCCACCGCTGTCTAACTACCTTAGTAATCATAACGGTGTATAGCTCCTGCATTTCAAGGTAATTATTATTTGTGTGTTGCTTTAGAATAATGTTGGTTATAGACACAATTGTAGGTACTATTACATTTTAGTTAGTTGACGTGCCAATGCACGTGTTTTTCTCTTTTTTCTTTTGCTCAAAAAATGAATTCTACTAAAAAGGAAAAGAAGAATGCTAGCAGCATACCCAAAGCCAAAGGTAACTATTTTAGTTTTTTTAATTAATTCAATTAGATAAAGCCTGTTGCTTAAATTATATTGTTGCTTACAGACGCAATTATAGAGAATATCATATTTTAGTTTCTTGACGTGCTCATGCCAGTGCTTTTCACTTTTTCTTTTACTCCAATAAATTAATCTACAATATCAAAAAATTAAAGAAAAAAAGAATGCTACGTGTAGTAGCATACCATACCCAAACCCAAAGATAATTATTTTAGTGTTTTAATTAATTCAATTGAACAAAGGCCTGTTGCTTTAACATATTTTTGCTTACAAACGCGATAGTAGGTAGTATTACATTTTAGTTTCTTGATGTGCCAATGCAATAGATTAATCTGCTGTAATAAAAAGAAGAAAGAAAGAAAATGCTAGGAGGATATTCAAATCTGCTAAGAACTGTAGTTTGGTTCACATAGGGCATTTGTCACACCTTGCTTAACTGTGCTTAGTTTGAAAGTAACTCTGTCGTATAATATATATATATATATTGTTTTCAGTAAGAACCCATCAATCATCCATTGCTAGTTTGCAATGCTTCTAACATGTGTTATAGCAAACATTGGAGTTGAATATTTGTTCATTGATTCAAAAGAGAAGTTGTTCTTTTTTTTTCTTCAATTTTAATTTTAATTTGATCACACCCCACCGGTGCTATAATGATTAGCGTGCTGAAACACGCTTACTTGGATTTCAATAGTGCAAGGTCACTTAAACAACAATATGGGGTTAACATGTAGTTCCACTCGGACAAATTGTATAATCTTTGGCTTGACCAGATATGGTCTCAAGCACACGTTCTATCACATTCGAAGTGAGCACACTAATTAGTATAGCACCGCTGAATTGTACCTTTTTGATTTCTCCTTCGGTATTCTCTAACGTTTATTCGGACATAGCATGCGGTTTTTGTGTTTTTGCCTACCATAAGTAGCTTTGTTAAATCTAAAGGAATACGATCTCCTAAATTGTGTGCCATGGTACATGCATCATTGCATTGTCATGTCGAGTTTATTGACTGAGCTGATGTTTAAAGGGCTAAAACATATTTTGGACATAGCATTGTATGTTCTTCGATTTGAAGGGGAAATAAAAAAAAAGGACAATTCAGCGAAAATATACTTTTTACCATGAAGCGCATAGTGTCCATTAAATTGGATATATATGTTTTATGTACCAAATGTGCCCAAGTTGTATATTAAAACTCATATTTGTTGTAATAACGTGTTCCTATCGTATAAATATAAAAACAAGTATTGCCAAATTTCAAGTACTTATTAAGTGCAAGCAATTAATAAATGAAAACTCAAACCAAGACACATGTTTCGTCATGTATACAAAATAACTAAACAATAGTCAACGTAGTACTTTAAGTAACCGTAATTGTTCCATTTCCACGAATCGACAATCGTACAAGGAAATCCATACAGTAATATTTAAATTTCTTCTTTGTCATTTATTTATTAAGTCGAATTCATAAATCACTTGTTTTTTTTTGTTTGTTCAATATATTTAAAGCTTCCTTTATCAATAGCTATTGTGTTATATAGAAACAATATATCGTATGGGGGAAATCCCCTCTTATGTCAACAATATAATTCACGTAACTAAATAAAGTTTGAAGATACCAACGGGGTAATGAGAAGCCTTAAACCACATCGAGTGATTATTGATTAGCGCCAACTCAGCAATTTTTCAGCTATGTCATGGCGAGAACAAGTTAATTTTCAAAGTGATGATGATGATGTCCGCTTTGTTCTAAACCAATACACTGAGTTGGATTTTAATAGTGCTAGCTCACTGAAACAACATTCCGCCGATAGACATGTCGCTTCACTCGGAAACATTATTCTGATCCCGGGCCATCCACGTTTGCTCTTCCTCCGATTTTAATGCTTAGCAGATAAGCAACTAATACCAATTTTGCAATCTTTGGTTTGACCCGACCAGACCTAGAGGTGAGCACACTAACCATTATGATATACAAAACACTACACAGAAAACCAGAGTTTGGGCAGCACGAACCCCACTTAAAACCGGGTATAACCAAGTATTTATTAAAGGATATTGGATATATGTTGAAACGTGTTTCTGTGGTGAGGGGCGCCGCCCCTCCGAAAATTATGGGAGAATAATTTTATACAAACTTATCTCTTAGATCGTGACGTAAATGCACTTCTCTAGTGTGGATGATGTCATGTTAAAGATAATTTTCGGAAAATTATTAACAGCTTGGTAGGGTTGGTAGTTGGGATATTTATACAATATTAGCACATCATTTAGTATGATATGATTTTTTAAATGGAATGCTTAAGCACAATACAGCTTTAAGTGTCCCATAAAACAGCATACGACACTCAACAAAGTGCTGTAATTGTTTTATTACATTTTACCTTACAAATTGTAGTCTCTCTCCTGATCTCATATCTACCCCGATTACCTTTGCAAGATATATTATAATAAAATGTCATTATATAAATTCCCAGTAACAATTTCAGAATATGATTGTTAAAAAATATATAGGTGTGCAATATGATGTCTTGTCCTGCAAAGATGTGCAAAAATATCATGAGATTTCACATATTCTTAATTTTGTAGTAATTTTAAAACTGACCGTTTATTCATCATAATTGTAAAATTTGCTTATTTTAGGCGTGAATAAGATAACTAGTAATTAACATATTCTTTTGTCTATGTTTTAGAAAAGCTTGTTATATATAATTCTAAAAAGTGCAAATGTAATGAAATGTATTATTGTACCAATATTAGTTCAATTTACGCTAAGCGTGAGTAGTTGCATTCATTTAAAACCCACCAATCAGGTACCATATGCAATTTTGTACAATAATACCCCCAGCAAAGCTATTGTAAATGGGGCCTCTAATATCACATACAGGCCGCTAATAGAGGCCGATGATTCATGCCGTTAATAGGGGCCGATGATACAGGCCACTGTACTTTAATAATTTGACCCATTTTTGGGACAAGGTTGATATCGTTTACGTAATGCATTTCTCTGACGTCACACTATTGTTCGAACAGTGGATTATTTTAAAAAAATCTACAGTTTATTCTTTTGTTCTTGAATATATGAACTTTAACCTTTTACTGTTTTAGGCATAGAAACGCGTTTTACTTATTTTTGGGCTTTCGTGTCTCGAACCACTGCTGGGCTTTTCAAAGTCTATTTTGACTTTCAAAACTTCCATCTAACCACTCGACTACGGTGACCACACTACTAAGCGCTATTATTAGTATATTCGACTCTTGATAGCAAACTTTGTAAAATAAATATCAACAGTTTGTTTAAAAAAGCAATAAACAAGACACGGTATAAGTATTTCATACCTGACATAATTTATGTTCAGAACTGACGAGTATGTGAACTTTTAAAATATATTCTCGCAATACAAAAGCAACTAACGAACCGACCGCAAGTAATAACAAATCAGACAGACCACAGGTGAAGATTTGAGACACTTGAAAAACCTTGAAATATCTAAATATTAACGATTCTTTTCACTTGAAATACCTTGAATTAGCTAAATATAAACGGGAATCGAAAGGACGTTGACCGATGCAAATTTGTCGTTTTATTTTTGTAAATTGTTGTCTTATTTGGCTTTCTAAACATTAAAAGTCTAAACATATATGCCATACCACCATATATATTTGCAATAACACTATTATTGTACAAATTAGATACATTATTATTGAAACAAAAGAATTTGCCCGTATTGGATATTACGGGATTCTTTTCCCGCATTCGTACTCAGGTGACGGCCTTGGTACTACGCACCTCAGCCTTAACCTGAGTACTCATGCGGAAAAGGAAACCCGTTATATCCAATACGGGTCGCCTCTTTTGTTTCAATAGCATATATCTGCCGTACACCAGGAAGCATAGACTAATCAACTATTATATCTGTGTCGTTCTGTTCTCTTGTTCTATCTTTGTCTACTAGTAGTTTTAAATGTCTTTGTAATTAATATTTTGTAAATTGCTTGGTTAATTCATTTTCAATTACTAGGTATTTTTGTCAACTATAAATAACCGACTAACTGTGTATACGATGACATTCTTTTTATATTTATGCAAACATCAAGAAGTATAGACACATCAAACAAAAGCACTGTTCCTGTACTTTAATTTGTAGAATGTTGGATTGTCTCCCATGTTTATTTACATTCATATCATTTGATACTACAAACTGTTCCTTTACTATTATTTGTATCTACGTGTAATGTTGGATAGTCTCTGTTGTTCATTTACATTCATATCATGTGTTACTACAAGCTGTTCCTTTACTATTATTTGTGTCTAAGTGTAATGTTTGGATAGTCTCTCATATTTATTTACATTTATATATGTTCTCATCCCCAGCTGCTCCTTTACTGTAATTGGTGTCTAAGTGTAATGTTGGATAGTCTCTTATGTTCATTTTCATCCATATACTTTGATAATAAATTCGTGTTGTTGTCCTGCTCCGTATCATATTTTTATCAGCTGTGATTTCTGTGTAGTGGTGAAAGTTCCTAAGGCTCAAAAACAGGGATAGCTACTTAGCGCATCCCGGGGTGACTGAGAGGTGGATCATACTAGTTTGGGGTTGTCAGGTTTTAATACGGAAAGCCTAACCGTGGACCGATGTGGATAACGTGTTTGGAGAATACCATGCTCCCTCCACGTTTAAACTCTCTTTTCTAGATTCCGATAAAGTTAGGCACATTGTACCCTCTACAAAAGATAAAATATTTCAGAAATCTACAAAAGAGGTCTTTCGCGTACAGAGAGCGTGTTACTCTTCAAAAACGTTGCCAACGACCAGGCTTTTCTTTCTATCATAACTTGACCCCTCCCCCTTTTCTCACATCGATAGTTTTTTTGGCAAAATGTCCCGTCTTCCAATTCCAAGTCCTTGTACCTTTTTCGTAAACATTACTTTGTATTTATAAATCGCGCATGTTGGTGTCAAAATGTATATTCTTACTACTGGTGAAAGTTTCCATGGTTCAAGTTCAGAGCTGCTCAGCGCGTCTTTAGGTGGCGCATAGAGGTTGCCCTTTCGATGGGATAGCGATATATAATATGACATAGGTTATACTATGGAAAGCCTGATCTTGAATCATAGTGTGTCACGTGTTTGGTGAGTACCATGTTCCCTCCATGTCAAAGATCTCTTTTTGTGGTACATTGTAGATTTCGAAAAAGACTAGTCTTTACAAAAGAATAAGTTGTTCGTTCCTACCCAACTCTTCACGCATTTACAGTGGCAAACAAAACTCTTTGACCCGGTTGGTCCACCCATCTTTCCTTCCTGTGTAGTTTTGTTAGCTCACCTGGCCATCACTTTGCGTCCGTTCGTGCGACATACGTCGTAAGCTTTCACATTAAAGTCTTATCTCCTGAAACTACGGACCAACTTACACCAAATTTGGCTGGGATGCATGGTCCTGTTGGGTGGTCCATTATCAAAGGTGTGTCCGACAGCCCCGTCTTACATTCACGATGACTGCTGCAATAAAATTTTTTAAACATTTCAGGTATCCATTGCTGCTTTATCATAGATCAACATGAGCTCAAATCTTAACTGCAGCTACATGACAATGAGTAGCTTAACGTATGCTACCGGTTTTTGAGTGTTTTTTTTCTATCAGCCGATTTATAGCGATTATGAAAATTTTTATGACATATCACAATTAAATCTTCTTTTCTGAAACTAACCGCCACAATATAGCTGAAATATTGTTGAAAGTGGCGTTAAGAAAGCCATATCCCCCTTTTTAGTCATATCATGGTGGGACCATTATGAGCTAATGCACTAGACCAGTCAGATGTTTTTCATGATAACTCAATAAGATAACGTTCTACAGGTTGACATAGCACCCCCACTCTAACACATTGAGCCGTAATGAAAGGGGGAGGTTTGGCGCTTTAAAATCTGATTCAACCCACCATTTCTTTAGAAATGCCTGTACAAAGTCAGGGTCATTACGATTTTCACAGTTTTCCGGTTGTTGATTGATTTTCTCTGTTTATATACTTATGAGTTTTGACTTTCCCTTTGTTAGATTGTTCGGAGTTCGGTAATTTTGTTATTACCCTTAATTACCCTACCCTAACGACTTTGAACAAGTCTATGGGTTCTCTTATTCAGCGTATGAAACGTGAGGAGCAGTAGATACCCATCTTATTCTTGGTTATTCAAAGAGAACCAAACTCCGATTACACGACATTACATTACCAAGGTGACCTCTTTAAAATAAACATGGTATTTAACAATACACTATGATGGACCCTATTTTGTTTCATTTTTAATTAACTTATAGAACATAGTTTCAGAATATGCATAGTCTGATATAATGGATGAACAGCCGAGTACTAGTAGAATTTCTAATGGAGATAGTCATGTTGATAAAGAGAATGCACAAAGGTATTTATATATAAGAAAAATGTTTGAAGATACCGAAGGGGTAATCAGAAGTCTTTAATCAAATAAGAACAGACAATGCAAAGACCAAACGTTTAGAAGAGACCAAAGGTGTAATCAGAAATCTTTAATCAAATAAGAACAGACAATACAAAGACTAAAAGTTTAGAAGAGTCCAAAGGTGTAATCAGAAGTCTTTAATCAAATAAGAACAGACAATGCAAAGACCAAACGTTTAGAAGAGACCAAAGTTGTAATCAGAAATCTTTAATCAAATAAGAACAGACAATACAAAGACTAAAAGTTTAGAAGAGTCCAAAGGTGTAATCAGAAATCTTTAATCAAATAAGAACAGACAATACAAAGACTAAAAGTTTAGAAGAGACCAAAGGTGTAATCAGAAATCTTTAATCAAATAAGAACAGACAATACAAAGACTAAAAGTTTAGAAGAGAAGAGACCAAAGATGTAATCAGAAATCTTTAATCAAATAAGAACAGACAATACAAAGACTAAAAGTTTAGAAGAGACCAAAGGTGTAATCAGAAATCTTAATCAAATAAGAACAGACAATACAAAGACCAAAAGTTTAGAAGAGTCCAAAGGTGTAATCAGAAGTCTTTAATCAAATAAGAACAGACAATACAAAGACTAAACGTTTAGAAGAGACCAAAGGGGTAATCAGAAGTCTTAAACAAATAAGAACAGACCATACAAAGATCAAACGTTTAGAAGAGACCAAAGGTGTAATCAGAAATCTTTAATCAAATAAGAACAGACAATACAAAGATCAAACGTTTAGAAGAGACCAAAGGTGTAATCAGAAATCTTTAATCAAATAAGAACAGACCATACAAAGACCAAAAGTTTAGAAGAGACCAAAGGTGTAATCAGACATCTTTAATCAAATAAGAACAGACAATACAAAGATCAAACGTTTAGAAGAGACCAAAGGTGTAATCAGAAATCTTTAATCAAATAAGAACAGACCATACAAAGACCAAAAGCTTAGAAGAGACCAAAGGTGTAATCAGAAGTCTTTAATCAAATAAGAACAGACCATACAAAGATCAAAAGTTTAGAAGAAACCAAAGGGGTAATCAGAAGTCTTAAGCAAATAAGAACAGACCATACAAAGATCAAACGTTTAGAAGAGACCAAAGGTGTAATCAGAAATATTTAATCAAATAAGAACAGACCATACAAAGACCAAAAGTTTAGAAGAGACCAAAGAGGTAATCAGAAGTCTTCAATCAAATAAGAACAGACAATACAAAAACCAACAGTTTAGGAGAGACCAAAGGGGTAATCAGAAGTCTTAAACAAATAAGAACAGACCATACAAAGATCAAACGTTTAGAAGAGACCAAAGAGGTAATCGGAAATCTTTAATCAAATAAGAACAGACAATACAAAGATCAAACGTTTAGAAGAGACCAAAGGGGTAATCAGAAGTCTTTAATCAAATAAGAACAGACAACTATACAAAGATCAAACGTTTAGAAAGACCAATGGGGTAATCAGAAGTCTTTAATCAAATAAGAATAGACCATACAAAGATCAAACGCTTAGAAGAGACCAAGGGGGTAATCAGAAGTCTTTAATCAAATAAGAACAGACAACTATACAAAGATCAAACGTTTAGAAAGACCAATGGGGTAATCAGAAGTCTTTAATCAAATAAGAATAGACCATACAAAGATCAAACGCTTAGAAGAGACCAAAGGGGTAAATAGACAGACAATGGAATGGACTAGAGAAAAAAGACAAGCGATCATATACAAAATACTACACAGAAAATTACGGACTCACCTAACATCCGGTGGTACACTCATGTGCTCTGGATCGATAAGCAGTTTCTGCCTCACTAGTTGCACCCGTCGTGTTGCTCTAGTTACAAACCCGGTGGTAAGTCATGAATATAGGCGTTAATATACAGTAATGTTGTACGTCTACATATCAAATATCAAATGAGTAATGGTTAACCAACATAGTCTACCTTCTTGACTAATAGTCAGTTGACTACGGGCATTCGATGACTGTGCGATCGTTAGAAAAGTGTTAAGATACCGAAGGGGTAATCAGAATCAGGAAACCGAAGAAGGACAGACATGTAATGTACGCCTTTATGTAGTCATTAATTTTCTAATGCGTGATTGGGTGTGTTTTTTTTTCGATGGAAGGAGATATTTGCTGGCTGTTTATTGTTTTTATATACATGTTGCATTTGCATTGCAGTTGGAGAATGAGGGCTCGTTGGTAGCCGTTTAATCGCTTTAAAATTGCAGTATTTTGGCCCCTGTTTCAAGCCAACACCTATATTTCCAATGCTCTGTTTCATGGTCTTTGCGTTCAATGAATGAGAGCGAGTAGTAGTCTTTGTTTATTCGGGAAGAATAGTTGATTGCCACTACATAACCTTGCCTTGCATCATTATATAAACTAATTTATAAGGGGCCATTGTAAACGTAACATGTTCCTTTCACCACTAAAGATGTGAGATCGAATCCCGTTCATGACGGAGGTGTACTCGATAAAACATTATGTGATAAAGTTCGTGTGTGATTTTCTCTGGGTACTTTAATTTCCTCTACCAATGACACTGACCGACACGATATAACTAAATTATTACTGAGAGGGGCGTTAAACTCTTAACACTAGTTTGTGTTGATATCTGTAGAATATATATATAGTTGGCCGGCACTGCTTAATCTTTCATTTCATTATAATATAAACTAATATTTCAGCTCTGAAGTTCACGAACTTCCACGGACAGATTCAAGATATCCACAGGTTGTGCTTAAGGTTGTATTTAGCTCCTTGCTGTTCGCCATTGTTCTCGGCAGTGGATTTGTAGCACGAATAACACTCCACATCCTTCTATGGCATATAAATCCGCCGGATGTGTCAGAGGATTCAGTATTAAATACACTTGGTGGTCTACTACAACATAACTGTACAATGTGTTCGAATATACATAATAGCTCTTTCAATTGCACCAGTCAGCAAGAAACTACGACAGTGGACGAAACTTGGATCTGGGCAGTTTTCCTGGTGATAGTTGCCCCTTACCTTTTTACTTTCACGTCTACATTGTTTAGAATCTGTTTAAAGTCAAATATACCAATCAACCGGGAGGTTCTATTGTTGGTAAGGTTAATTAAAATTTTGCAAATGGGGTGGGGAATGTTAATTTACATATATAGTTAATATGCATTCGTTAGAAATGTTTTAAGATAGTAACTGTGTAGTTAGAAGCGTATTTCAAAGAAGGACAGACAATGCAACGGTAACAATAAAAGAGACAAATGAGAGTCGACAAAACACTCAACAACAAACTAAAATAAGGATTGAACAACATGAACTCAACTAAGAAACGGGATGAACCCCGGGGCTCCAGAAGGGTAGGCATTTCCAGCACATGAAGGAACTCCACTAAGAAACGGGATGAACCCCGACGCTCCAGAAGGGTATGCATTTCCAGCACATGAAGGAGTTGGAGCCAACAGCTGCATGTTACTGACGAACTCCATCAAGAGGTGTATCAAGTACCAAAAATCGAACACGCAGTCATAAAGATCGACGACAGAGTATCAACGATCGAAGAAAGGGGAACATACAGTATCAATGATCAACGACGAACACAGATTACCAGCGATAGAACACGAACATGGTATCGAAATTCGAAGACCTACATAGAGTACCTATTTTCAAAGTCGAGCACAGAGTACAAGAGATCGAAGATGAACATACAGTATCAACAATCGAGGTCGAACACAAAATATCGAAGAGGAACCGTAACACAGTATCAAAATTCGAAGAACAATCGCATGTATATATGTTCTACGTCGAGGATAGAGTAGAGGATATCGAAAACGAACATAGTATCGAGTTTCAAAGTCGTACATAGAGCATTGAACATCTAAGATATATTCAAGTTAACGGACGGATATGTTACAAAAACAACTGATGCAAACATAGAGGTAAAACAAAATAAATGAACAAATCTCCGACAGGACAAACTACCACAAAAATCGAAAGTGCCATTAGGTGCCCCGAAAGAAGAGCTTACATCTCTTGATTCAATAATTATGTCACTGTTGGTAAGTTCTAATTTCTAAAGCCAATCTACTGGGTTTTTTCCCTCAAATATAATGATACATACTGAAAAGTTGAAATATTAGTGGATTAATTCAAGCAACCAACGACTAAGATCGAAATTATAACATTGATTATGTCATTATTTATAATTTAGGTTCTAGTTGTCGAAAGCATCCATTCTATTGGACTTACCATTTTAGCTTTTTTTATTCTGCCAACCTTTGATCCAGCGTCAGCGTCCGTTGTTTACCTATCAATAGCGGTTGTTCCTGCATTGCTGGATATCATTGACAAGTTTATTGCTAAAGAGAGAGCCTCTATAATTTTTCCTCTACTGGGACTAATTCTGCAAATGGCGGGAATTATTGTGATTGGTATATACATGGAGAGCTTTTGGTTTTTCTGGTTATATGTTGTATCAGTGCTGTTTGTATCGGTTAAATACTGGGAAAACTTCATACTTATGGGCAATGAGAATTCAGGATTTCTTCGACGCATCAAGTTGGAATATCAGAGAGGACGGACAAAGGTGACGTGCATAGCAAATCTATGGAAGATCACGTTAACATTTATTGCAGTCATAGCAATATTTACCATCAGAACTACCGATTCTACTGCTGGTTTTAAATCTTTGTTTGACAACGGTAGCTCGATGTTACGTACTGTATTTGGAGAACGAGTACTAGGAGACGACTTAACCTGTCAAATGAAGATCCCGTTTATAGTGGCTATTGTCAACATCCTGTGTGAATATTTGTGCTACAAGGCTGCAAAGACATCATGCGTGATTTATTCCCAAATACCCTGTTTTAGCTTTCCAGTATGTGTACTTCCGGTAGTTACACCAATTGCTTTAATCGCCTTAATGTCAAGGCCAGATATTCTAAAGTTTGATTCCTGTGATTTACTCTTCTCAGAATGGTGTTTAACGAATGGAATTGTAGAATTAGGAGAAAAATGTATGTTGTTAATTATTGCTTTTGTGTTATTATGTGTCTCCATTGGCCTGATTACCAGACACGTTTGGAAACGTCATGGTTATAAACACGGCGAGACAGCCAGGTAAGTATTACATCATTTTCTGTTAAGTTGTATCGATGATGAATATTTTCCTTTTGATTTTATACGCGATAGTGTACGAGAGGAGCAACTTATCTACCTGTAAACTGATGTTTCACTTAGCTATCACTATTCAAATGCAACTCCACGAGTTCATCTAGTACAACACCGATATCACTTTCATTTCATAAACTATATAGAAATATTCACCTGACGATCAACAATAAACATTAATTCATATACATAACAACACATGCTTGTATATAACGAAAAGGTAATCAGAAAGCAGTAAGGGGAAAATACAATTCAACGACCAAAAAAGGGCAAAAGACAAACACTGATCTACAAGACACTATGTAAAAATCTAAAGACGGAGAGGACGAAAGCTACTAAAACCCATGTTGAACTCAGGTACCCTGGAAGGGAAAGCAGTTCAAGTGAAACCCGTAGTGTTACTTAAAAGGTAGCAAAAGAGAGAAAAAACACAGTGATTTGGGGTTAGGCTTATGGTGCTTCGCGCTACTTTCAACAATATTTCAGTTATGTCGTTGCAGTCAGTTTTATTTGTGGAGGAAACCGGAGTACCCGCAGACAACTTGAATATCCTTTAGATATAATTACAAAATTTCGTGTCTTTTATCTTTGCATAGAATATTCGTATCATCATTCTACTGTGGAGTATTTATAGATTTATCATTGTTGTTAAATCGGAGAAGAAAAGACGAAGAATACAACGTTATCTTTCAAAATGTTAGTATAAAAAGTATGCACAGTTAATGTTCTTTGTTCTTTATTGATTACTGACATAATACTTTTTTTCTTTCGTTTTAGCGAATTATCATGTCGTTTTTTCGAAATTTTTTATTTCGTTTTTTCGAACTATTATTTCGCTTTTTTTCGAAATATTATTTCATTTTTTCGAATTATTATTTCGTGTTTTCGAATTAGTATTTCGTTTTTTCGAATTAATATTTTGTTTAAGCGAATACATATTTTGCTTAAGCAAATTAATATTTGGAAAAAGCGAAATACTATTTTGAATTTCGGTATCGAAATAATAATTCTTTAGAACAAAATAGTATTTCGTGTAAACGAAATAAAAAAAAACTCAGCAAACGGGCTCCGTAATAACCATATAACCTTTGTATTTTTGTTGAGTGGAAAACACGGTATATAATAATTTAGTACCTGACATATGAAGCTGCTGCATTTTGATTGAATAATCAGTGTGTACTATTTTTGAACAGTACACTTGACAACGGGTGAATATACCTAGCGATGGGAACTATGCCAGTTTCAAACGATTTCCCGCGGGGACTTTACCTGTGGCATATATTTTCCCGCGTAATTTTTATATATTTTTGTCAAGATTCATCTCTCTTAATGTAGACTCGCGCTGTAGTCTGCTGTCAATATGGCCAGGTTTGGCAATGCAAATATAATGTTACATTTTAAATTTTATTATTATTATTATTTTGAATTTGAGTGTGTTTTTCTTTTCTGTATTGAATGGGATGTTATGTACTAAATATATTATTGTCTTCTCCCTCGAGAACAGTAGGCGCAGGCACTATACCCTACCAGAAAACACTATAGGAGAACAGTTCCCTCAGGAGACGACATATAACATGTCCTGCAGATTACCCCATGCATGCATGTCTTTATTAATGCAAAACTAACGTACTCGTCCGTCATATATTTATTTCCAGAAGCATCAGTGATGTAATGGTTAGCTTGCTGGTCTCGAATGCAGTCGATCGTGGGCTCAAGTTCCGATCGAGTAAAGCAAACAACTATTCAATTGGTATTAAAATCTTCTCCGTTAATCCCGCATCTTTCAAGGCTAAGAAGGCCCGGGTGGTTCAATGAGTTACGTAGTTGGATTACCTAACAATTCATGCAAGCCTATCCCCAATTCGGCATGGATTCGTGTCCGGCTTTGTAAATTACAAAAAGGTGGACTGGAATCGCAGCCACAAGTGATAAAGTTTACCAGTTGCTTGTTCATGGTCGGTGGTTCTCTCCGAGTACTGCGGCTTCTTCCACCACTAAGACTGGTCGGCATGATATATCTGAAATATTGCTGAAAGTGGTGTCAAGCACATACATCAAATCAAATTAAAAGCTAACATCAATGAATAGTTGACATGGAATCAGAGTAAACAGGGGCGACATGTATGCCAGCAGGTTGTTGTCTCAGTGATATAGAGATCCAATTAAGCATGTTGCCCTAGTACAAGGCGTACATGATCATTTCGTTGAATGTAACATGTTCTCGCCATGATATAACTGAACAATTGCTCATTTGGCGTAAAGCATCAATCACACATTCAATCTAAGTTTCTATCCCGTGCCTTGTACCTGAATGAATTGTCTGAATCGCGATGCTGACATATCAGCACCCGAAATCACCCCCAGTTTATAGTGGGATTTGTGTTACCCAATCCTTAGGTTTCTGTGTAGTTTTTCGTCGATGTCTACACCAGATGATGTCTGTGTTCTTTAACAGTAACACGATGTGTGTCACTAGTGTAACAGGTAGTGTTACCCCTTCCAGAGCACTTGCGCCACCCTCCCTCCCCGTTTTCTAAAGGCGATTGTGTTGCTCAATCTTAAATTTTATTTTATTTTATTATTATTAGTAAACTATATCAGGTAACACTACATATTTTTGATTGTGCATGTAGCTTGCGAATGTTCGGCTTTGTCATGTGTGGCTATTTATTTACGAAAAGTTTGAATTAAAAAAAACAAAGCAATTAGGGTAATAACAAAATTACCGAACTCCGAACAATCTTACAAAGTGAAAGTAAAAACTCATAATTATATAAACAGACAAAATCAGTCAACAACCGGAAAACTGTGAAAACCGTAATGACCCTGACTTGGTAGTGCAGGCATTTCTAAAGAAACGGTAGGTTGAATAAGATTTTAAAGCGCCAAACCTCCCGCTTTCATTACGGTTCAAAGGTTCCGGCCGTCACCATAACAGTATTTAAATACAGAAACAAAATAGGTAAAATAGTTGTCAAAGCAGTACCATATTCAGTGAAGTAAATGTCAAAGACACTTACGTAACACATTGATAAAAAATATTTTTGACATTTTTCTTGACTTCCATATCTTAATACAATGGCCATAAGAAAAGGGACAAAAAAGACAAAATACTATTCGAAAAATAAAGATTGAGCGAAACGAACCCCAGAACAGGAGGTGAACACGGATGTTTCGGGTGTTTAAGCATGTCCTGCTCCATTGTTGATCACAAAAATACTTAGTCGGGTACCGCTATTGTTTAATACAGATATACATATCTGCTATGCTAATTTATATAGGAAATTATTTAAAGACATTATTCATTTTATTTATTAGACAGGTGAAGAAGACCCACCAATGTCACATCATCCACGCCCTAAGTTGTATGCATGTGCGACAATGTGGCATGAGACGGCCAATGAAATGACACAGTTATTGAAATCCATATTTAGGTATTAACTTTCATTTGATTCTCTTTTTTTCTTTTTGGATGTGGTTTTCATTTATTACAAAATTAATACATATTTTGATCAGGTCCGTTCGATTTCCATCTGTGACGAGGTGTGCTCGATATACCGTTAACGGATTGAGTTTTTCTGTAACGCAATAGATCGGTGCTTTTTTGCCAGTTCTCAATTGAAACAATATTGAACCGTTAAACACAAATAACCACGACTTGATCTGTGATTGCTAGGCTCTTTGGTTTACTTTTCAAATTATTTGGCTTTCCAATCTTCTGATTATGAGCGTACCTGATGCAGGTTATTGCAAAAACGTGTCGTATGCACAATATATCTACGTTTTTATGTGTTGAATAAAATGTTTTGCTAATGACTTTGTACAACGATTGAATAGTATCGTTTTTCTTATTTTGAAAACATAAATTGCAATAATTCATAATAATTTTTTTTTTAAAGTTACTCTGTTGGAACAATTCCAAGATCTAATTAAAAAAATTGTCAAACATGGGCAAAATCGATACCCGACACACAAACATACATGACCGGTAACTTCCTGGCTTGGCACAGGTTTTCAAAAGAAAAGCACCGCGTCGAAAATACCCCCATCTTTTTCCAACAGGCAAGTTGGTGTAATTCATATCGTACGATATTATACATTTATTGTATGCTGGTGAGGGAAATATGAAAACGTATTCCCCCAAGAGTATCATATTCTCTGAGGGCAACGCCCGAGGGGAATATGATACTCGTGGGTGAATACATTTTCATATTTCCCGAACCTGCATGCTAAAATGCCTTATCATACCGAATGAAACCAAGAAAACACATACATATAAAATACTGCTGGCAAACATATTCTAAGTCCATTGGAACGTTGTCTCAGACCATTGTAGCGGTCGCCTGCATGTGATGTGTTCAGAGTGCCTCTGACGTTTTCCTGTCAAAGAACGATAACTTTGGCGGGAAAACCCGCGAGGCATCCGAGAGGGTGAAATATGATTTGTATTTCACGGAATATGAATTTTGGCCTGTGTGATCACGTGCTCTGATTTTTCCCCATTATCCAATCAAGGTAATCTAATTATGGCAATTAATATATGAGGTATAACAAAATGTATTATTCCATGGCAGGTTAGACAACAGGCAATACAGGAATGATTACATTGCGGATCAATATATGAAGAGTGAAGATAAAGACGATGTGGAAACATTTGATTTTGAAGGTAGTTATTTGTTCAAATTGCATATGTTTTCCCTACTTGGTGCCCCAATGTAAGATATCAATAATAAAAGACACGTGTTTAATCTTAATTACAATTGTTTTAGATATATGGATTTTACATGTGAATATTAGCAATTAAGTTTAAAAAACATACTAAACATTATTTTTTTGTTGTAGCTTTTCCTTAATCTGCGTACATTGGTACTCACGAATTAAGATAAAATTACAGTATATGACGCGATTTAAGGAGAGCTGATTTGGTAATTTATCACCGGTTAAAACAAGTTTGAAGATACCAAAGGTGTAAGCAGAATCCACAAATCGATGAAGGACAGATAATACAATGGCAAGCAGAAAACATGACAAAGGGGCAAACAATGATAACAAAACCAATACATAGAAAACTAAAGATTAGTTAACACGGACATCACTAAGAACCGATTAAACTTGTTTTAATATCGCTAATATGAACGGACCTTTATATATTCAGTATTGTATATGTAAACTATTATAATATTGTTATTATTTAGCTCATATTTTTTTCGATGATGCCATTGAGAAGAAAAAGAAGGGAGACCAATATCCAGAAGTCAATGAATACGTAAAGGCATTCTTTGGAGTTATCAACGAAACTGGAAGGTATGTGATGACAATTCAGATATTTATCAAACTTTGTTTATTTCTACAAACACGTGTTATATGTAAATATAAAGAAAACTCAAGAACGGGCAAACCAGTGATAAACAACGTTACACCACGCTGGTGTTTGACTAATAATCCTCGAGAGTATCACCCGAGTTACACTCTGCAAGCACGTACAGGCTACGAAATACTTAAAGGATTTGCTTATCATAGTCTGACAACAACCACCCACCCCTCCCCCACATGGTAACACGCTGGGCAGCTGTGTGGGCCTAGTCCTGAGATCATCTACCAGTACCAACTAAACAAATAATAAGACCAAGCAAAATATTAAATTAAGCTTTTGGATATTGTCCTTAATGATCAGACCATTAATTTAAAGCACTATGCTAATAAACATTTTGAACAAAAAACGGAGTGCATACAACAATATATACTCATATACAACATTTGGATCATCATGACAATGACTAATCGCATCGATGGTGTAAAGATTAGCGTGCTGGCGGGTTTGATTCCCGATCGAGTCAAACCGAAGACTATGAATTTGGTATATGTTGCTTCTTTGCTAAGCACTCCACATTAAGGAGAAAGATTGGTTGGTCAATAATCTGGATAATGTGTTCGAGTGGAGCAACATGTCTCTCAGCGGACTGTTTGTTAGTGGTCTAGCACTATAACAATCCAAATAGGGTGTTGGTCAATTAGAAAGCGGACGTCATTATTATCTCATCGAAATTAACTTGTACTCGCCTACTACACATATATATGAGCAATCACTTTCTTGGCCTTGGTACATGCACTATTAAATGACGGGGTTAAGCAAATAGAGTAAAATAAAAAAGCAAAAAATACCATTGTCGGAATAGTTCCAAACTCAAATAGAAATACACAGAAAGAGGCACCCCTAAAACACAAATACATGTTCGCTCAAATGTATGGCTTCCTACAGGCACTACAATACAAATAAATTACAGGCTAATGTGGAACATATAAATAGTGTACCGTGTGATTGTCTGTGTTAATGTCTTCCATGGTAGTAATACCAGTAATTGATGTCATTTTCCAAGGTTAGTGGTTGTGATGTTTAACGCCACTTTCAACAATATTTCATTTATATGGTGACGGACAGTTTTATTGATGGAGAACCAGGAGAAAATCGCCGACCTGTTGCAAGTCGCACAATGTTGTATCTAGTACACCTCGCCATGAGCAGGATTCGAATTCGCAACTTCCGTGGAGTTCGGCACTAGTAGCACAGGTAGTTGTAAATCTAACTTCCATGCGACCACAAAGGGCCACTTGTCATTTTTGATAATATTTTTGTATTTGTCTGTTTTTTTTATACTTAATCACTTTAATCATTGTATCAAATTGTACGCCCCTTGTGGGCCCTTAATTTCAAAATAAATGTTACTATAATATTTTATATTTTCTAGTTCTGTATATGGCAAACCGATTGAATTGGCAGGTTGGGACAACTACCGGACACCCTACGAGACTAGAGTTAAATGGACACTTCCGGGAGGAAATGATTTGATAGCACATTTGAAGAACAAGGACAAAATTCGTCATAAAAAACGATGGAGTCAGGTATGTCTAGACTGACAGTCGGGTATTTCTAGAAAAAAAGAGAAAAGTTTGAAGATATCAAAGGGGTAATCAGAAGCCGTAAATTCAAGAAGGACATATATTATGATGTTCAAAAGAAAACGGACAATGATCTACAAAACACTACACACAAAAGATTGATTGAGCAACAAGTACCTCACAAAAAACAGGTGGTGAACACTGGTGCTCCAGAAAGGGTAATTAGTTCCTGCTCCACTAGTAGCACCCGTCGTATTACTCTTGTTAGCCGGTGATAAGTTATTCATGGGGAAACGACCATATTGAGATTAGCAGCATCATAGTTAACGATGAAGTACCCCTTGTTGCAGCAATATAATTTATCTAAATTTCAACCTGAGAACTATTTTGATTCGTATTTGTTTCCCAATTTTAAAATCATAGAATATCACAGACAACTTATTTTTTCTATAACAATGCCGTTCGACCCGTTATGTGAGACGGCTGACATTTTACTCCCACATGGAAACACTTGCATGAACGCACCACTTCACTAATTGGGGAGTATTGAACCCATAAAACTAGCTTAGCCGCGCCACATTTTATTGAATGTATCAAACATGAAAAGTGACCGGTCATGTACATATGTGTTAATGATATCTAGTTTTGATATTTCTACCAGAGGTTGTTGTGGTCGTAATCGTCTGGTAGTTGGATTTACAACTACCCGTACAATCAGTGCCTATCACCAGTAAAGTTGTGAGTTCGAATTTCGTTCATGGCAAGGTGTACTCGATATATAATTATGTGCTAAAGTTTGTCTGCAACTTACGGCAGGTCGGTAGTTTACTCCGGGTAATCCGGTTTCCTCCACCAATAAAACTGACCGCCGCGATATGACTAAAATATTGTTGAAAGTGACGTTAAACACCATAATCCTAACCCCTTTAGTGGATTTTGGAACTTTTCAGAAATATTTATATATTTTTTTTTATTTCCATTTTATCACTATGCAGGTCATGTACATGTACTACGCTCTGGAATGGAAATTACTGGCTTCAAATGACCAACTACAAGAAACAGCTAAATACACGTACATATTGGCGCTTGATGGGGATGTTGACTTTGAACCGGAAGCAGTATTGAGCTTAATGAGACGAATGAAAAAGTCACCAATGGTTGGGGCAGCATGTGGACGAATTCATCCAATTGGATCTGGTAATACAAATAATTGTAATGCTAATTTTGAACTTGACGAACAAATATTTACATCCCCAATCTTTTGCATACTACGACCAATCCAAAAGCCAAACGGGTCAATTTATGTCATTTTACGAGTTATTCATCATTGATATTCAAAATAGAATGGTAGTTGTACAATTCATTGCATAAATTTTAACTTTTGTTTGCGCTTATATGAAGTTTCCAAAAGGAACATGTTTTTCATTCTCAAGTATATTTTCGATTGTCATGACATTGTTACTGTAAGGTCACACAGTAGAAAACAAAAAAAATATTTTTACGATATTTCTTTCATTTGGGAATCTTGATATTTCACGGCCATTATGTATCATAACAGTTCCAAAATCCACTAGAATAATCTTTGACAGAGGCAAAACTCATACTTCAAACACACAAATATCTGACCGCTCACTTTCCTTGCTTGGCATAGGCACTTCAATCTAAGGTGACAAGGCTAAGTTAAATGTATGGGTCCAATAATCCCCTCTTATGGAAATGATGATTTCCGCATGTGAGTAAATGCTAATTGTAATAAACGTAATTATCTATTTTTGCTAGGTCCTATGGTATGGTATCAGAAATTTGAATACGCTATTAGTCACTGGCTACAAAAGGCCACGGAACATGTGCTTGGTTGTGTCCTGTGCAGTCCCGGATGTTTTAGTCTATTCCGTGGATCAGCACTGATACATAAAAACGGGGCCGATAAAAGCGTACTGGAAACGTACACAACAGTGGCTGCGGAAGCTAAACACTACGTACAGTATGATCAAGGTATGTTAATGACATATCTGCAATGTAGGGGTGGGACATACTGAGTGCACCCCTTGTTTTCATTGGGGTTCGTGTTACTCGATCTTTAGTTTTATGTGTATGTTTTGTTAATAGTTATTTGTCCGTTTGTCCTATTTTCTTTTGGTCATTGTGTCGTCTGTTCTTCTTCGATTTACGGATTCTGATAGTCTCACTAGTTTATTCCGTGGATCAGCACTATTAGATGAAAACGTACTGGAGACGTACACAAAAGTGGCAGTAGAGGCTAAACACTACGTACACTATGATCAAGGTACGTAACTGACATATATATATAATGTTAGGATGATCAATACTTTCAAAAAACTGGACTTGACTATGAGTATCACAACGGGTGTCTTATATGAACAGAAACTACTTACCTTTCGCGAGCACCTGCTTTTTTTTCTTTTGAAGGGGTTCGTGTGGCTCATCGTTTTAGCTTTCTATATTGTGTTTTGTGTTTGTTTGTCTTCGTTCTGTGTCTTGTGTGCCCAAAGTTGCCTTTTTCTGGATTGTCCATGCTGAGTGTCCCTGCAGTTTTCTCTATCATGTACTTCAGGAAAGTTACGATATGTCTGGATATTTAGACAACCCTCGTGATATATCACCTGGTGTACATAATAGTAAAAACAATAGAAAACAAATATACATTGTACTTTATGTCGAAATGCATAAATTAGACGCGTTTCTGGAATAAACTTCATCAGGTACGCTCAATGCCAAAAGATTGGAAAGCCAAATAATTTTAAAATCTTTGTGAGCATGAACATCAAAGGGCCTTAACAGGATAGCCTAAATCAGTTAAGGTCACAAATGCCTGAGGCAGGAGTACTTTAGCTTAAATATTAATTTAATTATTTAGCAATTTTAAATTTCGACTATGAAAATATCTAATAAACAATGTGAACAAAATAATAATAAATCTATCTGAGAACTAGGAAACTATGGCCTACTTTAACATTACAACTTGAATGTTACGTATTTTATTTATACTAACTGAAAGGCGAAGACAGATGGCTGTGTACCCTTCTACTGAAACAGGGCTGGAAAGTAGAATACTGCGCAGAATCAGATGCCTACACATTTGCACCGGAAGGATTCAATGAATTTTACAACCAACGTCGTCGATGGACGCCATCTACCATGGCTAACATTCTAGACCTGATCATTGATTGGAAGATAGTAACCAAGAACAATCAGAATATTTCTTTCTTATTCATTGTTTACCAAGTATTCCTGTTTGTATCAACGATCCTGACTCCCGGGACTATTTTCATGCTGATATTTGGAGGGATTATTATTGGGTTTGAGTCGATACCTCATTGGCTTGCACTCGTCGTTAACATTCTACCTGTAGGAGTGTTTATGTTAATGTGCTTATATGCCTCATCACAGAGACAGGTTTGTAATCTAGGTTTAGTTTAGGTTTATGGTGTTTAACGCCACGTTCAACAATATTACAGTTATTGGTGGAGGAAACCAGAGTACCTGGCGAAAATCAGTCATTGAACAACTTTATCACATAATGTTGTATCGAGTACACCCGGCCATGACCGGGGCTCGAACTCAAAACATTTAGTGGTGATAGGTACTGATTGCACAGGTAGTTGCAACTCCAACTACCATACGAACACGACCACGACGGCCCCTGTTTGTAATCTACAATGTCAACACCTTATCTGATTTATTTCCAAATCAAGTGCCGTAGGTGACACAAATTTGACATTTTTATTTTTATTTTATTATTTTATTTGTATTGATACACAGCTATGTTTTATTTCTAAAGGTTTTGTAACTGATATTAATTTATAAAATTTGTTCACGGCACTATATAGCTGAAATACTGCTAGAGTTGGCATCAACACCAATCAATCAAAATATTGCAAAACAATACGTTGGGGGGGGGAGGGTGTCCTTGTTTTGCATTGTTTTTTTTTTGTTTTTTTTTCTTTGTTTTTTTTTTTATTTTGTTTGTATTAAGATACTAGATATTAAATCTTCATTGTTCATATGGATTATGATGTTTAACGCCACTTTCAACAATATTTCAGTTATATTGTGGCTGTCGGTGTCACTCACAGATGGCGATTTCTCGGAAATGAAATACACCCATACACACAAATATTGTTTATTGTTTTCGTGGGTTGTTTTTCATTGGATTGTTTGTATGGCGAACGCTTCGACAAAGTGAGTCATTGTTATTAACGCAAAATGATAATTTTGATGAGAACAAGTTTAATTTCGAAGAGTTGATGGTGATGTTCGATTTGTACTAGAACAACACGCTTAGCTGTTTTTTATTGTGCTAACTAACTGAAATACCAGGTCGCAAGCTCATATGTCGGTACACTCGGACACATGATTCCGCTCTTTATTTTTCATAATGAGTGTATAGCAGAGAAGAAGCCAACACCAATGTTATAGTTTTGGTTTGATCGACCCACGATATACCGCACAAACCATAATACCACGCAGCTGTTCTTGTCCACAAATAAATAAACAATAAATCGTCAACGTTAATAAAAAACTTTTGTCTTAAAACTGAGTAATAACTAGATATACATGTGATTTGCTTGACGATTGGGACTGAAATGATATTTTAGAAATACAGTTTTAAAAATTTCGTCAAACTCGGATAAGTCGAAATTGCCGTCATGTCAACATTTGTCAATGGTCCCGGCAAGTTCGAGATAACGAGATGCAACTGTAATAATTCATAATATCAAGCGTCTATATTTTATACAAATATCATAGATGTCAACCAAATATTGTTTTAAGTTTATTTTCTTCACATATTATCTGTATTTAAGTAATGGTTAAATATGTGCAGTTACTATATTCCAAAAATAATTTATGTAATGAAATCTATTTACAGCTACAGTTTGCCGCCATTTTGTCCTGCATCTATGCCATTGTCATGGTGATAGTAATGATTGGCATTGTTAGGAATGCCATACAAGATGGTTTTTGTTCAATGACCACTATATTTTTATTATTTGTTGCTTGTGTTTTCGTCATTTCTGGAATTCTGCACCCTAAGGTAAACAAATTAGAAAATATATGAATTTGCTTTGTTAATTTAAATAGTATTTTGATATAATCTTATTCGTAATACATAGTTGATGAACGGTTGTCATAGTGACCGATGCTTCAAAGTTGTCATACTGCATGTCGGATTTGATCCATGTACTACATATAGAATATGACGCACATAATATAAGTTATGTACGTTCCTATCTGTAGATATGGAGATTTTAACACCCTGAAGTAGCCAAGTGCATCCTGGGGCGCAGCCGAAGGGTGTACAGGCTACTGAAGGGTGTTAAAATCTCCATATCTACGGATAGGAACGTAAATAACGAATTTATCCGCGGTTATGGTAAAAAAATAAGACATTATGGACCCCGGTGGATCACGGAAAAACTGACGTTTTCTTTGTTGTTGGAAAGAATAAGCAAAAAATATGCAAATTTCGAGTGTTTTTTACCCGGTATAGGGTACTACAATTGATTAAATTAACAGCTTTATATTCAATGTATGACCAAAATCAACTAAATTTGATTTAGGCGCCCAACGTCGCGAGCTTTCACGTCAAGTATTTTCCCTATCTTGAAAATTATAACAACTTTTGATTGGTTAATGGCTAGTTACACCCGGTAATATGGCCTAGCAACAGCCGGGAATATGGGTTGTTTATGCCTGGAGTTTTAACCAATCAAAAGTTGCTATAATTTTTAGGCCGGGGATAATACTAATACTACATTTAATAATTGATTATAATATACTACAAGTAAGGGTTCGGGTTACGGTGTTTAACGCCACTTCCAGCAATATTTCAGCTATATCGTGGCGGTTTTATTGGTGGAATTAACCATAGAACCCGGAGAAAACCACCGACCTACTGCAAGTCAGTGAAAAACCTAATCACATAATGGTGTATCGAGTACATTCCCGCCTTAAGCGGGGCTCGAACTCACAACCTTAGTGGTGATAGCCACTGGTTACACAGGTAGATGTAAAGTGTAAAGTGATATTACGTTTGATAATGTAAACTTCATTGATGGAGTCTTACTACATGTATATATACTTACTACAATGTACATGTATGAATTGATACTACATCTACAAATGGTACTACATGTATATTTGCAGGAATTGACACCACATGTAGTAACGGTACTACAAGTAGGAATTGATAATTCATGTTGGAGATTAGACATGTAGGACTTTATACTACATTTAGCGACAGATAACTTAACCCTGCTACTTTTTATTGAGGATTGGTGCAATGGTGTATTACGCCATTTTCAACAATATCTCAGTTTTATCGTGGCGGTCTTTTTATTGTACCAATGTACCAAGTCAGGAAAATGAGCGGTCATGTATATGTGTGCGAAAATTATCGATTTATCCTTTATTTCTACGATTGTTCTATTAGAATAACGGATATGTTCATGTTATTCCGACAGTGTAATGTATTTGTTCTTAGTTTTAATACTGAATGTAGGAATTGATACAATATGTGTGACAAAACCATTCATTGCATCCTTGTTTATTTGTTATAAGGAGTTTACCTGTTTGATACCAGGTCTGCTGTACTTCATTGCCATTCCATCGATGTCGATGCTGTTGTTTCTGTATTCAATTGGAAACCTTCATAATGTATCTTGGGGCACGAGAGAAACAAAGACCGATAACCCAGAACCTGATAAAGCCAAACAACAGCAAAAACACACACCAGATAAAGAAGAACCAAGACACTTTTTATCCCTTGGGTATGTTGAAGTTTCTTTACTTATTAAAGATACATCTGATGTTACAATTACATCATACCCTCCGTGCCTGTAAATATTACGTCATTGATTTGATTGATTGATTGGGTTGCTTACCTTCCAGCGAGCAGTATTTCAGCTCTTTTTAGAACGAGAACCAGTTCAACAATATAGGTTTTAGGCATATGTATAACGCCACTTTCAACAATATTTGAGTTTTGTCGTGGCGGTCAGTCTTATTGCTGGAGGAAACTGGAGTACCCGAAGAAAACCACCGACCTGTCGCAAGTCACTGACAAATTTTATCACGTAATGTTGTATCGAATACACCTCGCCATAAACAGGGTTCGAACCCACAACTTTAGTTGTGATAGGAACTAATTGCACAAGTAGTTGTAAATCCAACTACTATGCGACCGCCCGAGAACCAGTTGAACAATATATACAATCTAAATAGAAAAAAAGGAGGAATGGGGGGCAACCTGGGCAACGAATTGTGTATTCTAGCTACACAATTCAACATGGGAACGAACATACCAACTCTGAGGGTTTAAGTCTAGGAAACCTTAAAAAGTACCCAATAAACATTATAGAGCCAAACACTGCTGTGTCAAAGTCGAAATTATCGAATATCTTACTTCAAAATAACGGATTTCTAGTTACCCATGCAAACGTCGTATCTAATAAACGTTAGAGAAAACCGAAGGGGCAATCACAAATTGACAATCCAGAGAAACTGGCAACATATATAGGGTACACAATACGAAGACAAATAAAGCAAAAACACAACACAATATGTAGTAACGGACATCACAACGCAGAACTCAGAACGTAAAGAAACATGATAGAACAAACACAAAAACCTAAAAGGATAAGTAACACGGACCCCACCAAAAAAACCGGAGTGAACTCTGGTATACCGTCAGACATATATCGCTGTCACCATAAACAGTGAAACGTGTCTTAACCGAACTCTGAATAAAAGGTACATAATCTAGTGTTATCACTTCTAGTTTAAGTCTGCAGACGTTGTATATTAAGGTATATTAATGTGGTTGATTTTTGTTGCATTATTTTTATTATTTTATAATTTAGATGTATTTGCTGTTCAACAAATACGTACACGACAGAAGATTTCTTGTACAGAAATATGACTTACAAAGTAAAAGACATTGTCGACAAGGATGTCAATGACAGCACACAGACAGCAACGAGTGAAAACAATGAGGGAAGCGTTAATCACGTTCAGGGGGAGAATACCGAGGTGACAAAGTTAACTGAAAGAGGTACGTGTATTAAACTTGACTATCAATACACTTCGACAAAAGTTAATAGCCACCCAGTATTTGTTTCAAAATTATGTTTTTCTTCTTTTTTCTTAAAGATGAAAGAAGTTGAACTCGAAATGCTTTTTTTGTAATATTGTTTTAATTGAGTACGGCTTTATAGATCGATGACGTGTTACACATTTAAATTAAGCTTATGTGTACAGATATTCTTTACAGCAATCGAATTTAAAAAAAGAAGTAATTTTCAAAAATAAGATATTTATGAAACAAATCAAGTAGCACTTAACTTTTGTGGAGGTGTATATATATGTAACATCACTGATCACTAGTAGCAGTTAGATATCTCATTCAATATTTAAGATTAAAAAAATTTAATATTATTTATTTTAGGAAGTTTGGTTTAACGCCACTTTCAGCAATATTTCAATTATATCGTGTTAATTGTTGGAGGAAACCGGAGTATACGGAGAAAACCACCGACCTGTCACAATTCACTGACAAACTTTATCACATAATGCATTGGTCTGATAGTACTGGTTTGTTGAATGCTAATGCCACATGTACATGTTAAGAAATTACAACAATGATATATGGTTCTTTCTTCATCCACGACTTATCGTCAAATGTGTAGCAAGAGTTACACGATAGCACTGCATTCCCCTCGGCAGAACCTGAGTTCATCCTCGATTTTTAGTGTTTCGTGTTGCTTGCTCTTCAGTTTTCTGTATAATGTTTTGTTGATCATTGTTGCCCTTTTGTCCTTGTGGTACATCGTGTTACATTTACACACATTATAGACACTGTGGTAAATTTAAATATGATAATTGTTTTCATGGTTCGTTTAGAGTATATGATTGTTGTTTAACGTCAAATGAACAATTTTTCAGCTATATCATGGCAAAAACAAACTGCATTCGATGAGATCCACTTCGTACTAGACCAACACCCTTAGTTGGATTAATATTAATAGTGCTAACTCTCCGCGGGTAGACAGGTTGCTCCACTCGGACATATTATCCTGATTCCGAGCTAGCCAATCTTTGCTTTTATTCGTTATTGATGTGTGCTTTGCTATCAAACAGTAAACATATACCAATTGTATTGTCTGGTGGGACCCGACGGCTGATCGAAACTATGATCTACCACACTCTAGGAGAGCACAATCACAATTACACCACCGATGCGACGGTTTGGTTTAGACATTTATATAATTGCTGATAAATGTAGAAAAAAAACAACGGATTTTGTTTGATGATTAATGGGGATCATTACTATATTTTAAATTTAGATATCCCCACGGATGATGACACGATTCCGAAACAGGACACCCAATTTGCGACCCACAAGAAAAGGAAGAGAAAGGAAAGGAAACAGGCAGAATACCACGTCTATTGCGACAATGATAGAGGAAAAATCGATGATGGAGAAACCAAATTTTGGAAAAAGAAAATAAAAAAGTATTTAAAACCACTTGAACAAGATAAAAATAAAGAAAAGGCGGCTACAGAAGCTTTAATCGAGCTACGAAATAGTGTGTGTCTATTCGTCTTCCTACTCAATGCCATTCTGGTTACAATAATGTTCAGTTTGACAGAAGTCAATGCGTTTAAGGATACCCTGTCTGTAAAGTTCACATGTGGTGGTAATGATGTCAGTGTTGTTCCTATCGCTATCTTGTTTGCTGTTGTTTTCGGCCTTCTTTTGTTTATACAATTTATATGTATGCTGTACCACAGGATTTCTACACTAATCCATATCACGGCAGAAACAAAGATACGAGAAGACGCCCATGATAGATCTATGAACCGCACATTAGGAGTGGCTAAATTTTTAACCAATCCGCTCACTTCGAAATCTACAAAACATGAGTTGATATCAGACAAAAAACGAAATGATCTCGAAATGAATAAATCCGTTAAAATGCCAGAAAAGGAAGCAAAGATAGCAAGTATTGATGATATTGTTGACAAACAAATGGTTCATCTTAAAGCTATGACGGATAAACTGGATGAGAAACAGCAATACATAATACAGCAATGGAAAAGGAAATCAAGCAAACCTACGATGGCAACAGTGGCACGGCGGGCATGGTATGATCATAAGAATCAATCGAAACCTAACAGAGATAAGACAAATAAAGTCGAACCACAGCCGTCTACGTCCTCTGATTTTATCTCTGGACCGCCTCCAAATGGTCAATTACAAAATCAGGAACCAATCAGTGGAACTGACAACAACGTTTAAACGAGAAATAATTTGATGATAGCAGACGTATTTCCTTCATGATCAAATCCACTGTCTTCGCTATCCACACTTTGATTGAAGGTGTGTTCCATTTTTTTTGTTTTTTGCAGACAACAGAAGTCAAAAGCATATGATAAACAATAGGCACATTTAAATTCTGGAATACTTGTTCTATTGTTTTCTTGTTTGGTTTTTTGTGCTAAAAGCATATGATAAACAAAACATTTGGAAAAAACGGCACATTTACATTCCGGAATATAATTATTTTATTTGAAATTGATTATACTATACTGTAAATACTGTCAATTAGAATGCCATTTTAGTTTAACCTTACCACACCCTGTGTGATAATAGTAGTACACAATGCCCTATTATGATACAGATATCGTATATCACCTCAACTTCATATGGACTTCCCTTAACAATCGGAATTACATATGCAAAATCATAAAGTATATGATACTTAGGTTTATTATACAGCTATAGTTTTAATCCAATTAGAAAAGTTCATTTATTACCTATTTTTGTTCTAGTAATGTTATAAATACTGTTATAGTGACAGCCAGAACCTTTGAGCCGTAATGAAAGCGGGAGGTTTGACACTTTAAAATCTGTTTCAACCCACCATTTCTTTAGAAATGCCTGTATCAAGTCAAGGTCATTACGGTTTTCACAGTTTTCCGGTTGTTGACTGATTTTATCTGTGTATATACTTATGAGTTTTGACTTTCCCTTTGTAAGATTGTTCGGAGTTTGGTAATTTTGTTATTACCCTTATTTATTACACGTGACCATACATTTTTTCCGTATTCCACAACCGAAAGTCATATTTTTTGCATTGTTCAATTGGAAGTCTTTTATTTTATATCTTAGAACCGGAAGTCGTATTTTTTTCGTACTGTAAAGTTGATATAACGGACATTACGCATGCTTTCTTTTGTCGTCTGCCAATCTAAACAAAGTGAGAAACAAAATCCTGATGTTTACAATCTTCAATGAAGATGCAAAACAAGAAGCTTTGTCAATTAGCAAATGAATCGTCAGTCGCAAACAATAAGTCTATCGCAATGTGTACTCTAAAACTGATCTCTAGGTCATGGCATACCTCTATCTCTTTATTTTCTGGAATTTTTGTATTCTCATTTAATATTTATATTACTTAAAATGTCGTATGTTAATTTTGGTGGTATTTAGTCGTTTATTGGACACTTTATTTGTATTTGTTATTTATTTATTTCACGATTTGTTAAAAAAATGAGTTATTTTTTATTTTTCTTTATATATCAGTCTCATTAGTATTTCATTTGTCTAAAATATTAATTATTGTACTGCGTTAAGTACAATGTGGAGAGATATTACACTCTTCTGTATTGCATTGACAATCTTGTATTGGGCTCGACGCCTCCGATGTCTCGTCCAATACGGATTTTCAATACAATACAGACCCGTACAATACCTTCCCATATTGGACACAGCACGGTCCAATAACTTGTAATGTTGATATAACACTTAGTGATACTACACACTTTTTTTTATTATATAGTAATAAATATTTCCTAAAAATTTCAAAGGAAAGCAATGGCTCAAATATACTTATCCTATTAGTTAGTACTGATGCACTCCAAAATTTGTCTCGATAAAATTGCACTGTTGGTGTTTTATTGATCATCGGTCCGAGTCAGGAATGGGACTGTGAATCTCAGATGGGACCCATAGTCTTAGCCATGGCTGTTTTATTTTGATTTTGAAAATTAATGACATGAAATCCTCAATTTTAAGATAAGTCTTGGCATGTCCCCGGGTCCCCTGAACAGCCTTGTTCCACCTTGTATTTTTTTCTGGAGGCCCTGTTTGAACTAGTTCAGTAGTACAGGTTTGTGTAATTAAATACATAAAATTCATGAAAAAAACGATAAGTGAAAAATATTGGTTACTAATAAAAGGGTTATAGCATGAATATTGGTGAATATTGGCCCTCGCAGTATATTATGTTGCACTCGCCGAAGAAAATACTCGCCAACATCCATGCAATAGCTCTATATTGTGATTTGTGTATTATATTAGTATATGTATGTATGATGCTCGCTATCATTGGTGGTGGTACAGTAAGCGCAAACTTACGAGAATGATACTTTTCTATGTAATACATACTGTTAATATTTCACATGCCAGTCATGGCAGTATCATAACCATTAGATAGATGTCCGTCCGTCTGTTATACGATGATTTTATATAATATTTGGTTTTGGTTTAACATTGTTAGATTTGATTCTGATGTTTAATTTTTACATATATAATAAAATGAATAACACAATCTCTGAAATGTTAGACAGTAGACAAAGCCATCGAAAAACGTAATATGATGAGGTTGGTAGCATTTACAGAATTAGTTAAAATGATATAAGCTGCAAATTCGGTTTGGTTTGTTTTATGGTGTTTAACGCAACTTTCAACAACATTTCAGTTATATGGAGGAGGTCAGTTGTATTGCTGTCGCAAATCACTGACAAACTTTTTCACATAATGTTGTATCGAGTACACCTCACCATGAAGAATATTTTTTTTTTTAAATAATTGATATCCCAACTCGCCCAAATGTACTGAAGAATAAAGTCATTTTCAAAGTATTGGTCTTCCCAGTTAGCAATGCAACAACAAACGGGTCATCGTATGCGCATGATCTCTGATTTGAGAACACTCAGAGATGTGACTACGCATGCGCAAATGTACTGAAATATTATTGAATTAATAAAAATAATATATTCGAACATTAAGTACCCGCATTATTATTGTCAGAAACAAACATGTACATTCTCCCCTCTTCATCCAACTTCAACTTCATACACACGAGTTGTCAGTGCTGGACAATCGTCGACTGTACTTGTGGGATTTAATTAGGCATCAATGGCGTCAGCAAATAACAATTGCAGGCGATCTTTTTTTTACATATAAATAGCTTTATACCCATATTTTAGAACAAAAATTGTTACTATGAGTTTTGATAATCATGCGATTTTATTATCTACAAAATTATTAGAAACGAAAATTCTAAATTTGGCAGCTTACATCACTTTCATACAAACATTTTAAAACAAAATTGCTACTATGAGTTTTAATAATCCTAAAGTTTTATTATCTACACAATTATTAGAAACGAAAATTATGAATTTGGCAGCTTGTATCACTTAAAAACTAATTAGATTATCCACTCAAGAAGAGTTTGGTGATACCAAAGTGGCAATCAGAATCCATAAATCGAAGAAATACAGACAACACAATGACCAAAAGAAAAATGACAAACAACGATCTACAAAATACTACACAGAAAACTAAAGATCGAGCAATACGAACGCACTAAAACCCGACGGTGAACTCTGGTGATTCGGAAGGGTCAGCAGTTCCAGCTCCTCCATTGTCATCGGTTGTGCTACACTATTTACAAACCCGGTGATATGTCATGAATGATGAAAGGACCGGTATGTTCTTACGACAAGTAACACGAACCCTACGTAAAACCGGGGGTACGCTAACAGTCGAAAGATTGCAAAGCCAAATATTTTTTTTAAATCTGTGACGGCAATAAAACAAAAAGACCACTCGGACACATTATCCTGATTCAGAGCCAATCAGTCTTTGCCTTTGTTCCTTGAATGCTTCGTTCTCAGCGAAAAAGCAGTAAATACCAGGTTTATAGTCTTTGTCTCGACTACTGGGACCAACTACCTACGACACTCTAGACAAGCACGCCTAACCATTACACCATGAAGTCTGGACACGAATATTTGTTTTTCTTTCATGAAGATCAAGATTACCTGGAACATTCAGTTGTATACAGTACATTTTATTTTACACATTTCTTCTATGTAAACTTTCGTGGTATAAATTTGTTCCGTTTTGAAATAAATATATTATTCCAACTTCGACAAATTAATACATCCGTTTTTAACAAACTTGCGACTTTTTTTGCCATTACGTTTGTACTTGGGACATGTGAGAATTATTTTTCGGCCATTCATTGACAGTACAGGTCTGAACGTGTCCTCAATTCTCCGTCTATGATTTGTAAATACATTCCCTTTTCCCTTCAATTTTCGAAACTCGTTCATCTACAAAAAAGATTGATTGTTATTAAGATCAAATAATTAATATGGCAGTTATTGTCTTGTATTGTCTTGTATAAGGGGATAGGGGTTATGGTACTTAAACCGATTGTTGATATTGGTAGAATTGCTTCTATTGAAAAGATATGATGTTTTAACTCCACTTTCAACAATATTCAACTATATCGTCCTGCCGCAAGTCACTGGCAAACTTTATCACATAATATTGTACCGAATGCACATCGCCTGAGCGGGATTCAAACTCACAACGTTAGTAATAATCTTGGAAAGAACATGTTTACCAACATTGAAACAGACTAGGGTTTAACGTGGTTAAGATTTGATTCTCACAGTCAAGCAAGAAAGAAACGATGGATAGTGCCAGGAAAAAAAATATCAATGACAGGTCATCACTGACGACTCACATCAAGCTGCTGACATTAGATGCTGGTACGTAGAATTTTCAAACGTGAAGAACCAATTGTCTTTCAGTATTTAGTGTGTGCGGTTGATTTTTAATGTATTTAATACATCCTGTGATATAGGAGTGATTGTAACCTCGTCAACCGGATAAGCTAACTGAATATTTTAATATGGGATTGTCATGTGCCGGCATTGTAAATAAAGTTAGATTAGGGTTAGGGTTATGATGTTTAACGTCACTTTCAACAATAGTTCAGTTAAATCGTAGTGGATAGTTTTATTGGAGGAGGAAACCGGAGGATCCGGGGAATACCATCGACATGTCGCAAGTCACTAACAAACTTTATCATATAATAACGTATCGAGTACACCTCGTCATGAGCGGAATTCGAACTCGCAACTTTAGTGGTGATATGCACTGATTGCAGAGGCAGTTGTAGATCCAACTCCCATATGATCCCCACCACGACGGCCTCGCATTGTAAATAGTAATAACGGGCTTTATTAAGCTATCATATATCTTTAAAACTGTTATTTGTTAAAACACGTATAATCTGGGTCTTACCAAAAATAAAGATGTAGGCCTATAAGCTTTTACTAAAAAGAGTTTGAGATACCAAAGGGGTAATCAGAATCCGTAATTCGAAGAACAGACAACACAATGGCCAAAAGAAAAAGCATACTATGGATAGTTTTGTTAATCCTTTGAATTTGGTATATATACTTCTATCCGGTCGCTAAAAACTTGTACTGACATAATTCAAAGGCTATAATTACCAGAGAGAAACTTAATACATTCAGTGGATAAAAGTATTATACATTAATTATATAATAGTAACTATAATGTTGTGTCTACGTTCTGAGTTCCTTGTTGTGATGTACGTTACGATTACCACATAACACGATGCTCGAGTTGTTTGTAGGAGGGCTAATGTTTTATTTATGTTAATTATGCTTCTTTGCACATAGGGGTGTCCAACACATTTCGAGTTTCGTTTTTGTTTTGTTTTTCTACATCTTGTGTACCCTATGTTGGCAGTTTCCCTGGATTGTCCATTTTGAACGCCCCTTCGGTATTCTCTAACTTTATTTAGACTCAGAAATGACCTTCTTATAACCATGGGATGACATTAGCAGCGATTTATTATGAATGTATTGACGGTATTGTCCAGTGAATGAATGAGTACTCTCTAACAATCATTTTTTCAGCTACCATGTATACTTGCATATCCTGATGGTCAACCATTCTGGAAGTGCTGGCTTGGGACAGGCACAACAACGTGGCAGGTATATATGGTTATTTGTTTTGTTCAGAATTTTTTTTTTCGGACAACACGAGAGTTAGAATATTATTTTTTTTGTCGCGCAAAGCGTGATTTTTTTTTCCAGAATGTAACATTAGGTTATATGACAAAATCTCTGAATCAGGAATCAGATTATTTTTTTTCCTCCACCAAAATCAGAATATTTTTTTAGAAAAAAACCATACCCCCCCTCTCGGGGAGGGCCGCATTTGCTTCATCGAGTTTGGATATAAAACTAAAGTACTTGTTTAACAAATCACATTTTTCCTCGTCATCATAAGTAAACTCTTCTAAATTGTTGATCATTAATTATGTTTTGAAGAGAGGGGAAATTACCTGATCCTTTATTTGACTTTAAAAGCATTTTCATAATTTTCCAATAAGTTTTATTATTTGATGCATTTTCAAGAATAATGTTATCTAAGTTGATTTCAAAATTTCCTTTTGCGATTTTCTTTAAATCATTAACCCTGTTTCTCTGATTTTTATATTTACAAATATCCGAGTTTCTATGATTTTTTAACATTACTTTGTGTAGTCGGTCCCTGATACGTATTTCTTTCTGGATTTCACCGGTGAACCACGATTTGTCATTATATCTAACAGTAAATGTCTTAGTTGGAATACACTCCCTTGCCAATTCGAGAAATGTTTTGGTAAATTGATTACACATGTCATCTACATCCTCGAATCATTTCTAGTTTTTCAATATTTTTTTGTTTATCAACTTGATCATATAGCCAGACTTCCCGTTTGAATGAAACAGCAGCACTCTTTGGACATTGTAAAAAAAGCCACAGATGCATCATGATCACTAATTTCTGATGTTATTTTTAAACAATATCATAATTTCAATTAATTTATTATTATTAGCTATAAATAAGTCGGAATTCAAATCACCCAATATCACAATATTATCGTCTACCTTGTCACCCATCCCTATTGCATGATTTAACCGTGTCCAGTATTCACTGTCCGTCCATTCAGGTCGATAAGTGTTACACAAAAGGAAGGTTTGACCTGTAGCTCGCACTTTTATCCAGAGAGCTTCGTCGGTGTCATTTTCTAAGTCAGTTACACGTTCAACAGATATATCATCTTTAAAATAAATAAGAAGTCCACCGCCTGAGTTATTACGATCCTTTCTGATGAAGGTTTTTGAAAAGAAATCAAGTAATAGATCATCGTTATAAATAATCACATCTAAATGGGATTCTGTGACGCAAAAGTATATCATATTCATCAGTAAAGATTGTAAAAAAAATCAGCGAAATTTTGAAGAAAGTGTAATTTGTTTCAAACACTTCTAATGTTTATATTGCATATGGAAATATATTTGTCTACATTATTATTGGTAATGTTCAACGGTGGATTTTAATTATACGTACCAGGACCAGGATGTTTCCACATCACCTATAACTAGGATAAATTGTAATACCAATAACAGGAATATTATATTAATTTCCGGAATCGTACTCTGCAGAAGAAAGAGGGATAAGACAAGAGCCGAACACTGCAAGTTAGTTAGCATAATTTGTTGATATGATTCTGCCCGAAAATTTACCAGTCCACGCAGACACCTTTTCTTAGTATTAAACAGTCCAATGGCCGCCCTCTAATCCTCTATACTATTACCCATTTGGATTTAGCATTTGAGGGATAAAATCAGTACGGCCAGTGTTACATCTTAATACTGTTTGATCACACACATCTATGAATCCAGTTACAAAAATAGAACATGCATAGGCTACAGTACTATTGAAACAAAAGAAGCGGACCGTATTAGATATAACGGGTTTCTTTCTCCGCATGAGTACTCAGGTGAAGGCCGAGCACCGAGGTGCTCATGCGGAAAAAGAAACTCGTTATATTCAATACGGGCAAATTCTTTTGTTTCAATAATAATGTATCTAACTTCTACAATAATAGTGTTGTTGAAAAAAAATATGGTATGGCATATATTTTTACACATTTAATGTTTAGAAAGCCAAATAAGACAACAATTAACAAAAATAAAACGACAAATTTGTATCGCTTAACGTCCTTTCGATTCCCGTTTATATTTAGATATGTCAAGGTCTTTCAATTGTCCCAAATCTTCACCTGTGGTCTGTCTGATTTGTTATTACTTGCGGTCGGTTCTTTAGTTGTATTTGTATTGCGAGAATACATTTTAAAAGTTCACATACTCCGCGCGTCAGTTCTGAACATAAATTATGCCAGATCTGAAATACTTGTTTTTTTAATGAAATTGTTGATATTTTTTTTACTAAGCTTACTATTAGGAGTCAAATATACTAATTATAGCGTATAGTAGTGTGATCACCGTAGCCGAGTAGTTAGATGGAAGTTTTGAAAATCGAAATAGTTAAAGTTCATATATTCAAGAACAAAAGAATAAACACTAGATTCTTAAAAATAATCCACTGTTCGGACAATAGTGTGATAATAGTCAGAGAAATGCATTACGTAAACGATATTAACCTTGTCCCAAAAAATGGGTCAACTTATTAAAGGACAGCGGCCTATATTATCGGCCCCTATTAACGGCTTGTATCTTGTACAATAATACCCCCAACAAAGCTATTGTAAATGCGGCCTCTAATATCACATGCAGGCCGCTAATAGAGGCCGATGATACAGGCCGTTAATAGGGGCCGATGATACAGGCCGCTGTACTTTAATAGTTTGACCCATTTTTGGGACAAGGTTGATATCGTTTACGTCACGCTATTGTTCGAACAGTGGATATATTTTAAGAATCTACAGTTTATTCTTTTACCCTTTGACTGTTTAGGCTTAAACACGTGTTTTATTTATTTTTGGTCTTTCGTGTCTCGAACCACCGCTGGGCTTTTCAAAGTCTACTTTGACTTTCAAAACTTCCTTCTAACCACTCGGTTACGGTGACCATACTACTATACGCTATTATTAGTATACATGTATATGACTCTTGATAGTAAGCTTTGTAAAAAAAAAATATCAACAATTTGTTTAAAAAAGCAATATACAAGACACGATACAAGTATTACAGATCTGGCATTATTTATGTTCAGAACTGACGTGCATGTGAACTTTTAAAATGTATTCTCGCAATACAAAAACAACTAAGTAATAACAAATCAGACAGACCACAGGTGAAGATTTGTGACACTTGAAAGACCTTGAAATATCAAAATATAAACGATTCTTTTCACTTGAAAGACATTGAAATATCTAAATATAAACGAGAACTGAAAGGACGTTGACCGATAACAATTTGTCGTTTTATTTTTGTTAATTGTTGTCTTATTTGACTTTCTAAACATTAAAAGTGTAAAAATATATGCCATACCATATATTTTTTCAACAACACTATTATTGTACAAGTTAGATACAGTATTATTGAAACAAATGAATTTTCCCGTATTGGATATAACGGGATTCTTTTTCTGCATTCGTACTCAGGTGACGGTCTTGGTGCTACGCACCTCGGCCTTCACCTGAGTACTCATGCGGAAAAAGAAACCCGTTATATCCAATACGGGCCGCTTCTTTTGTTTCAACAGTACTGTATCCTATGCATATCATAACACAAAGTACACATTAAATATATGTACAAGTACTCACAATGGTATGAATAAGACGATTCAGATTTTTTTTTCAGATGTCAAATGGGATCTTTATTTACGGCCCATGATTAATACACACAAACATAATGTGTAGTATACCTTGTTTATAATCACTGATATGGATTCAATTTTGTAATTTTTTAGTTCACTATACATAATTATTTTTTATTAAAAAATTCAGCAAGTCAGCCAAAATGTCTATAATCCAAAGTATATTTATGTTTTCTATAATTATAAGGTAACCCGAGTACACTAAAATATATATAATGATATTTATAAGAATATAGAGCTATAGAACTCACACACACAAAAACACAATACATATTTCATATAATAAATCATTCAACAAAACAAAATTATTTTGTATCTAATGTATAAAATACAGGTTAAAGGAATATTGTCTACCACAATCGCAATTTTTTCATACCCAAAATTATTGTCGATTTCCGTACTGACCTTCATAAAATGAAGATTAAACACCGAATTATTGGCGAATACGCTACGAAACGTTGTTTTTTCCGATATAAAAAAGCTGACCATCGTTACTGGAAGCTAATTAATTATTCACTGACCTGAGCGAGGCCAAATCTATTTTTATCTACTTTTATGCCAGTAGCCCGGATGCTGCAGCATGGATGTTAACATTCGTGTTTGCTTACCTCGAAAATACGGCCGTTTTATGCTATTCATTGACAATAATTTGCTGTTGCCAGGTGCAAGATTACATATATTGAATAATATCTACCGAACATGATCATAAGCATCATCATAAATTCATAAAATAAGAAAAACGATTGAGAAAAGAAGGAAAAAACATGTTCCGCTTACCTATCAAGCAAAATATTTGCAAATTCAGCGCGAGTTGGGACGCGTAGCACTTCCCCGAGTTCGTTTCAACGGTCCAACTGATCCTCTACATATATCCTGCATTTGTTCCATTTCGAAGATACTTCACTTCTATTCACCTTTCTCTCTGAATCCGTCAAAGTCCGCTTTCTTCCACGCGTTGACACTTTCTCTTTTGCCCCAGAACCACATGTTGTTTATTGTTTCTAAATAGTGCGCATGCTCAAGACGGGTTCACATAGAAGGCCATATGAATAGATTTGAATATTGTCATCCAGGACAATAATTCTGATAACGATAGTTTTGGGTCTTTTTTGTCAAAAAAATCGTATCTTTTGCAGCATAACTCGGTGTTAATCTTCATTTTATGAAGGTCAGTACGGAAAACGACAATAATTTTGGGTATGAAAAAAATTACGATTTTAGTAGACAATATCCCTTTAAGGATTATGTGTCCGGTTGATTTTACACGGGTTAGAAACAAATAATAAAAACAAATCTTATAAATTTTCTGACTTTGCTGCAGCTCAGATCAGATCTAAATTTGCATGATACCATTATAAGCTTATGTAAGCAATTCAAGAATGTATTCCTTACATGAGAATTATTTTAAAACAAATATGGAAAGAAACAACATTTTTTCTACAGCAAATCGAACAAACTTCACATACTGTGTACAAACTTTACGCGTTAGATATGCATACTTCAATACTTTCATTACAAAAGGTGATTTACATTTTGGAGCCGTTAATAATAAGGTCTGCAAGTTTTCTACAAAAATACGGTAACAAAAGGGGGAATTCAGTTTATAAATAAATGTAAAAAAAGAAGATTCAATAATTCATAGTAATCAACCAACACAACACTATATCAATAACAGCCATGATATAACTGGAATATTGTTGAAAGTGGCGCTAAACACCATAAACCAACCTATATCAATAATACTATGAATATTATTCAAATATTTAAACACTTTAATTTTACTAAATGTTTCGGATTCCCCTTTGGAACCTTGAAAGGTATAGTTTTGAGAAGGTCTCTGTATTTTACAAGCCAATTATAAAATTAGGAAGATTTGATAGTTTAACTTGACAATGCTTACCAGAAATATGAACTAACCGTTGCTATTTTTCCCGATCTTAGTCCCGCTCATCTTTTATATACTCTAACTCTGTGTGACATAGTTATGTAATGCTTATACGGCTATTCAAAATTTCTATTTTGCAACTCACTGGCGTCATGATTTTGTTGACGCAAATAAAAAATGTTGCTGACTTATACATAATTTTACTTATATAAAATGTTTACTTTCCTACTATTCTTCTTTTCAGCATAAGGTAGGATAATTTTCATTTTCTAATACTAAATGTTTAAAACAAATAAACATAAAAATTGGATAAAATATGATTTTTTGGCGTAAAATCGTGATTTTTCACACGAAATACCCCAACAGTTTTCGCGCCTCCCTCCGCTCGGCACAATTTTTTTAAGTGAGCCCCCTAACTTGAAATGCTCCTGAAGTTTGTTGGTTCAATAAGATATGTTTGCAATTATTAAGGGCACAGATGAGTAATTATAATATACCACGTCACAGACGGGTTGGGATATGACATAATGGACGGAGATAGTTGGATCATACGCTTACAGATACATGGCCGTCGCTAGCACGATTGTCGGTTATTGGTAGGTTATATTAAATAAGTTTGATGATGCATACTTTTGGAATCGTCTGTGTTTAATGGAATCATCCATAGCGGGTATATAACACCTATTCTCAGAATAAACGCACACACAAAATCAGGTTTTGGAAAATAAGTCAAAGTTATTATCAAAAAAAATATTTCATTTTGAAAAGCAAACATTTGTAAACATTCAACTGCAAAATTTTAGAACTCAAAGTCAAACAATACAAACAATTACAGTTTGTCAACCAACGGTAGTAAGTTTACCAAAAATAGTCTACGTTGCTATGACCATTTTGTACAGGTCTAAAGAAAATGTTGTTTAATTTTAATTTTAGAACTACACTTCAAATACTATTTGGTAGATCTGTATGTGTTATCATAAACATATAGTTCTTTGCTTTGTTTTGATGTATAAATTATTGAAAATGTATAAAGATAAAGAAGTCAGGAAAAATGTCAAAAATATTTTTTTATCAATGTGTGACGTAAAAAAAAGATTTTTGACATTTACATTCACTGACGATGGTACTGTTTTGACAGCTATTTTACCTATTTTGTTCCTGTATTTAAATACTGTTATAGTGACAGCCGGAGCCTTTGAACCGTAATGAGAGCGGCAGGTTTGGCGCTTTAAAATCTGATTGAACCCACTATTTCTTTAGAAATGCCTGTACCAAGTCAGGGTCATTACGGTTTTCACAGTTTTCCGATTGTTGACTGGTATTGTCTGTTTATATAATTATGAGTTTTGACTTTCCCTTTGTAAGATTATTCGGCGTTCGGTAATTTTGTTATTACCCTTATTTATTATACTATAATTATATATCTTTTCATTGATTGCTTGATGTCTAGCACCAACGTGAGCAGTTTTTTTTTAACTATCTCGTGGCGTAAACAAATTTTCTAATTCGATTTACTCAACTACATTGAAAAAAAAAATATCACTCTACCGGATCAATTAATAAAAAAAAAGAAAAAACAAAAACAAACCTATCGGGTTATACATTTCATTCGGTTTAACGCCACTTTCAACAATATTTCAGTTATATCGCGGCGAGCATTTCATTCGGAAATCAATTTGTTTACAGATTAAAGACGATGACACACCCATAAGGTGACATCATTATTTGTTCACTCACATAATGAGACAAATGCCAAATACAGTGGGTGCAGCACTTTACTCTGTCAATTAAAATACTGTATCCATACATTTGACCATTTGTTCTGCTTTCATTTATCGATATGGGCCGTCGTGGTCGTGATCGTATGATAGATGAATTTAGTACTACCTGTGCAGTCAGTGCCTACCACAACTCACGTTGCGAGTTCGAACCTCACTCAGGCGAGGTGTACTCAATACATCAATATGTGATAAAGTTTGTCAGTGACTTGCACGGGTTGGTGGTTTTCTCCGGTTTCCTCCATCAATTAAACTGACCGCCACGATATAACTGAAATATGGTTGAAAATGGCATTAAACACCATAAACCAAACTAAACTTTTATTGATATGGTGCGCTAAACATTTATATTTGATAAAACATCAAAGAAAGGTATTTCATATGCAGCGTATTAGCAAGAAGGTTTACCACTTCCGTCCAGCTTTTTGTTTTACTAAGCATGATGCTAAACACATGGAGGAAATCAATGAGCCATCTTAGATCCGTTTCAAAACGCTCCTGATGTTGACCTTACTGATGCATACAGGACCAATTAAGTCGAGAAAATGGAAACCAATATCAACCAAGAGTTCAACGTTTACAGTGGAGAGAAAGAGGCTTGATGAAATGCAGATTTCATTACTAGCTAGCAAGTAAAGTAAGCTAGCTTTTTACCGCATTGCATATTGGCTTTCCAAGGTCGTACCGAAAATGTTTTGAACAATATAAAATGTAATTAATTAGAATTAAAAAACTATCAAGTTCATGCTTCTACTCGTACTACCATTGGTGATTAAAATGACATACAGTCAAACTTGTCTTATGTGACCTTCCCAGGAAACAGTGGAATATTGTCACATAAGACAGGTGGTCCCTAAAGACAGGCTTAATTGATATGAAATGCACTCTGAAGGGAAGTAAACATTAAGGTCACACAACACAAGTTATTGTTTAATAGAGGTCACTAAGGCAGGATTGACTATTTTATAAAAGAAGTTTATGATCCATCACCGAAACATCCTCTGTATTTGAGAAAGTTCCCAGGGTTCAGACCCATAGCTGCTGAGCGCGTCCATGAGTGGTGGATTCGTCTCGATGTAATTTGTCACGTTATAAAACGGAAAGCCTAACCATAGACAATATTGAGTAACGTGTGTGAAGAGTGCCACACTTCCTGCACGCTAACGATTTTTTGAAAAAAGGATAGGCGCATTGTAGCTGCTACAAACGACTACCTATCTCTCAATAATTTTTCAGTGGCAGTCATTATACGTTATCAGTTTCGAGATATTATATATCCCGTTTTAAAAGGCAGTGGTTTTGCTAAACGGTGAGGCGTCAAATACAATGTAGAAGTAAATTTGTAGCCAATCAAAATTATACTTGCCACAAGAACATCAGATACAAGTCGTTGGACGGATTAACTTATTCCTCTCTCATTTCTTTATAGTTTTTATATATCGTTTAACTTGTTCTTGTACTGAATATATATAAAATACTGCTCGCTTGACGTTAAGCAACACACAAATCAATCGATCAATCAAAAAGGCGATATTTCAGATTTTAATCAGAAAAAAAATTATGAATTTATTTCAAATATTGGTCTAGCTAAAAAGAAAGATGGACGATTTCAAATATGATTTATTGATTTGAGAAAAGAACCTTAATGAATTTATTATTTTGAAAATGTTTATGGGAGTTCGTTTCGGGGGACTTTTGGAAGTGTTGACAAGGGATTTGAACCCACACCATTGATACACTGCAGCACCATTCGCTTAGCCGTACGTCCAGCGCCCTAGACCACTCGACCACATATATATATTCTTTTGCTATGTATATGTGTCTGTATATCTATAGTAATAGTGTTGAAATATAAATACAATATTATTATTTCCTTGTTTATTCATTATTAGAAAAAATACCGTTCGGCAAAAGTGACAAATAGTGGAGAAATCTTGGCTGGATCCCTGAACCGGTTCGTGTATATTCACTGGAATGATGAGCAATTCAGCTTACCCGTATATACTGCAAGAAAGTCGCTTGCCTTTAATAGTGACAATGACCCCTTGCATGTTTTGTGTACCGTTTTTGCTGGGGTAACTAGCTCGTAAGGGTAAGAGGGTCCGTCGTGGACGTGATCGTATGGTAGTTGGATTTACAACTACCTATGCAATCACCACTGATGTGAGTTTGAATCTCGATTAGGGGCGAGGTGTACAACATTATGTGATAAAATTCGTCAGTGACTTGCGACGACCTGTGGTTTTCTCCGGGTTCTCCTGATTCCTCCACCAATAAAACTGACCGCAACGATATAACTTAAATATTGTTGAAAGCGGCGTGAAACACCATCAAGCAAACAAAAAAGAAACAAATGTAAGGGTAAGGGTTATGTAATCTACGACTGAAAATCAAGTCTTCGTTAGCTTGGTAGAAACGAGGCCGGAATCAACTGGCACTGAAATATGAACGAACCTAAGAACGGTGTAATTGTTTTTGATTTCCCCCCATTAATTCCAAATACAGACTACAGTTAATAATAATTAAACAAACAATAAAGTAAGTACAGTAAAACCTGTCTAAACTGAACCCCTTTGGGACTGAGGAATTTGTTTAGCTTAGACAGGTGTTTGGTTTAAACAGGTTCAAATTACATAGACATTTAGTAGATGGGACTGTAAAGTCTGTCTGGTTTAGACAGGTTTTTGGTTTACTCAGGGTTCAGTAGATAGGACTGTAAAGACTGTCTGGTTTAGGCAGGTCTTTGGTTTACTCAGGGTTCAGTAGATAGAACTGTAAAGTCTGTCTGGTTTAGGCAGGTCTTCGGTTTACTCAGGATTCAGTAGATAGGACTGTAAAGACTGTCTGGTTTAGGCAGGTCTTTGGTTTACTCAGGGTTCAGTAGATAGGACTGTAAAGACTCTCTGGTTTAGGCAGGTCTTCGATTTACTAAGGGTTCAGTAGATAGGACTGTAAAGACTGTCTGGTTTAGGCAGGTCTTCGGTTTACTCAGGGTTCAGTAGATAGGATTGTAAAGACTGTCTGGTTTAGGCAGGTCTTCGGTTTACTCAGGGTCAGTAGATAGGATTGTAAAGACTCTGGTTTAGGCGGGTCTTCGGTTTACTCAGGGTTCAGTAGATAGGACTGTAAAGACTGTCTGGTTTAGGCAGGTCTTCGGTTTACTCAGGGTTCGGTAGATAGAACTGTAAAGTCTGTCTGGTTTAGGCAGGTCTATGGTTTACTCAGGGTTCAGTAGATAGGACTGTAAAGACTCTGGTTTAGGCAGGTCTTCGGTTTACTCAGGGTTCAGTAGATAGAACTGTAAAGTCTGTCTGGTTAAGGCAGGTCTTTGGTTTACTCAGGGTTCAGTAGATAGGACTGTAAAGACTGTCTGGTTTAGGCAGGTCTTCGGTTTACTCGGGGTTCAGTAGATAGGACTGTAAAAACTGTCTGGCTTAGGCAGGACTTCGGTTTACTCAGGATTCAGTAGATAGGACTGCAAAGACTGTCTGGTTTAGGCAGGTCTTCGGTTTACTCAGGGTTCAGTAGATAGGAATGTAAAGACTGTCTGGTTTCGGCAGGTCTTCGGTTTACTCAGGGTTCAGTAGATAGGACTGTAAAGACTGTCTGGTTTAGGCAGGTCTTCGGTTTACTCAGGGTTCAGTAGGTAGGACTGTAAAGACTGTCTGGCTTAGGTAGGTCTTCGGTTTACTCAGGGTTCAGTAGATATGACTGGAAAGACTCTCTGGTTTAGGCAGGTCTTCGGTTTACTCAGGGTTCAGTAGATAGGACTGTAAATACTGTCTGGTTTAGGCAGGTTTTCGGTTTACTCAGGGTTTGGTTTAGGCAGATTTTCGGTTTACTCAGGGTTCGGCTTAGGCAGGGTTTCGGTTTACTCAGGGTTCGGTTTAGGTAGGTTTTCGGTTTACTCAGGGTTCGGTTTAGGCAGGTTTTCGGTTTACTCAGGGTTCGGTCTAGATATGTTTCACTGTATGATTAAAATCACCAATTCTTTAATAATTTTAAATGACTTTGTGTGACTTGTGTAATAGGTATACTGTTATTCAATTTTTCTGTTTATATTTTCACACCCACGTACGTCATGATTTCCTTGACGCAAATAGAAAACAAGTGTTGACTGATATATAATTTTGCTTATGTAAACTGTTTATTTCCCATAGATATTCTAACTTTTAGCATACGGTCAAATAAATTGTATTTTATAATACTAACTATTGAAAACAAATAAATCTAAATATGCATTAACACTTTCACAGTTATATTTTTAAAATGCATAACTTTAAATAAATTGATCAAACATTTCTAAACTCTTGATCAACGCGAGTGAGTGATTGTTGTTTAACACCAGCGCAGCAATTTTTCAGCCATACCATGGTGATTTGATCAACACAATTTTACTAAACATGGTAATGTCCACGAAAATGACAATGTTTAAGATTAAGATTATTGACGTTAATAATAATTATTCCTCATGTTCATGACTTATCACCGGGTTTGTAGTTTAGTTGATGATGATTTTATTTGTTAAATTAACAAAAGGGATAGGACACAAGTTTTGGCAACTTAAGAAGTCTTCTCTCATTAATACAATAAATTCACATAGTATAATGATCATTTTGAGCATGCTTATAATACATATAGAAATATATTGTAAACAATTAACGAGTTAATAAAAAAGGTTGTGTTGGATGGATGCGAGGTTGGAGAGTAGATAATTATGGAGTAAATATACTACAAGGAATCTCTCTGAAGATTTAATAAAATTGAAAGCGTGTTTGAAGATATTGATATTACGTATGTTAATTCATCAGACCCACAGGTTAGTGGATTCAGATCGATTGTCTGTACCCAATTTAAATTTTTCATCATAGTAAGTCTTATTTCAGTATAGTTTGGACAAGTAAAAAAATAATGGTATGCATCTTCCCGTGGGGCTCCACAGGAACAAGCAGCATGATTTACTATATTAACCTTTGATGGGTCGTAATTTAGAAAGGAATACGAAGTTGAATAAGAATAATATTAAGTTTTCTGGGACCATAATATAAATGCTTCGGGATACGTTTTGTATTATCTGACTGTTCCTTTCGAATGGCTTTTTTGAATTTAGTTAATGTGTCAAGATTACGATCAGATTGATCTAGCCAGTTCCAGAGTTTAACAGTAGATGGAATAAAAGATTCAGTTGTAATCGAGAATCTACGAAATGGTATTATTAAATCCGAACCGTTTCTTAAGGGGTAAATAGTTTTGCTTTGCACAGTAGGAGGAATACGTTCTCTAAGATAATTTAGTGCATGTCCATTCTTTATATTATAAAATCACTGGAGTTTCCTATTATGTCTTCTACTAGAGAGAGTAGCCCATCCTGTTTCTGAGTACAATTTATCTGTTTTTGTGGAAATTGGTAATGCAGTTGCAATCCTTGCAGCATCTAATTGCAATTTTTCAAGTTTGGTTGAATAACACATTCCACAATTATCCCATATTTCACAGGCATATTTAAAATTTGGGCGGATATATACTAAGTACAGAGTTTCTAGATTTTGTCTACTTAATCTATATTTTAATTTTCGCAGTATACCTAAATGCCTTGATACGTTTAAGATTATGTTTTCAATGTGGTTATTCCATTTAGAATCGCTTGACAAGGTTTATGGCTCATTGTTATAGGAATATTGTTTCCATTAAATGAGAAATTAAAATTATATCTAACGTCTGTATTGGAAAATAACATAATCTCAGTTTTGTCTGGATTAAAAAAATTTAACCATTTTGTGGACCAGGTACATGTATTTAGTTCACACACATTATGTTTTATAACATTTTCAATTTCAACAACATTTTGACTTGAATAACCTAAAGAAGTATCATCTGCAAAGAGTACAATGGTTCTAAAACTGAAATTGGGGGACTCCAGCAGAGACTCTCACAAACAGTTGATGATGTTGCCCTTTTTATCACTTTTTGCTTTCTTTGATACAAATAATTTTCGAACCATTTGATTAAAGGACCTTTTATTCCATAAGAATTCATTTTATGTATTAAACCCCTGTGCCAAACTTTATCGAAAGCTTTGGAAAAGTCACAGAATAAAAAACAGCTAAATTCTTTTTTTTCTAGTGAATTGAGTATATAGTTGTACAGCTGGTGGATAGTAGAATGTTTCGGAAGAAAGCCAGACTGATACTCATATATAAGTTTGTTTCTAACAAGATAATCATAAACATTTTTATAAACTACTCGCTCCATAATTTTACCAACACAACTTATTAACGATATCGGACAGTATTTTGAAGGTAAAGAGGCATCACCTTTTTTTTTTAAATAGCTATCACGTGTGCAATTTTCCAGCTTGAAGGATACTTGCTTAGTCCTAAAGATTTGTTGAAGATAATTTGAAGTGGTTCGGCAATTTTTTCTGGGGCTATTTTGAGCATTTTATGGCTAATTTTGTCAGGATCGGACGCTATTGTTAGGTTTAATATTCAAATGATATCTACAATTTCACTAGCAGTCACAAAAATGTCGGTAATTGAGTCATTAGTTTTACTTTCAAAGAGGGGGGCTGGTATATTTTTTTCCTCCAACTTAGATACCAAGCTAAAATATTTATTTAATAGTTCACATTTTTTGTCGTCGTCATATACCATTAGCATTTTCATTATTTTCCAGTAAGTTTTAGGGTTCGTCGAATTATCTAATAATATATTGTCTAAGTTACTTTCAAAATTTTCTTTTGCTTTCTTTTTCATAGTATTGACCTTGCTCCTTTGTTTTTTATATTTTAAAGTATCACTTTCCCTCTCAAATTTTAGAACATTTTTTCTCAGGCGATCGCGTAGTCGAATTTCATTTTTAATTTCGTTATTAAACCACAGTTATAGTGTTCGTTGGAATAGATTGCCTAGCTATGTCTAAAGATAATTTTGTAATTTCTTCAACCATGTCATCTACGTCGTCTAAAATGCCTATTTTTTCATTCCAGTTAATTTCGTTCATTTTGTTGTTAAAAAGTTCTAAATCTATATTCTCATACTGCCAAATTTCTCTGGTAAATGAACATGAGTTCGATTTTGGACATTCGAGAAATGCAACAACTGTATCGTGATCACCAATTTCTGATGGCAACTTAAAAACATCAGAATATAGTAGGGTGATGGTATCGGCAATTATAATTGGGTCTAATAAATTATTTAATCTTGTTGGTTTTACTATAGCATTTCTAAAATTAAACGTGGTCATCAAGTCAACCAACTTGTTATTATTTACATTAAAAAGATTAGAATTCAGGTCGCCCGAAATCACGATGTTTTCGTTTATCTGATCAGCTAATTCAATAGCATGCGTTAATCGTGACCAATACCCGTTGTCGGTCCACTGTGGACATACCGGTGTATTGCATAAAAGAAAATCTGAATCTGAATCTAAAGACTTTCATCTAAATTATTCTCTAGTTGGATAATCCTTGAAATGTTTACATTTTCTTTCGTATAAATCAGAAGCCCCCCTCCCGTTTGATTCTGTCTGTCGCGGCGTTGGATATTTTTTGTGAAGGAATATTATACAATTATTGCACTTCATTGAGTGCGATATTATACATTTATTGCATGCTGGTGAGGGGAATATGAAAATTTATTCACCCAAGGGTATTATATTTCCCGAGGGCAACGCCCGTGGGGAATATGATACTCGTGGGTGAATAAATGTTCATATTTCCTGAACCCGCATGCTATGAATGTTTTATTATACCGAATGAAACCAATAAAACACATACATGTACAATACTGCTGGCAAGCATATTTTAAGTCCATTGGAACGTTGTCTCAGATATTTATAAACCACATCCACAACAACATTGTAACGGTCGCTTGCAAGTGATGCGTTCCGAGTGCCTCTGACGTTTTCCTGTCAAAGAACGATAACTCTGGCGGGAAAACCCGCGAGGCTTCCGAAGGGGTGGAATATGATATTTATTTCATGGGATGTGATTTTTGTCCTGTGTGATCACGTGTTCTGATTTTTACCCATTGTCCAGTCAAATTAATCTTTTTATAGTTATTACTATATGAGGTATAATAAGATGTGTATGGAGCACTGAACAGCAATATTGACCAAGCCCAAAGGCCGCGGTCAATATTGCTTTTCAGTGCTCCATACATATGTAACACATCATATTGCACACAATGAAGTGCTGTAATGGTTTTATTATATTTAACATTCCCAGTATTTTTGTGTACCTGGATCAATTTTTAGGGATTGTTTGTTGATTTTTTTCAAATTAAAATGCACATGAGCTGATCCATTTAATATAATAGATACTTGTACTAATTCAGTGTGTACAAATTTATATTATTAATTCAATGTGTACAAATTTATATATGCATTCTGCTTGCGTTTGTAAAACTTCAATGCCATTTTTCTGTTTGTGTTTGTGAGACGTCATTGCAACGGACGTAGGAAACGTTTAGCTAGTAAATTTTAAAATTTTGCCGGAATTTCGCCCACCGCTAAAGGTGTCAAACCACTAATTCACCAATCAGAGCTTGGAACATATACGAAAGTAGTCCCTTTTCAAGAAAAAAGTTCCTTTCACTTTGTAGTATTGTGAAAACTACTGAATGGAATGGACTAATTAAAATTGATAATTGAAGTTAAATAAATAGGGATTATTTTGAGCCCAAATTTGATGGATTTAGTTGTATTTTAATACCTCTATGGAGGATTTGATGCATGATCTATAAATAGTGAATTTCTTGGGGATGACCGAGCTATTTTTAGAGTAGGTGCTTTCCGTAGCATGGCATTTCACTGCAAGATTTTAAACATGCCCTGATATTTTGACAGAACGTAGAGGAATCATGTACGTTTCAGAAAATATATGGTCTTCAAAAGGTTAAACTTTAGAAAAATGACCAGGTAGGCTCGAAAAAACACAAATTTAGTAGAAAACCTTAAAGAAATTAATTAGTGATTTGACACCTAAATAGATCGTTCAATATGAAATCCTGCCGTGCAATATGACTATTTATACAACATTAAGTATGTATTCTATATAAATACATCTACTTTGCTAATAGATACAACCTATGTGATACAAAACGTTGTATCATATACATATGTGATACAAGATGTACTTTAGTCGGAACTACTTTCGTGTCGTCATAGGTTAGGAATGCGGGAAAACCCCAGTGACGTCTTTTGTAAACATTGCGGAATCTCCGTCGGGAAAATCTCAACGTACTCATATTTTGCTATTGTTTGAATGACGTGACGTAGCAATACTTGTGACGTAAACTATAATCCCTCTTTGTTTACTTTTCTTCAAATAATAAATTCAATGAAACTTACATGATTTTTTTTTATGTTTTATCATAAAAAATGTTAGATTAACGTATCATATACACAACATGTATGTACAACTGTTTGTATCATGTCTCGTCAGTTGGAAAAGCTGTATCATTCCAACTGACTCGACATGATACAAACTTCGCGTCTCGTAGTGATACGGCGTTTCCAACAGACGAAGCATGACACAAACAGTTGTACATACACAATGTGTATATAATGTGCATTTATCACAAAAAACGAATTATATGGTTTTGTAATACTGTATAAAACCATAAATGTAATACAATTCAATATCGTCATTCTGAATACTGTTATCAAGGTGTGATTCAGTTATTACTAGAATATCAAATTCATCTGCAAAATGCTGGACGAAATTTGTTTTGTTTCTGATACTACGTATATTGATATATTGATATTACATAAGGAAATGAAATTATCGTTGGAACTATTGTCTAAGTTAGGCGATGAGCTCGATATGTCAGTTTCCCGACCAGGATTTAGTTCGACATTACCGATCATTAAAATGAAGTGAAAAACGAATAAAAGAAAGACAAAATTTACATTTGGATTTAAACTCTGGCGTATAAGGAGGGATACGAACAATTAAGAACACCGTAAGTTTATTAATAAGATATTTCTATGAGAATCGGCTTGTACAAGCACACATTTACTTGAGATCCTTGAACAGTTATAAAACATGCCTATGGCTAATCTGTAACCTTCTAAGGAATTACCCATAGGGTTTCAGAAGAAGGTAGATACAGAAACAGCCATAGTTATATTTTACATGTCGTAAAGTAAGAACCTCCTCGCATCCTCACAAAAACACAAGTCTATGTACAGGTAAATATAAAACAAATATACAACACTGAAAAAAATGGGGATGAACAATGAAAAAAAAAGTATAATAACAAAAAATATGTACACAGTTACATATGTGTATGTCATATATTGGATTTATTTCAGGCAAAGCTGAAAAATATAGGAAAACAATTTCATAATTATTTTTGTTATTCCATAAAGGTCGAATAGGAAGCTTAGCTGAGTAAAGAACAATTAAAGAAAACATGGAAAACAAAAATACTTCTGGTGTGTTTATGATAAAATTAAATTGATAGAGATATTTTAATGCTTGGGATATTAGGTGAATGTTTTATGAAGAAAAAGAAACAAAAACAAAGAAAACAAAAAAGCAAAAACAAAGAAAAACAAAACAAAAAACAACAAATAAAACTTTCCAGTTAGCAGCAGGTGAATTTTGAGGAAAAATAAAATGTTTCTAAGTAGGTTAAACAAATTGTCGATGCAGCTGTGGTTACCAGCATAATAACAACGAACAACACAATTGAACAACAACACAAAAGAATACAAATTCCGACAACAGCTTATTTATTCATTGATTACTGTATTCCGCAAATATTCATCAATTCATATATATATATATATATATATATATATATATATATTATACTCATTAAGTTCTCTGGTTGGTAGATTCCCTTAGACTTTATATATATATATATATATATATAAAAGAAATTGTTAAAAAAAAAGAAGAACACGGATTTTTCACAACGTTCTTGCACTAACGTTTTCACTGCTGTTGCAGATCTTTAGGGCACATTGATTCAGGGTTGTTCAAATGTTACGTAAAGTGTTTGTTCTAGAACAATACGAAGTAAACATGCTTACTTAAAGTTAAATGTTTTCATTAACAATATACAGGAAATTTCTAGAACATATCAAAACTCGAGGTCAAAATTAAAACTTGTAAGCAACTTCACATATTTTTGATAACCTATTTGCACTGATGATGCAATATTTTCAGCAACAAAAAAATAGTCTTATGAACAAAATAATATATCATATTTATTATATATACATATATACATAGCACAAAATAATGTTCATTTGCTTTATTTTATGTATGAAAGCAACATATTGCTTGCCTCGTTTTGAAGGTTGACTGTAAATTGTCCTTGATTTTGTAAGGGGTTCATTTTGTAGGTTTTTAATAGGAGGGAACTGCTACATGATCAGGAATTACAATGTCTGTTATTCTACTAGATAAACCTTAGTTCATAAGGGCAAACAGAGTTTTCTTGTTATATACCAATGACAGTGGATTATTTTCAAACATATTTTCAAATTCAGTGTCTTCATTCATTACCCGAATGGTATTTCTGTCACATAATTCATTTTCAATAAAAGTTGGCCGATATTTCAGAACTTCTGGATCAAATTCAGTCTTTGATATATCCATCTTTGGAGAAACAAAGCTTATACTAAATGTAGATAAACAAATATATCTTTCTTATTGTCAACGAACACGTCTATTTAACCAGGGAAGGGTACATTAGTTGTAGTATATTGCTATGCATTTTAAAATGAAATGAAAGAAAGTTAAATAAATGGTAGGGCTGGATATATCCATGGAGGGCGTTGTGTTATCACAATAGGATATGTATGTCTTTCAAACTGATATAATTTTCAAAGTGATGTTATTCAAAGGCCAAACGACAGCATTTAATTATGTTCTTTATCATGATAATAAGCATTATCATAACCATATGATATAAAGGAACAGAAACCCAGTCGGTGGGATTTAAGAGGAAAGCCTTCAGTTTGCCAGCATACTTCAAACCAATGTTCATTTGTCTGTTTTCCAGTGAGGGCTCGTTTTATTCTACATTAGAGAGAAACAAATAGAGAAAATAAAAATAACGTATATGTAGAAACATACAAGATCGTCTCCGGCGATTATACGGAAAACCTGACCATGACCCTTAGCTGGTAACGTGTGTAGAGACTGTTGCGTACCATGCACGTTAAATAGTTCTTTAAATTTGTAGATGTCAAAAAGTAGTCGCATTGTGACCACTACAAAAGAACAGTTGTTTCCGTAACTACCCTAATCTAGTGACGGTCACAAATTGACCCGTTGACAAATCCATCGTAATAATGAATCAGTTTAGATATAATACAATTGAGAAAACAAATGATTCATATTTATTATTACTGTACCCTGATACAAAGAAAGACGTCATACCAAACTGTGTGACACAAAACAGTTTGTAAAAGTATTGTTCTATAATAAAACGTGTCACAGTTGGAACTATTTCGGTGCTTTTATTTGTTTTCTGACATAGGTAGGGGATCTTAAATGACGTCACAACCTGCACTTTTCACATTGGTCGCTTTACGGGTGCCAATCCTTCATTATTTTCGGCATGCTTTCTGTGGGTGCAAGTTTTATAACATATTGTCATACATTTGAAATGAAATGAAAGAAAGTTAAATTAAACAAATCAAATTAAATGTCGATGTTCCTGAAGTAATGATGTCGTCCACAATGTCGTTGTCTGTAACGCTGGCAGTTGTTTACAATTGGTTGTCAATGTGTAGTCATCAACTGTTGTACACTTGGCAAGACCTATGTAACATATGTGCCCCAGAGGAATATGATTATCTGTTTCATCGTCATTTTATCGCGTGTTGACATCTAACAAGGGAAATCTTATCCTGCGGAAAGTGTTCGACACGCTACTCCGTGCGAAATTAAGCATTCACAAGCTATCAATCACACTTACTACAAACTCAGTCTTTATTTTAATCAACGGCCCTGATCTTTTTGTTGAATGATCAATTTGCTATAATGAAGCTTTCGTTTTTTTATGATCCTTTGGTTGTGTTATGCTTGTTGTATTAGGTTGGTCAATTTATGGTGCTTAACGCCAATATTAACAATATTTCCGTTATATCGTGGCAGTCAAGTTTTATTGATGGAGGAAACCGGAGTACCCGGGGAAAACCAACAACCTGCAGCAAGTCACTGGCAGACGTTATCACATAATGTTGTATCGAGTACACCTTCCCACGGGGCTCGAACTTGAGAAAATAGGAGTAAAACAGTTTACTTTAACGTAATTACTGATGGAACCTGGAAACCATTTCGACTCATCCGAAATTTTGACTCAACCGATTTTAGCATAATGAGATTCAACTGTAGTTCTATATATTATTGAATTGGTTGTCGTCATGAAAATAGCTGAAGCACTGCTTGTTGAAGTTAAAGCACAAGTCAATCAATCAATTATAATGTATGTATGTGGAAATGACATAAACTAGATATATACATCGGTGAGAAAAATCTGACCAAAAGTTATAATTGTCTCCTGCTTCACAAGACATGCGACCGAAATGAGTCTATTAAACCAAATCTCATTTATACACGACACATATTTTTCTAAGACTGAATACCGATAAATGTGTCAGACAGAAACGATATGTCTACTGCCGACTGTTGCTTTAGTGACCCATCATTATAAAAATACATTTTGCTCCAGTACAACGACGACATCATTATCATCTCATCGAATTATAAATTGTTCTCGCCACGATATGGCTGACAAATGGCTTATTTGGCGTTAATAAACAATTATTCACTCAAACCTTCAAACCTACAGTGCTGTTCAGTTCGTCCAAGAGTGGCGGATAAAGTGTATCCTCTCGTTTAGGGACAGGGCTTGGGAGGTTATCGTTCATGAAACCTGACCGGGACCACACTGAATAACGTGTTTGAAGAGTGTCACTCTCATTGCAACGCTAAATACCTCAGTGTTAGATCTCGCAAAAGAGTAGATCCGTTGTAAACGGAACAAAAATAAAAAATTGTCGTCACTACCCAATTATACATGCTTTATCAGTAGCAGTGACCAGTTGACCCATTTATCGTGTTTTAATACACCAAAGTGGTAACCAGAATTCGTATATCGAAGGACAGACAACACAATGACCAAAAAGAAAAAAGACGCAATGGTCAGAAGACAAAGTACAAACAACGATCTACAAAACAATACACAGAAAACTAAGCATCGAATATCACGAAACCCATTCAAAACCGAGGGTATCTCAGATGCTCTAAAAGGGTAAGCAGTAACTGTTCCACTTCTGGCACCCGTCGTGTTGCTCCAGTTACAAAGCCGGTGGAACATGTCTGAAATCAACAAATGGTCAAGAGTAGCATACAATAATTAAATGAAAATTCTAAAAAATCGAAACGATACCAGCACGATTCCAAAATCAACTATCAAAATTGTAGAAAGATGCACAATCGAAACGCCTAATATGCATGCATGAACGCTCACTTTTCTGGCTTGGTACAGGCACTTGAATAAAAAAAGCATATAACAAAGAAAAAAGATAATGGAACGCCTGTACGTATTTCATAACAAAAGACATAAAGCGTCGTTCCCAAACTGTTATAATATAAATCATTAGTTTTATGCGTATGTTTTTTCAGATCGTTGTTTGTCTTTTTTGGCCACTGTGTTGTCTGTTCTTCTTCCATTTACGGATTCTGATTACCCCTTTGGTATCTCCAAACTCTTCTTAACCCCATAATCAGAACATAAATAAATAAAAATAACAAAATCTTTTTTTTCATGTATATATTGATACAAATATCTACAATGACTTACCATATCAAGTCTTTAAGATAAGTGTTAAGCTTTTCCGTATCGGTATATGCATGTAAATTACTTCATATATAATTAAATATTGTCTTGTAAACATAGATGGCATCATATGTCATTAAAAGTCCGCTGGTAAAGATACATTACATCATATGTCATTTCAACTCGGTCATTAAATGTACATTACGCCATCTGTCATGTCATAGTACACCTCGACTGGTAACTGTCTTTATATCAATTCATCAATTCCAAAGTATAAATTAGCGTCACTGAGACACATTTTGTGTCCTATCAAAATTTAGATACTGCACATATACTGTGTTGGTCATATACTTTTAATCCGTTTTCTTTTCGTACATCGATGTTTTTCTAGGAAACATATTGTCCAAGAACAACTACACATATGGGCATAATGAAAAACTGTGTGGCCAATGTGGTCTCTGGCGTTTAAATCCGAGCCATATTTCAGTAGAAGTTGGATCAGTTAATATTTCTCCTTGCTACTTTGTTGTGGAATCATACAGGCTGTCATCAAAGGTGTTACACAAGCAATGGCAATATTAAGATCCACTCCACCTTCTATTAATTGTTTTTGTTAGTTTGAATTGCATTGCTGCGATGGCATCAAGTAGTCCTTTTACAGCCATGTTGTCTTCAGCTAAACGCCTCTTTCTTTTATTTTTCAGTGTATTATTGATCATGATGATCATTTTTCTTTCAATATCGTTGAAGTTACTGCGAAAACTCGAATATCAGTTTAAATAAAAATATTCAAGGTTAATTTCAAATTTCTGACGAATCAGAATCTTTCTTGATAAAATAGAGCAATCCTATTTTTCTTGGAACGTTTGAATATGTGTTAACAATATATTAGATTGACGTAAACATATTAGACTGAGACATTTTAGTACCACTGTGAGCGACACCTATATACGTAATTATCAAGTGTAAACCACAGTGAAGAGGTAATAATAATCTTAAATCGAAGAACAGACAACGCAATGACCAAAAGAAAAAGGACAAAAGGACAAACAACGATCTGAAAAACATTGCCCTAAAAACTGATGATCGTATGACGCATATGTTAAGAAGACTTCGAAGATACCAAAGGTGTAATCATAATCCGTAAATCGAAGCAGAGCAGACAACACAATGACCAAAAGAGAAAAGTATAAAAAAACGATCAACAAGACATACACAAAACACTAAAAATCTAGTAACACGAACCCCACTTAAAACCGGGCTGAAATCAGTTCCTGCTCCACTAGTGATTAAGAAAAGATTAGCTTTATGTATTAACTATTATGAGAAAATCAGAATCCTTAAATCGAAGGACAGATAGCACAATGGTCAAGCGAAAAATGACAAAAGGATAAAGAACGATCTACAAAACATTGCACAAGCAACTGAAGATCGAGTAATGCAAATGTTTTGTTAACTTGATAAAAAGCAAAAAAATAGTTTTATGTAATAACTATTTTCATATAATCAGAATCTTTAAACGAAGGACAAACAACACAATGGCCAAAAGGAAAAGGACAAAAGAACAAACAACGATCTATAAAACATTGCACTAAAAACTAACGCAAATTTTTTTGTCAAAGTGATTAAAAAAAGATCAGTTTTATGCATTAACTATTTTCAGATATTTCAGAATCTTTAAGTCGAATGACAGTCAAAAGAGTGGACAAAAGAAAAAGGACAAAAGGAAAAACAAAACATTGAACAAAAAACTAAAGATCGAGTATCGCAAATGTTTTTGTTAAAGTGACTAAAAGAGCAAAGATCAGTTTTGTGCATTAATTATTATCAGATAATACTTTCATACCCGTTAAAATACGGATAGGGCTATGGTGCTTAGCACTACTTTCAACAATATATTTTAACCAGAAAACCTGGAAATACACATTTTATACTGTATCTTTTGTCATCGTATCGTCTGTTGTTTTACTGCTTGTGGATCATTTTGGTGATTTAAAACTTTTTTTGCTCATTCATGACTTATCACCGGGTTTACAACTAGAGTAACGCGATGGGTGCCACTAGTGGAAAAGGAACTGCTTAGTTTAACAGAGCACTTGAATTCACCCGCGGGTTTTAGTGGTGTTCGTGTTACTCGTTCTTTAGTCTTATATGTATGTCTTGTTGATCGTTGTTTGTCCTTTTGTACTTTTTCTTTTGACCAATGTGTTGTCTGTCAATATACGGATTCTAATTACCACTTTGATATCTTCAAACTCTTTTTGTACAGTATCGCTTTGTCATAGTATTTTCTGGATTGACTGTTTGTAGATGACACTTTGGTGGTTTCAAGTTTTCCTTTCAAATGAATATTAAGGACAATTACCGTTTTTATCGCTATTTTGTTTACTTTCCCTTTGATGTTTACCAATATGTTTCATATCACGTAAGCGCTGAGAAGATTCAAATTATCGCTAATCGCTAAGAGTTGTCTAGGACGCGATTACGTCACGGAAAAAATAATTAAAGATGTTTTTCATAAAACGAAAGGACGTTTGTCAATCATTTCTCATCGAAGGGCTAACATTTATTGGTGACAGAACAATCCTTAAATGTATCCTCACTGAGACAAATATATAATATTAACATATCCATCGGCCTGAACAAACATAAGAACCACAAACTGAATGAAGTAGAATTTAATATATCTCTTCTGACCTTTGGCTCTGAAAACATTCTTACTCCCACTTGCATTGACCTTTATAACCTCAGTGTAATTCCGTACATTTCTAAACTATGTAAGTCACTTCTAATGTCAGACACGTGTATCAATGCACACACACTCTTCACACATTCTAAAACAGTATATATATCCTTTTAAAAGTCGATGTACTGTGAGGGCTCATTGACTCATTGAGCTTTGCTTAAGTTCAAATTAGTATCAATGCCCACACACTCTTCACACATTCTGAAAGAGCATCCACATCCATTTGATCACGTGTCCTCACTGTCTTAACATGTTCCTCCGCACATTTATGGAAATATATACGCTTAACGTCGTACAATTTGCAATTGTAAGTCAAATACATTTTTTTTGGAAGTAAGAACAGCAACATGATAGCAGAATCAGCTAATGACACATATGTCTGAGAAAGGGAAAAACACCTTAACTTTATTAATAATTACACTGCATAGGAACTGTACATTTCAATACTCAATATAAATATAATTGCTTAACATGTCTGACGACACCTTTCCATTTTGTACTTTAGCGATGTAAGAGTGCAAACAATAAATAAATCAATAAATTAAATCGTTGATATTGATTATAAAAATTAATTATGCAAATTTATTATATAAATAATAATCAAATATAAAAAAAAATACCATACGACAGTTCAGTTCAAACTTTCAGTCGAAGATCCCTAAGTGATAATCAAATGTCGTACATCGAAGGACAGACAACACAATGACAAAAACAAAAAACAACAGACAATGTTTAGCAAAACACTACACAGAAAGCTAATGATTGAGCAACATGAACCCCCTCCAATATACTTTAAATCTGATAATAGTTATGATGGGTGTCTGTTAATTTCTTTCTGAAACGCGTAAAAATACAGGAAATCAGCGCTACATTTACCGGATATCCAGTGTTATTTCCAAAACACGTCGTTGCCGGTGTGCTACAAGAAGAGGGACGTCTGTGCTGAAAATAACTTTCTGTCTTTTTTCTATATTTCGGCGGAAAACCAGTCATATTGAAAACCTATCAAGATGCTAAGGGTACGATAATTAAGGGATGCTGATAAAATAAATTAAGGGATACACACGTGTTAAGCGTGATTCTTGGTTAAATATAAATTCTATCTTCATTGGTAGATTGACTTTTAGACAAGAGGTTACCGTTGGTTAAAACATTTTAACCGCTGGTTAAGTAACAGATTGTTCAAAATAAACCTGACGTCATATACGCTATCACTTCTGTAAACATAACAGGGCAACCAAGGATTCGCAGATGTTATATCCATAATTGAAATTAAAAAATGGAAGTGAATTGACTCAAATAATGGTAACAAAGATTAATAACTTTTGCTTACAGCTGCGCTATGCTTATATATGATATATGATATATGATAGTATATTGGAGGTGGTGGTTGGGTGGAGGAAACCGGAGTGCCTGGAGAAAACCACCGACCATTCCAGCCTCGCCCTGTCACAAACAAACACACTTTCCAAATCCTAAAACATAGTCTTAAATAAACGTTAGAGAATATCGAATGTGCAATCAAAAATGTACAACCCAAAGAAACTGGCAACATACGGTACACAATACGAAGAAAAAAGCAACACAATATGTGTTGCACACCATTATACACAAAGAAACACAAGCAAGGTAAATACGACATGAACCCTTCTACAAACAACTAGAGGTAACGACGAACCGAAGATATGTGGAAATCGTAGCGGACATCACAACAAGCAACTCAGAATGTACATACGCATAATAGGACAACACAAACAACTAAAAAGATGAGCAAGACGGATCTACATAAAAATCAAGGGTGAACTCAGATGCTCGAGAGGGGTAAGCAGTACCTGCCTCTTATTAGGGAATATAAATATAAAACGATATTAAGGCAGTGTTCAATTTTGGCGGTAAATTTTTGGAGTGTGATATATTTTGGAGTGTGTAATTTTGGCACTTCGCATGTAAGGGCCAAAATAGACAAAAATAAAACCATGCCCAAAATTTGCCGATTTACCTGACCATATCCCTTGGATTGCTTCCTCTCAAAGAATCTAAAATGTTTTGATTTTCCAGTCGTTTCCCTATGAGGGTACATTATGAAGGTTTTAGTCCAGAAAGGCATCGTAGACACTAAATTAGATATCTATGTTTTTATTTCTTATTTTTGATAAGACGTCAGGACAAACAGGAAGCTGTAAATGTATACCTTATTAATTATGTATGTTGTCAATGTATTCCTATGTATACAAATAGACATTTGATATCCACCGAAGCATTATTAGGGTTTCTTCACCTGTAAACTCAAGTATTGAAGCACATCTTGCGCTCCCTATTTGAATTGCAATTTCTTCGTAAGAAATGTTTGAAGATATCAAAGGGGTAATCAAAAGCCGTAAATCGAAGGACAGACAACACAACGATCTACAAAACATTACACAGAAAACTAAACAGTGTAACACGAACCCCACTAAAACGCGATGTTGAACACGGGTGCTCCGGAAGGGTAGGAAGTTCGAACTCTACAAGGTTATTTTGCTCCTACGCTGAGGCTATCCATCAATTCATGTTACACCTTTTGTTTTCAATATATCTGTACTTTATCTATCCAAAGTAGCGTGAAGTAATGCATGCTACTGATACTCAAAAGTATACTTCCTACCTTGGCCATTACTTTGAAATCATCAATGTAGAAAGATCACCGGCTTTGTAGCTAGATTAACACGATTGGTGTCGCTAGTGAAACAGGAACTGCCGACTCTTCGGAGCACCTGAGGTTTTAGTGGGGTTCGTGTTACTCGATCTTTAGATTTGGCCATTGTGTTGTCTGTTCTTCTTTGATATACGGATTCCTATTACCCTATGGTATCTTCAAACTCTTCTTTTACGACCAATGTGATGACTTCATTTTCAAATAGACAACTTCCTTTTCTTTAGTAGCAATATTCCAGCATCACTAGCGTATAGAGTTCACAACTAAGATGTCATTCTAACGGATGTGCTCAGTTTCAATATTTTCTTCAACAGGGCTAGGTTGAAGTCATCGCTGCAAACAATTTTAAGGTCGTCATTACGGATTGGTTGACCTTTTCCAAATATGCATTCTTCCAATGTCAATGGGTCTTTTCCCCTAGAAGTGTTTGCTTCCTTAATACTTCTTTCTTAATACTTCTCTATCGAACATAACAATATGAGAAGCATGGCGGGTGTCTTTTTTAACATTGACTTCATTCACGAGCACCTGGATTCACAGTTTTGTATTTTTTCTTCTTTGTAATGTATGTCTTACTTCGAATTAGACTTCTGATTATCAATTTGATACCTTCAAACTTTTCTTGAAGGAAATCAGATTCAAGTAGGTAATATATTGTGATAACGTGCTGTGCATAAATACTGCTATTCATAGTTGAAATGGTCAAAGTAACTTACTTTAAGAAATCACACGAGTAAGAAACACCAGATGTCAATTAATACCTTTTTAGGAATATGATTCTATTTTCAATCTATTTGCCAAAAGATCGTGTCATGACGTTGTCAAGACGTGTGATATACAATGTATATATGTATATATATATGAGTCAAAACTAACATCAACAGATCATACCATCGTCAAACAATCACAACAACACTGCATGTATTTTTAAGTATATCGATATCTTAGACAGACAGTTTATTTACCGCAGACAACAAATAATACCAGCAGAAAAATATGTGTGAAAATCCAAAAGTTGCATTTCTTGGAGCGGGTCGTGTTGGCAAAACGTCTATCTTGCACAGATTTATGTTCGGAACATTTCAGGAGACATACATGGAAACAGTTGAGGACATACATCTGTATCATGTTAATGAGACCGGTAAGCGTTTGTTTGTTAATTTTTTAGACACAGCAGGGAGTATTCCATTCCCAGCCATGAGACAGCTGTATATAAGAAAGGCACAAGCGTTTGTGCTTGTTTACTCAATTACAGACGAACATTCATTCCTGGAGGTTAAAATTCTTTGGGAACAAATAAAAAAAGTACGACCAAACATTCTTGATGTTCCTTGCGTCATCGTAGGAAATAATCTGGATGAAGAAAATGTCCGCCAGGTAGAAACATTTGATGCCTTGAACTGGGCATGTAGTGAAAATCTTGGCGGATGTTTTGTCGAAACTTCCGCAAAGAACAACCTAGGTGTAAAAGATGCATTTTCCCTTCTTCTGGAACAATTCTTAAGAAAAAGACACGAACAGAAAGATCCACTCAAACTGCATTGTCTTAGTTTACATAAACTGAAATTACAAAATGATCTCAATTGCAGAGAATCAATGCGCTTAAAGAAAGATCGCAAATCCAATTTGTCGGGAAAAGAGAAGCGAAACGGAACATCGAGCGCACCGTTTTGTGAGGGTAAACATAACAGTAAAAATAATAAAAGGTCAAAAGATACAAATAAGAAAGATAAACATGTGGATGTCAGAGGAAAATTAAAACGTAGCAAAACAGTTGGTGTTATAGACAGGTGTAAATCTCAGATACGACGGAAATTACAGCTGTGTTGGAACCATTGAAATCCATGGCAATGGATATCATATATTGTCTATGACGAAAACAAAACTCATTAAATGATGACTACAACCAGAATGCAGGGATATATTATTTGATGATAAACATATCTGTGATAAGGAACTTCTAAGTGTATAAATTTGTATATATATGTTTTATGCATATGAAATGGATTTGATGCTTTGAACTGTGTTGTCGTTTGGCGAATGTTGTGTCGAAACTTCTGCAAAGAACAACCTAGGTGTACAAGATGATGTATCACTTCTTCTGGAACAATTCTTAAGAAAAAGACATGAACAGAAAGGTCCACTCAAATTTCATTGTCGTAGCTTACATAAACTTAAATTAGACCAAAAAAATCCCAACTAAAGATAGTCAATGCTCATAAATCGAAATCAAAATAAAAATTGTCGGAAAAAGAAAAGTCAAACGGAACATCGAACGCACCGTTTTGTGACGGTAAATATAACAGCAAAAACAATGAAACGTCAAAAGATACAACGTGTGGATGTCAACAGAAAATTGAAACGAAGCAATGCTGTTGATAATATAGCCATGTGTAAATCACAGACAGGATGGACATTACAACTGTTTGAGAACCAATGAAGTACACAATACAAACTTTACGCCAGGGTTTGCAGTGACCGTCTTCTAATTACTAGGATCGTCTCATCTTTCCTTTCAGATATCAACACATTGCTTAATAATAAATGTGGTATTTGTTATTTTTGTTTATGCTTATATTGTTAAAAAGAACATACGAAGCAGCGATTTGTCTTCTCCTTGATTTTAGATTTGTATCGGAAATGGAAGGTAAGAAAAACTTGAAGATACCACAATGGTAATGATAAGTTGTTGTACGATGGTTAGACAATGAAATAGCCAAACAAAAAGTATAAATAGACAAAAAATGGTCTACAAAACACTACAACAACAAACCTAAACATTTTGCAACACGACACCCCCTCCCAAATATCCGGAGTGAACTTAGGCACTCTAGAATGGTAACTAATTCTGTCATGTTACCATTAAGCAGCATATAATTTGGAACTATCACCTGTACGTACCTTTATCTACGTAGTTCTGACAGCCTGTTTTACATTGGTTTCAAATAAACGGAAATAGCTGTGTTAGGTTTATCAATTTTGTCCTTTTCTACAATATTCTAATGGGCAGTCTGGTATTTAATTTTTGAATTTTTTGTTGCTTTGTCATTGGAAGAGTTTGAAGATGCAAAAGAGATAATCTGAATCCGTATAATGTAGCAGTTTTTACATTGGCTTCAAATAAACGCTTGAGGCAACCAGTGGTAATACATAGTGGACATTTAAGAAAACACATGAAACATCGGACACACGACCCGGTACGAACACAAGCAAAACAACACAGACAACTAAAACTGTGAGTGAAAGGTGATATATCTACTGGCAGCATAATTGGGGGTTTAGAGCCCAAAATGTATTCATTTGTGAATTGCTTAGATTGTTTTTTTTTAAAAAAATGATTAAATAATACTACATCTACAACTTCAATCTCATTAAATTCGAAATATGTGAATTTGCGGTCAATCAAGAAGTCCTCTATATTAACAGTTGTATAGTTGATTACGCACACACTCAAATACGTGAATAGTGCAACGTGGGGTGAATACAAGATATACAACATAACAGTTTCAAAGTATCTATCAGTGAATCACTATTAACATAACTAGGGATTGAATGGCAAAACAAAAATGATTAAGATTGTGTTCTTCAAAAACAAAGCAAATAATATTAACCCTAAAATGTCAATCTCATCCAAAGCAATTTGAATATTATACATAATCTATTTAATCTTCTTGGCACAAAGGTTGTCATATGCATAAAAGTGTTCTAATACTGGGGTGAATGCATGCCTTAATTGGAAGCCATTTTGGGCCGTTTGAAGGTAAGTTTTTACTTATAGATTCAGTTATTGTAAGTATAACATTAAATGCAATAGTGCGCCAAATGACCCTAAATGTCCGCTAAACAACGATGTGTCCGTCGTTCAAAAGCTTGTCAAATTCTCAAACACTTCGACAATGTTATTTCCACCTTTTGCGAAAACGTTGTTGAAGTGGCACAAAATGGCTTCCAATTATGACGTTCAATCACTCCTTGATTAAAGTGATACGGATTAGAATAGTATGTATTTCTAAGAATTTTTGAATATTGTATTATTTCAGATTTTAATCACTAGGTAACTTTTTGATGGCTACGTTCATTATGAGTACTGCTAAAGAATTTTTCGAAAGTTGAAAATTCACATGAAATAGAAATGAAGCTGAGATATAGACAAAGAAAACCCTGACATTCCTACTTATGACATTTACTAATTTTGACAGATATTTCTATTCTCCATAGGACCTCAAAGTGAGTGAACATATACATCAATGTGTCAACCCACACAACTCACTATGTATTTCACAATTTACTAATTATGAATGAAAAATATATTGTTTGTCCCTGGTAAACTTTTATTTAACATTTGGCTGGAAAGGGCACTAGTTTGGCCTTTATTCTTCTCTAAGGTCATATATGAAGACTTTCAAATTTCCAACAATTGGCCGTTTTTTGTTTTTCGTTGTATTATTGTATTACTCGTATATTTACATAAACTGTGCCAACCTAAAATAAACTTGCTTTCACAACGACGTTTTGCAGGTAATTTGTGTCCTATTTCTTTAGCCTGCAAAGTACATCTGAATAAACACAATTTCTTATCATATTGAATGATAAATTACAATTCTTGACAAAAATGATTTAACATACATCAATGTATATCATAAAACACACACACACACACACATACACACACACACACACACAGACAGAGAGACAGACAGACAGACACACACGCACACACACACACATCCCTCCCCCCACACACAAAGTACATAACGTATAGATATCTCAACACATGCACAAAAAAGTCTACCCAAGAAATAGACATCCCGACCCGTTTACACAATGTGTCACTATTAAAGCAGGAACTCTTACCCGTCTGGAGTACCCGCTTTACCACACCTTTGTCAGTGAGGTTCATGTTGCTCTAACTTTAGTTTTTGGTGTAGTGTTTTGTAGACCTTTGGTTGCTTTTTTCTTTTAGCTATTGTATGAAAAGGGTAATCAGAAGCCGTAAATTTAAGAAGGTGATTGCCATGTATGTTCTTCGAATTGTGGCTTGTGATTACCTCTTTGATATATTTACATGAACGTAAATCAGAATCACGAGACCTTGCTTTGTGCTTAGCTCCTTGCTTACATAATACGTACTATTAGTGACAAACTGTTTTAATATAATTATATATTAGTAGGATACATCAAAGTTGTTAATTTCTTATCTAGAGTTTGATTCTATTTGTTGATCTTTTTGACGCAAACAACTCCCGTGATTTAAAATAAATATAGGCATAGCAATGTCAAAAGTTCATACCATCGTCCAGGATTTAAAAAAAAACGCTATCCACTGAATGCTTGTTCTTCAGTAAACCGATTTCGTAGACAAATCAGTTGATATTCTGCAAACAAAATAAAAAAACAGCACATGAACATGTGCGAATATTCAATGATTGCTTTTCTTGGAGCGGGTTGTGTTGGTAAAGCGTCTATCTTACACATATTTATGTTCGGAACTTTTCAGGAGACATACATGGAAACATTCTGGAAAAAGAGCATATCCGCCAAGGAGAAGCAGTTGTTGCCTTGAACTGGTCTTGTAGTGAAAACCTTCGCGAATGTTTTGTCGAAACTTCAGCAAAGAGCAGCCTAGGCGTAGAAGATGCATTTTCCCTTTTGCTGGGACAATTCTTAAGAAAAAGACATGAACGCAAAGGTCCACTCAAGCTTCATTTTCTTAGCTTACATAAACTGAAATTACAAAATGATCTCAAATGCAGATAATCAATGCGCATAAAGAAAGATCGCAAATCAAAATTGTCAGGAAAAGAAAAGTCAAACGGAACATCGAGCCTACCGTTGTGTGACGGTAAATATAACAGTACAAATAACGAAACGTCAAAAGATACAAAGAAGAAAGAAAAAGGTATGGATGTCAACGAAAAATTAAAGCGAAGCAAAACAGTTGGTGTTATGTGGTATAGACATGTGTAACTACGTAGTTATGACAGCCTGTTTTACATTGGTTTCAAAAAAACGGAAATAGCTGTGATAGGTTTATCAATTTTGCCCTTTTCTACAATATTCTATGGGCAGTCTGGTATTTGATTTTTGAATTTTTTGTTGCTTTATCATTAGAAGAGTTTGAAGATGCAAAAGAGGTAATCTGAATCCGTATAATGTAGCAGTTTTTACATTGGCTTCAAATAAATGCTTGAGACAATCAGTGGTAATACATAGTGGACATTTAAAAAAACACATGAAACATCGGACACACGATCCGGTACGAACACAAGCAAAACAACACAGACAACTAAAACTGTGAGTGAAAGGTGATATATCTACTGGCAGCATAATTGGGGGTTTAGAGCCCAAAATGTATTCGTTTGTGAATTGCTTAGATTGTTTTTAAAAATAAATGATTAAATAATACTACATCTACAACTTCAATCTCATTAAATTCGAAATATGTGAATTTGCGGTCAATCAAGAAGTCCTCTATATTAACAGTTGTATAGTTGATTACGCACACACTCAAACACGTGAATAGTGCAACGTGGGGTAAGAAAAAAGATATACAACATAACAGTTTCAAAGTATCTATCAGTGAATCACTATTAACATAACTAGGGATTGAATGGCAAAACAAAAATGATTAAGATTGTGTTCTTCAAAAACAAAACAAATAATATTAACCCTAAAATGTCAATCTCATCCTAAGCATTTGAATATTATACATAATATATTTAATCTTCTTGGCACAAAGGTTGTCATATGCATAAAAGTGTTCTAATACTGGGGTGAATGCATGCCTTAATTGGAAGTCATTTTGGGCCTCTTCAAGGTAAGTTTTTACTTATAGCATTAGTTATTGTATGTATAACATTAAATGCAATAGTGCGCCAAATGCCCCTAAATGTTCGCTAAGCAACGATGTGTCCGTCGTTCAAAAGCTTGTCAAATTCTCAAACCCTTCGACAATATTATTTCCACCTTTTGCGAAAACGTTGTTGAAGTGGCACAAAATGGCTTCCAATTATGACGTTCAATCACTCCTTGATTAAAGTGATACGGATTAGAATAGTGTGTATTTCTAAGAATTTTTGAATATTGTATTATTTCAGATTTTAATCACGGTAACTTGTTGATGGCTACGTTCATTATGAGTACTGCTAAAGAATTTTTCGAAAGTTGAAAATTCACATGAAATGAAAATGAAGCTGAGATATAGACAAAGAAAACCCTGACATTCCTACTTATGATATTTACTAATTTTGACAGATATTTGTATTCTCCATAGGACCTCAAAGGGAGTGAACATATACATCAATGTGTCAACCCACACAACTCACTCTGTATTTCACAATTTACTAATTATGAATGAAAAATATATTGTTTGTCCCTGGTAAACTTTTATTTAACATTTGGCTGGAAAGGGCACTAGTTTGGCCTTTATACTGCTCTAAGGTCATATATGAAGACTTTCAAATTTCCAACAATTGGCCGTTTTTTTTGTTTTTCGTTGTATTATTGTATTACTCGTATATTTACATAAACTGTGCCAACCTAAAATAAACTTGCTTTCACAACGACGTTTTGCAGGTAATTTGTGTCCTATTTCTTTAGCCTGCAAAGTACATCTGAATAAACACAAGTTCTTATCATATTGAATAATAAATTACAATTCTTGACAAAAATTCTTTTAGCATACATCAATGTACATTATAAAACACACACACACACACACACACACACACACACACACACAGTGCATAACAGATATATATCTCAACTCATGCACAAAAAAGTCTACCCGACATACATACATCCCAACTCGTATACACACTGCGGCACTATTAAAGCAGGAACTGTTACCCCGCTGGAGTACCTGCGTTCCCACACTTTTGTCAGTGGAGTTCATGTTGCTCAAACTTTAGTTTTTTGTGTAGTGTTTTGTAGATCTTTGTTTGCTTTTTTGTTTTAGCTATTGTATGAAAAGTTTGAAGAAACCAAAGGGTAATCAGAAGCCGTAAATTTAAGAAGGTGATTGCCATGTATGTTCTTCGAATTGTGGCTTGTGATTACCTCTTTGATATCTTTTCATGAACGCAAATCGAATCACGAGACCTTAATTTGTACTTAGCTTCTTGCTTACATAATATGCACTATTAGTGACAGACAGTTTTAATATAATTATATATTAGTAGGATACATCAAAGTTTTTAATTTCTTATCTAGAATTTGATTCCATTTTTTTTTTATCTTTTTGACGCAAGCAACTCACGTGATTTAATATAAATATAGGCATAACAATGTCAAAAGTTCATATCATCGTCCGGGATTTCAAGGAACGCTATCCACTGAATGCTTGTTCTTCAGTAAACCGATTTCGTAGACAAATCAGTTGATATTCTGCAGACAAAATAAAAAAACAGCACATGAACATGTGAGAATATCCATTGATTACTTTTCTTTGAGCGGGTAGTGTTGGTAAAGCGTCTATTCTACACACATTTATGTTCGGAACTTTTCAGGAGACATACATTGAAACATTCTGGATAAAGAGCATATCCGCCAAGGAGAAGCATGTGTTGCCTTGAACTGTGCTTGTAGTGAAAACCTTCGCGAATGTTTTGTCGAAACTTCTGCAAAGAGTAACCTAGGTGTAGAAGATGCATTTTTCCTTCTGCTGGAACAATTCTTAAGATAAAGACATGAACGCAAAGGTCCACTCAAGCTTCATTTTCTTAGCTTACATAAACTGAAATTACAAAATGATCTCAAATGCAGAGAATCAATGCGCATAAAGAAAGATCGCAAATCAAAATTGTTAAGAAAAGAAAAGTCAAACAGAACATCGAGCGCACCGTTTTGTGACGGTAAATATAACAGTAAAAATAATGAAACGTCAAAAGATACAAAGAAGAACGAAAAACGTATGGATGTCAACGAAAGATTAAAACGAAGCAAAGCAGTTGGTGTTATACACATGTGTAAGTCGACGGACATTACAGCTGTTTTGGAATCACTGAAATCCATGACAACGTGCATCAAATATTGGTTATAGCGAAAAGACGGAAATTTTCTCTGATAAAGAACTACAAAGTCTAACCATTTATATGTATATGTCTGTATGTATATGAAATGTATGTGTTATTTTCAAATCCATCTGTTGACCGCATCATTTGCAACACATGCTTAATGGATCATTCCACCAATATGGTTAAAGGATTGTTGGGACAATAAAGTTAGTCTAACATTGTCACAGTTTATGGTATACATCAAATAGAGTGAGTGGTCATGCATTTATGTGTTAGATTTTACAATTTTGTCTCTGTTTCTATGAGCTTTGTTCATTTTATTATTTATTTGTAAATATGGTCTATGCTTAATTTATTAAAGACAATATACGAAACAGCAAGTTGTCCTCTCTTTGTTTCTAGATTTGTATTAAGAAGATACCATTGAAGTAATAAGAAGCCGTAATTCAAAGGACAAACAATACAATAGCCAGAATAAAAAAGACCACACAAATCATCACCAAAACACTACACATAAAACTAAGGACATAGAAACACGATCCCCATTAAAACGGTTGTGATTATAAGCGCTCCGTGATGGTAAGCAATTCCTACTCCAATAAACAAGAGCATCATCTGATATTGAAATGAACACCAGTTAGCGTAAATAAATGCAAAAAACGACTAAAACATGTAACCCTACAACAGAAATTAGGGCTAGAACGAACGAACATCGTTATTACGTGTAGTGGATATCAACACATACTACTAAAAACCAGAAAGCATGCAACTAGACAACATTAACACCACGATCCCTATTAAAACCGCATAGACGCATACTCTGAGGTGGATGGTTGAGTTTTTGCTTTGGTAGAAGGGAAAATGTAATTTTCTGTGCTATATCTCACCTTATGGGGGTATTTCGGCAATTTCAATAATTCAATGATGACATAGTGCTAGATTCATGGGAAAGCAACTTTGAAATGATGTAATATTATTTCATAATTTTTCTATATTAACGTGAAAACAATTCACAGTGTCACCAGGTATACAGGTATATGTACACACATCAACAACATTTATCTACATTTGTTTGCATTGTATAGACTGTCAATGAATCTACCCGTATACCAAAACAGTTCACCACGCCTAAAATATATTCCAACAATGTCGACTCCACACAACAGAATGCAACGTACAAGCAATCCCACTCCACCCGAACGGTCAGATGTTAATAAAGCAAGAATGACTGGGTCTCAATTACCAGTAAAATCTTCATCTAATCTACAGTCAGTAGACGTTGATGTAAATAGAGGAACAGTTCTCGGTAATGCCACATTTTGTCTTATCAGAAACAGCGGTAAAACAGAACATCACTGTAGACATTGAATCACTAATAACAGCAAAAACAGAAACTTCATAGTTAAACTAACGAAACTAGAGCGAGAGAACAAAGATCTAATGACTAATCTAGACTCACTCGAACATTATGGACGAAGGAACCTTATACGCTTAGTGGACATCAGTGAATGTGGGTCTGACGAAGATACGAATGTAATCGTTCAGAAAATCATTTCTGATATCGACCCTGAATTATCGCCTATTGACATTGTGAGGTCACACAGGGTCGGAAAACGAGGCGATAGTAGAGGTTACAACCATACCTGATCAAGACAAATTATTGTCAGACTTATAAACCGTATCGTGAAAAGACGGATTCCTAAGTGTAGAATAAACTTTAAATCTTACTCAAAATACAAACATGTATACGTCATTGAGGACGTAACCCTCACACGGAATAAGGCAATTTCTGAAAAGAAAAACAATTGCCCAACTTTGGAGATAATGGTAAAATCCTGATGAAAGACAAAGACAACATAATCTATGAAGCAAGCACAATGGATGCCCTGGTAGAAGTTGTACAACAACTAGATCCGACCTATAATCTTACTTAGATATAATAAACTTTGATTAAATAACACTACATTGTATTGTCTGTTATTTAATTAATTACTTTCATCTAGCTGGCTGTTGTCATAATTTACATATCAAACACAGGTAAATGCTCTAATAAAGTTCTACTATATATTTACCGAAGAAAAAATAAAAAAATATACCTAAAATATTTTGCATAATCCAAATGTGTCTTAAAATCTGTATTACCTGCATTCTAATGCATTTCTCACTTAAGCATATTAACTTGTGTTCAGTTTGTTCTCAATTTCTTTTCATAATCACATGATTTTACTATAACCAAATATCAGTAACATTCCGATAGCGGTCAAGGTTATCCTCGTCCTATCATATAGCTGTTCTTAACACACCTCTATATTTCCGCAAGGTTACATATGTAAAACAGCATAACTGTAAGTACTATTGTATTCCCTTTATTTATTTTTCAAAATAAACCTGACGTCATATATGCTATCACTTCTGTAAATATAACAGGTCAACCAAGGATTCGCAGATGTTATATCCATAATTGAAATTAAAAAATGGAAGTGAATTGACGCAAATAATGATAACAAAGATTAATAACTTTTGCTTATAGCTGCGCTATGCTTATATATGATATATGATATATGATAGTATATTGGAGGTGGTGGTTGGGTGGAGGAAACCGGAGTGCCTGGGGAAAACCACCGACCATTCCAGCCTCGCCCTGTCACAAGCAAACACACTTTCCAAATCCTAAAACATAGTCTTAAATAAACGTTAGAGAATATCGAATGTGCAATCAAAAATGTACAACCCAAAGAAACTGGTAACCTACGGTACACAATACGAAGAAAAAAGCAACACAATATGTGTTGCACACCATTATACACAAAGAAACACAAGCAAGGTAAATACGACATGAACCCTTCTAAAAAAAACTAGAGGTAACGACGAACCGAAGATATGTGGAAATCGTAACGGACATCACAACAAGCAACTCAGAATGTACATATGCAAAATAGGACAACACAAAAAACTAAAAAGATGAGCAAGACGGATCTACTCAAAAATCAGAGGTGAACTCATATGCTCGAGAGGGGTAAGCAGTACCTGCCTCTTATTAGACACGCGGTATGCTATTCATATATACAGTCAATACGTGGACACCACTATCAAACATATATAACATAAATAAGACATGAACCTTCATACAAACAACTGGAGATCAAGACGAACCGGAAATAATTTTCTATGCGCAAATCGCAACGGACAGGTAAATCAGATGCATAATAGCACAAAGCAAAAAACTAAATAAGCATACATCGTGAACACTTTTCAGTTTGACTTGTGTTTGTATATACATGTATAGCGGTAATTGACAAAGTTTTACTTAGGAAAGAAGTAAGACAAAAAGGTACAGACTAGGGAATATAAATATAAAAAGATATTAAGGCAGTGTTCAATTTTGGCGGTAAATTTTTGGAGTGTGATATATTTTGGAGGGTTTAATTTTGGCACTTCGTATGTAAGGGCCAAAATAGACAAAAATAAAGCCATGACAAAAATTTGCCGATTTACCTGACCATATCCCTTGGATTGTTTCCTCTCAAAGACTCTAAAATGTTTTGATTTTCCAGTCGTTTCCCTATGAGGGTACATTATGAAGGTTTTATTCCAGAAACGCATCGTAGACACTAAATTAGATATCTATGTTTTTATTTCTTATTTTCGATAAGACGTCAGGACAAACAGGAAGCTGTAAATGTATACCTTTTTAATTATGTATGTTGTCAATGTATTCCTATGTATACAAATAGACATTTGATATCCACCGAAACATTATTAGGGTTTCTTCACCTGTAAACTCAAGTATTGAAACACATCTTGTGCTCCCTATTTGAATTGCAATTTCTTCTTAAGAAATGTTTGAAGATATCAAAGGGGTAATCAAAAGCGGTAAATCGAAGGACAGACAACACAACGATCTACAAAACATTACACAGAAAACTAAACAGTGAGTAACACGAACCTCACTAAAACGCGAGGTTGAACACGGGTGCTTCGGAAGGGTAGGAAGTTCGAACTCTACAAGGCTATTTTGCTCCTACGCTGAAGCTATCCATCAATTCATGTTACACCTTTTGTTTTCAATATATCTGTACTTTATCTATCCAAAGTAGCGTGAAGTAATGCATGCTACTGATACTCAAAGTATACTTCCTACCTTGGCCATTACTTTGAAATCATCAATGTAGAAAGATCACCGGCTTTGTAGCTAGATTAACACTATTGGTGTCGCTAGTGGAGCAGGAACTGCCGACTCTTCCGGAGCACCTGAGGTTTTAGTGGGGTTCGTGTTACTCGATCTTTAGATTTGGCCATTGTGTTGTCTGTTCTTCTTTGATATACGGATTCCTATTACCCTATGGTATCTTCAAACTCTTCTTTTACGACCAATGTGATGACTTCATTTTCAAATAGACAACTTCCTTTTCTTTAGTAGCAATATTCCAGCATCACTAGCGAATAGAGTTCACAACTAAGATGTCATTCTAGCGTTGTGCTCAGTTTCAATATTTACTTCAACAGGGCTAGGTTGAAGTCATCGCTGCAAACAATTTTAAGATCGTCATTACGGATTGGTTGACCTTTTCCAAATATGCATTCTTCCAATGTCAATGGGTCTTTTCCCCTTAAAGATTTTGCTTCCTTAATACTTCTTTCTTAATACTTCTCTATCGAACATAACAATATGAGGAGCATGGCGGATGTCTTTTTTAACATTGACTTCCTTCACGAGCACCTGGATTCACCCCAGTTTTGTGGAAAGTTCTAGGTTCCTCTTGCTATTAGTTGTCATTTATTTTTGTTTATCTTCGTTCTGTGTTTTGTGTCCGTTGGCGAGGTGTACTCGATACAGCATAATGTGATAAAGTTTTGTCAGTGACTTGCGACAAGTCGGTGGTTTATCCTGGGTATTCCAGTTTCATACACCAATAAAGCTAGCCTCCACGAAATAGCTGACAAATTGTTGAAAGTGGCGTTACACACCATTGACCAAACCAAATTTTCTAGTTATATAACGAAACTGCACAAGTCTAAATGAGAAAATGAAAAGTGAATGTGGAAATTGTAAATAAATGCAAATTGATTGATTTGTGTGCGGACCTGTACCACCATCTCAGCTGGAAAAACTGATCATTCCGGAGTACCTCAGTTCACCACTGCTTTTTAGTGGGTTCTTGTTTCTGTGCAGTGTTTTGTAGCTCATCGTTTGTCTGTTTGTATTTTTTCTTCTGTGCAATGTATGTCCTACTTCGAATTAGACTTCTGATTATCAATTTGATACCTTCAAGTAGGTAATATATTGTGATAACGTGCTGTGTATAAATACTGCTATTTATAGCTGAAATGGTCAAAGTAAATTACTTTAAGAAATCACACGAGTAAGAAACACCAAATGTCAATTAATACCTTTTTATGAATGTGATTCTATTTTCAATCTATTTGCCAAAAGATCGTGTCATGACGTTGTCAAGACGTGTGATATACATTGTATATATGCATATATATATGAGTCAACACTAACATCAAAAGATCATACCATCGTCAAACAATCACAACCACACTGCATGTATTTTTAAGTATATCGATATCTTAGACAAACAGTTTATTTACCGCAGACAACAAATAATACCAGCAGAAAAAAATGTGTGAAAATCCAAAAGTTGCATTTCTTGGAGCGGGTCGTGTTGGCAAAACGTCTATCTTGCACAGATTTATGTTCGGAACATTTCAGGAGACATACATGGAAACAGTTGAGGACATACATCTGTATCATGTTAATGAGACCGGTAAGCGTTTGTTTGTTAATTTTTTAGACACAGCAGGGAGTATTCCATTCCCAGCCATGAGACAGTTGTATATAAGAAAGGCACAAGCGTTTATGCTTGTTTACTCAATTACAGACGAACATTCATTCCTGGAAGTTAAAAATCTTTGGGAACAAATAAAAAAAGTACGACCAAACATTCTTGATGTTCCTTGCGTCATCGTAGGAAATAATCTGGATGAAGAAAATGTCCGCCAGGTAGAAACATTTGATGCCTTGAACTGGGCCTGTAGTGAAAATCTTGGCAGATGTTTTGTCGAAACTTCCGCAAAGAACAACCTAGGTGTAAAAGATGCATTTTCCCTTCTTCTGGAACAATTCGTAAGAAAAAGACACGAACAGAAAGGTCCACTCAAACTGCATTGTCTTAGTTTACATAAACTGAAATTACAAAATGATCTCAAATGCAGAGAATCAATGCGCATAAAGAAAGATCGCAAATCCAATTTGTCGGGAACAGAACAGGCAAACGGAACATCGAGCACACCGTTTTGTGAGGGTAAACATAACAGTAAAAATAATGAAAGGTCAAAAGATATAATTAAGAAAGATAAACATGTGGATGTCAGCGGAAAATTGAAACGTAGCTAAACAGTTGGTGTTACAGACAGGTGTAAATCTCAGATACGACGGAAATTACAGCTGTGTTGTAACCACTGAAATCCATGGCAATGGATATCATATATTGTCTATGACGAAAACAAAACTCATTAAATGATGACTACAACCAGAATGCAGGGATATATTATTTGATGATAAAAATATCTGTGATAAGGAACTTCTAAGGGTATAAATTTGTATATATATGTTTTATGCATATGAAATGGATTTGATGCTTTGAACTGTTGTCGTTTGGCGAATGTTGCGTCGAAACTTCTGCAAAGAACAACCTAGGTGTACAAGATGATGTATCCCTTCTTCTGGAACAATTCTTAAGAAAAAGACATGAACAGAAAGATCCACTCAAACTTCATTGTCGTAGCTTACATAAGCTGAAATTAATCCAAAAACAATCCCAACTAAAGATAGTCAATGCTCATAAATCGAAATAAAAATAAAAATTGTCGGAAAAAGAAAAGTCAAACGGAACATCGAGCGCACCGTTTTGTGACGGTAAATATAACAGCAAAAACAATGAAACGTCAAAAGATACAACGTGTGGATGTCAACAGAAAATTGAAACGAAGCAATGCTGTTGATAATATAGCCATGTGTAAATCACAGATAGGATGGAAATTACAACTGTTTGAGAACCAATGAAGTCCACAATACAAACTTTACGCCAGGGTTTGCAGTGACCGTTTTCTAATTACTAGGATCGTCTCATCTTTCCTTTCAGATATCAACATATTGCTTAATAATACATGTGGTATTAGTTATTTTTGTTTATGCTTATATTGCTAAAAAGAACATACGAAGCAGCGATTTGTCTTCTCCTTGCTTTTAGATTTGTATCGGAAATGGAAGGTAAGGAAAACTTGAAGATACCACAATGGTAATGATAAGTTGTTGTACGATGGTTAGACAATGAAATGGCCAAACAAAAAGTATAAATAGACAAAAGATGGTCTACAACACACTACAAAAACAAACCTATGCATTTAGCAACACGACACCCCCTCCCAAATATCCGGAGTGAACATAGGCACTCTAGAATGGTAACTAATTCTGTCATGTTACCATTAAGCAGCATATAATTTGGAACTATCACCTGTACGTACCTTTATCTACGTAGTTCTGACAGCCTGTTTTACATTGGTCTCAAATAAACGGAAATAGCTGTGTTAGGTTTATCAATTTTGTCCTTTTCTACAATATTCTAATGGGCAGTCTGGTATTTGAGTTTTGAATTTTTTGTTGCTTTGTCATTGGAAGAGTTTGAAGATGCAAAAGAGGTAATCCGAATCCGTATAATGTAGCAGTTTTTACATTGGCTTCAAATAAACGCTTGAGACAACCAGTGGTAATACATAATGGACATTTAAAAAAACACATGAAACATCGGACACACGACCCGGTACGAACACAAACAAAACAACACAGACAACTAAAACTGTGAGTGAAAGGTGATATATCTACTGGCAGCATAATTGGGGGTGTAGATCCCAAAATGTATTCGTTTGTGAATTGCTTAGATTGTTTTTAAAAAGAAATGATTAAATAATACTACATCTACAACTTCAATCTCATTAAATTCGAAATATGTGAATTTGCTGTCAATCAAGAAGTCCTCTATATTAACAGTTTTATAGTTGATTACGCACACACTCAAACACGTGAATAGTGCAACGTGGGGTGAATACAAGATATACAACATAACAGTTTCAAAGTATCTATCAGTGAATCACTATTACATAACTAGGGATTGAATGGCAAAACAAAAATGATTAAGATTGTGTTCTTCAAAAACAAAACAAATAATATTAACCCTAAAATGTCAATCTCATCCAAAGCAATTTGAATATTATGCATAATCTATTTAATCTTCTTGGCACAAAGGTTGTCATATGCATAAAAGTGTTCTAATACTGGGGTGAATGCATGCCTTAATTGGAAGCCATTTTGGGCCGCTTGAAGGTAAGTTTTTACTTATAGCATTAGTTATTGTAAGTGAAACATTAAATGCAATAGTGCGCCAAATGCCCCTAAATGTCCGCTAAAGAACGATGTGTCCGTCGTTCAAAAGCTTGTCAAATTCTCAAGCACTTCGACAATGTTATTTCCACCTTTTGCGAAAACGTTGTTGAAGTGGCACAAAATGGCTTCCAATTATGACGTTCAATCACTCCTTGATTAAAGTGATACGGATTAGAATAGTATGTATTTCTAAGAATTTTTGAATATTGTATTATTTCAGATTTTAATCACTAGGTAACTTTTTGATGGCTACGTTCATTATGAGTACTGCTAAAGAATTTTTCGAAAGTTGAAAATTCACATGAAATAGAAATGAAGCTGAGATATAGACAAAGAAAACCCCGACATTCCTACTTATGACATTTACTAATTTTGACAGATATTTCTATTCTCCATAGGACCTCAAAGGGAGTGAACATATACATCGATGTGTCAACCCACACAACTCACTCTGTATTTCACAATTTACTAATTATGAATGAAAAATATATTGTTTGTCCCTGGTAAACTTTTATTTAACATTTGGCTGGAAACGTCAATAGTGTGGCCTTTATTCTTCTCTAAGGTCATATATGAAGACTTTCAAATTTCCAACAATTGGCCGTTTTTTTGTTTTTCGTTGTATTATTGTATTACTCGTATATTTACATAAACTGGGCCAACCTAAAATAAACTTTCTTTCACAACGACGTTTTGCAGGTAATTTGTGTCCTATTTCCTTAGCCTGCAAAGTACATCTGAATAAAAACAATTTCTTATCATATTGAATAATAAATTACAATTCTTGACATTTTTTTTTTAACATACATCAATGTACATCATAAAACACACACACACACACACACAGTACATAGCAGATATATATCTCAACTCATGCACAAAAAAGTCTACCCAACATATATACATCCCAACTCGTATACACACTGCGGCACTATTAAAGCAGGAACTGTTACCCCGCTGGAGTACCTGCGTTCCCACACTTTTGTCAGTGGAGTTCATGTTGCTCAAAATTTAGTTTTTTGTGTAGTGTTTTGTAGATCTTTGTTTGCTTTTTTGCTTTAGCTATTGTATGAAAAGTTTGAAGAAACCAAAGGGTAATCAGAAGCCGTAAATTTAAGAAGGTGATTGCCATGTATGTTCTTCGAATTGTGGCTGTGATTACCTCTTTGATATCTTTTCATGAACGCAAATCGAATCACGAGACCTTAATTTGTACTTAGCTTCTTGCTTACACAATATGCACTATTAGTGATAAACTGTTTTAATATAATTATATATTAGTAGGATACATCAAAGTTGTTAATTTCTTATTTAGAATTTGATTCCATTTTTTTTTTATCTTTGTGACGCAAGCAATTTTCGTGATTTAATATAAATATAGGCATAACAATGTCAAAAGTTCATATCATCGTCCAGGATTTCAAGGAACGCTATCCACTGAATGCTTGTTCTTCAGTAAACCGATTTCGTAGACAAATCAGTTGATATTCTGCAGACAAAATAAAAAAACAGCACATGAACATGTGCGAATATCCATTGATTGCTTTTCTTGGAGCGGGTAGTGTTGGTAAAACGTCTATCCTACACACATTTATGTTCGGAACTTTTCAGGAGACATACATGGAAACATTCTGGAAAAAGAGCATATCCGCCAAGGAGAAGCATTTGTTGTCTTGAACTGCGCTTGTAGTGGAAACCTTCGCGAATGTTTTGTCGAAACTTCTGCAAGGAGCAGCCTAGCCATAGAAGATGCATTTTCCCTTCTGCTGGGACAATTCTTAAGAAAAAGACATGAACGCAAAGGTCCACCCAAGCTTCATTTTCTTAGCTTACATAAACTGAAATTACAAAATGATCTCAAATGCAGAGAATCAATGCGCATAAAGAAAAATCGCAAATCAAAATTGTCAGGAAAAGAAAAGTCAAACGGAATATCGAGCCTACCGTTTTGTGACGGTAAATATAACAGTAAAAATAACGAAACGTCAAAAGATACAAAGAAAAAAGAAAAACCTATGGATGTCAACGAAAGATTAAAACGAAGCAAAGCAGTTGGTGTTATACACATGTGTAAGTCGACGGACATTACAGCTGTTTTGGAATCACTGAAATCCATGACAACGCGCATCAAATATTGGTTATAGCGAAAAGACGGAAATTTTCTCTGATAAAGAACTACAAAATATAACTATTTATATGTATATGTCTGTATGTATATGAAATGTATGTGTTAATATTTTCCTTTACTCCTCTGAGGCAACATAATTACAGAAGCGAAAGCCTTTAATCTCAAATTCCGGTATATTGGTGGTGTCTGGAAATTAATCATTTACAATGTGTCAATTATGCTCAATTACTTACTATAAGACAAACAACACAACCTGCGTAACTTCTCGACATTCTCGGATTTCACACAAATTGTCATTTTTTTATCACATTGTATGACAAGACAAACGATTATGCCATTATCCATTTCCAACACCTTGATAGTAATATAATCCCTGTATATTGATGATGTTCTGGTCAATTATAATTAACATTTTGTTAATTGCACTCCATTACTTACAATAAGGGATACTGTTTCCTCTGCCTCATTTCTTGACATTTACCTCGGATATGACACAAATTGTCATTTTTCTAACAAATTGTATGACAAGACCGCCGATTTTGTAATTATTTTCAAATCCATTTGTTGACCGCATCATTTGCACCACATGCTTAATGGATCATTCCACCAATATGGTTAAAGGATTGTTGAGACAATAAAGTTAGTTTAACCTTGTCACAGTTTATGGTATACATCAAATAGAGTGAGTGGTCATGTATTTATGTGTTAGATTTTACAATTTTGTCTCTGTTTCTATGAGTTTTGTTCATTTTATTATTTATTTGTAAATATGGTTTATGCTTAATTTATTAAAGACAATATACGAAACAGCAAGTTCTCCTCTCTTTGTTTCTAGATTTGTATTAAGAAGATACCATTGAAGTAATAAGAAGCCGTAATTCAAAGGACAAACAATACAATAGCCAACATAAAAAAGACCACACAAATCATCACCAAAACACTACACATAAAACTAAGGACATAGAAACACGATCCCCATTAAAACGGTTGTGATTATAAGCGCTCCATGATGGTAAGCAATTCCTACTCCAATAAACAAGAGCATCATCTGATATTGAAATGAACACCAGTTAGCGTAAATAAATGCAAAAAACGACTAAAACATGTAACCCTACAACAGAAATTAGGGCTAGAACGAACGAACATCGTTATTATGTGTAGTGGATATCAACACATACTACTAAAAACCAGAAAGCATGCAACTAGACAACATTAACACCACGATCCCTATTAAAACCGCATAGACGCATACTCTGAGGTGGATGGTTGAGTTTTTGCTTTGGTAGAAGGGAAAATGTAATTTTCTGTGCTATATCTCACCTTATGGGGGTATTTCGGCAATTTCAATAATTCAATGATGACATAGTGCTAGATTCATGGGAAAACAACTTTGAAATGATGTAATATTATTTCATAATTTTTCTATATTAACGTGAAAACAATTCACAGTGTCACCAGGTATACAGGTATATGTACACACATCAACAACATTTATCTACATTTGTTTGCATTGTATAGACTGTCAATGAATCTACCCGTATACCAAAACAGTTCACCACGCCTAAAATATATTCCAACAATGTCGACTCCACACAACAGAATGCAACGTACAAGCAATCCCACTCCACCCGAACGGTCAGATGTTAATAAAGCAAGAATGACTGGGTCTCAATTACCAGTAAAATCTTCATATAATCTACAGTCAGTAGATGTTGATGTAAATAGAGGAACAGTTCTCGGTAATGCCACATTTTGTCTTATCAGAAACAGCGGTAAAACAGAACATCACTGTAGACATTGAATCACTAATAACAGCAAAAACAGAAACTTCATAGTTAAACTAACGAAACTAGAGCGAGAGAACAAAGATCTAATGACTAATCTAGACTCACTCGAACATTATGGACGAAGGAACCTTATACGCTTAGTGGACTTCAGTGAATGTGGGTCTGACGAAGATACGAATGTAATCGTTCAGAAAATCATTTCTGATATCGACCCTGAATTATCGCCTATTGACATTGTGAGGTCACACAGGGTCGGAAAACGAGGCGATAGTAGAGGTTACAACCATACCTGATCAAGACAAATTATTGTCAGACTTATAAACCGTATCGTGAAAAGACGGATTCCTAAGTGTAGAATAAACTTTAAATCTTACTCAAAATACAAACATGTATACGTCATTGAGGACGTAACCCTCACACGGAATAAGGCAATTTCTGAAAAGAAAAACAATTGCCCAACTTTGGAGATAATGGTAAAATCCTGATGAAAGACAAAGACAACATAATCTATGAAGCAAGCACAATGGATGCCCTGGTAGAAGTTGTACAACAACTAGATCCGACCTATAATCTTACTTAGATATAATAAACTTTGATTAAATAACACTACATTGTATTGTCTGTTATTTAATTAATTACTTTCATCTAGCTGGCTGTTGTCATAATTTACATATCAAACACAGGTAAATGCTCTAATAAAGTTCTACTATATATTTACCGAAGAAAAAATAAAAAAATATACCTAAAATATTTTGCATACTCCAAATGTGTCTTAAAATCTGTATTACCTGCATTCTAATGCATTTCTCACTTAAGCATATTAACTTGTGTTCAGTTTGTTCTCAATTTCTTTTCATAATCACATGATTTTACTATAACCAAATATCAGTAACATTCCGATTGCGGTCAAGGTTATCCTCGTCCTATTATATAGCTGTTCTTAACACACCTTTATATTTCCGCAAGGTTACATATGTAAAACAGCATAACTGTAAGTACTATTGTATTCCCTTTATTTATTTTTCAAAATAAACCTGACGTCATATATGCTATCACTTCTGTAAATATAACAGGTCAACCAAGGATTCGCAGATGTTATATCCATAATTGAAATTAAAAAATGGAAGTGAATTGACGCAAATAATGATAACAAAGATTAATAACTTTTGCTTATAGCTGCGCTATGCTTATATATGATATATGATATATGATAGTATATTGGAGGTGGTGGTTGGGTGGAGGAAACCGGAGTGCCTGGGGAAAACCACCGACCATTCCAGCCTCGCCCTGTCACAAGCAAACACACTTTCCAAATCCTAAAACATAGTCTTAAATAAACGTTAGAGAATATCGAATGTGCAATCAAAAATGTACAACCCAAAGAAACTGGTAACATACGGTACACAATACGAAGAAAAAAGCAACACAATATGTGTTGCACACCATTATACACAAAGAAACACAAGCAAGGTAAATACGACATGAACCCTTCTACAAAAAACTAGAGGTAACGACGAACCGAAGATATGTGGAAATCGTAACGGACATCACAACAAGCAACTCAGAATGTACATATGCATAATAGGACAACACAAAAAAACTAAAAAGATGAGCAAGACGGATCTACTCAAAAATCAGAGGTGAACTCAGATGCTCGAGAGGGGTAAGCAGTACCTGCCTCTTATTAGACACGCGGTATGCTATTCATATATACAGTCAATACGTGGACACCACTATCAAACATATATAACATAAATAAGACATGAACCTTCATACAAACAACTGGAGATCAAGACGAACCGGAAATAATTTTCTATGCGCAAATCGCAACGGACATGTAAATCAGATGCATAATAGCACAAAGCAAAAAACTAAATAAGCATACATCGTGAACACTTTTCAGTTTGACTTGTGTTTGTATATACATGTATAGCGGTAATTGACAAAGTTTTACTTGGGAAAGAAGTAAGACAAAAAGGTACAGACTAGGGAATATAAATATAAAAAGATATTAAGGCAGTGTTCAATTTTGGCGGTAAATTTTTGGAGTATGATATATTTTGGAGGGTTTAATTTTGGCACTTCGTATGTAAGGGCCAAAATAGACAAAAATAAAGCCATGACCAAAATTTGCCGATTTACCTGACCATATCCCTTGGATTGTTTCCTCTCAAAGACTCTAAAATGTTTTGATTTTCCAGTCGTTTCCCTATGAGGGTACATTATGAAGGTTTTAGTCCAGAAAGGCATCGTAGATACTAAATTAGATATCTATGTTTTTATTTCTTATTTTTGATAAGACGTCAGGACAAACAGGAAGCTGTAAATGTATACCTTTTTAATTATGTATGTTGTCAATGTATTCCTATGTATACAAATAGACATTTGATATCCACCGAAACATTATTAGGATTTCTTCACCTGTAAACTCAAGTATTGAAGCATATCTTGTGCTCCCTATTTGAATTGCAATTTCTTCTTAAGAAATGTTTGAAGATATCAAAGGGGTAATCAAAAGCCGTAAATCGAAGGACAGACAACACAACGATCTACAAAACATTACACAGAAAACTAAACAGTGAGTAACACGAACCTCACTAAAACGCGAGGTTGAACACGGGTGCTTCGGAAGGGTAGGAAGTTCGAACTCTACAAGGCTATTTTGCTCCTACGGTCAAGCTATCCATCAATTCATGTTACACCTTTTGTTTTCAATATATCTGTACTTTATCTATCCAAAGTAGCGTGAAGTAATGCATGCTACTGATACTCAAAGTATACTTCCTACCTTGGCCATTACCTTGAAATCATCAATGTAGAAAGATCACCGGCTTTGTAGCTAGATTAACACGATTGGTGTCGCTAGTGGAGCAGGAACTGCCGACTCTTCCGGAGCACCTGAGGTTTTAGTGGGGTTCGTGTTACTCGATCTTTAGATTTGGCCATTGTGTTGTCTGTTCTTCTTTGATATACGGATTCCTATTACCCTATGGTATCTTCAAACTCTTCTTTTACGACCAATGTGATGACTTCATTTTCAAATAGACAACTTCCTTTTCTTTAGTAGCAATATTCCAGCATCACTAGCGAATAGAGTTCACAACTAAGATGTCATTCTAGCGTTGTGCTCAGTTTCAATATTTACTTCAACAGGGCTAGGTTGAAGTCATCGCTGCAAACAATTTTAAGATCGTCATTACGGATTGGTTGACCTTTTCCAAATATGCATTCTTCCAATGTCAATGGGTCTTTTCCCCTAAAAGATTTTGCTTCCTTAATACTTCTTTCTTAATACTTCTCTATCGAACATAACAATATGAGAAGCATGGCGGATGTCTTTTTTAACATTGACTTCCTTCACGAGCACCTGGATTCACCCCAGTTTTGTGGAAGGTTCTAGGTTCCTCTTGCTATTAGTTGTCATTTATTTTTGTTTATCTTCGTTCTGTGTTTTGTGTCCGTTGGCGAGGTGTACTCGATACAGCATAATGTGATAAAGTTTTGTCAGTGACTTGCGACAGGTAGGTGGTTTATCCTGGGTATTCCAGTTTCATACACCAATAAAGCTAGCCTCCACGAAATAGCTGACAAATTGTTGAAAATGGCGTTACACACCATTGACCAAACAAAATTTTCTAGTTATATAACGAAACTGCACAAGTCTAAATGAGAAAATGAAAAGTGAATGCGGAAATTGTAAATAAATGCAAATTGATTGATTTGTGTGCGGACCTGTACCACCATCTCAGCTGGAAAAACTGATCATTCCGGAGTACCTCAGTTCACCACTGCTTTTTAGTGGGTTCTTGTTTCTGTGCAGTGTTTTGTAGCTCATCGTTTGTCTGTTTGTATTTTTTCTTCTGTGCAATGTATGTCCTACTTCGAATTAGACTTCTGATTATCAATTTGATACCTTCAAGTAGGTAATATATTGTGATAACGTGCTTTGTATAAATACTGCTATTTATAGCTGAAATGGTCAAAGTAAATTACTTTAAGAAATCACACGAGTAAGAAACACCAAATGTCAATTAATACCTTTTTATGAATGTGATTCTATTTTCAATCTATTTGCCAAAAGATCGTGTCATGACGTTGTCAAGACGTGTGATATACATTGTATATATGTATATATATATGAGTCAACACTAACATCAAAAGATCATACCATCGTCAAACAATCACAACCACACTGCATGTATTTTTAAGTATATCGATATCTTAGACAAACAGTTTATTTACCGCAGACAACAAATAATACCAGCAGAAAAAAATGTGTGAAAATCCAAAAGTTGCATTTCTTGGAGCTGGTCGTGTTGGCAAAACGTCTATCTTGCACAGATTTATGTTCGGAACATTTCAGGAGACATACATGGAAACAGTTGAGGACATACATCTGTATCATGTTAATGAGACCGGTAAGCGTTTGTTTGTTAATTTTTTAGACACAGCAGGGAGTATTCCATTCCCAGCCATGAGACAGTTGTATATAAGAAAGGCACAAGCGTTTATGCTTGTTTACTCAATTACAGACGAACATTCATTCCTGGAAGTTAAAAATCTTTGGGAACAAATAAAAAAAGTACGACCAAACATTCTTGATGTTCCTTGCGTCATCGTAGGAAATAATCTGGATGAAGAAAATGTCCGCCAGGTAGAAACATTTGATGCCTTGAACTGGGCCTGTAGTGAAAATCTTGGCAGATGTTTTGTCGAAACTTCCGCAAAGAACAACCTAGGTGTAAAAGATGCATTTTCCCTTCTTCTGGAACAATTCGTAAGAAAAAGACACGAACAGAAAGGTCCACTCAAACTGCATTGTCTTAGTTTACATAAACTGAAATTACAAAATGATCTCAAATGCAGAGAATCAATGCGCATAAAGAAAGATCGCAAATCCAATTTGTCGGGAACAGAACAGCCAAACGGAACATCGAGCACACCGTTTTGTGAGGGTAAACATAACAGTAAAAATAATGAAAGGTCAAAAGATACAATTAAGAAAGATAAACATGTGGATGTCAGCGGAAAATTGAAACGTAGCAAAACAGTTGGTGTTACAGACAGGTGTAAATCTCAGATACGACGGAAATTACAGCTGTGTTGTAACCACTGAAATCCATGGCAATGGGTATCATATTTGTCTATGACGAAAACAAAACTCATTAAATGATGACTATAACCAGAATGCAGTGATATATTATTTGATGATCAAAATATCTGTGATAAGGAACTTCTAAGGGTATAAATTTGTATATATATGTTTTATGCATATGAAATGGATTTGATGCTTTGAACTGTTGTCGTTTGGCGAATGTTGCGTCGAAACTTCTGCAAAGAACAACCTAGGTGTACAAGATGATGTATCCCTTCTTCTGGAACAATTCTTAAGAAAAAGACATGAACAGAAAGATCCACTCAAACTTCATTGTCGTAGCTTACATAAGCTGAAATTAAACCAAAAACAATCCCAACTAAAGATAGTCAATGCTCATAAATCGAAATAAAAATAAAAATTTTCGGAAAAAGAAAAGTCAAACGGAACATCGAGCGCACCGTTTTGTGACGGTAAATATAACAGCAAAAACAATGAAACGTCAAAAGATACAACGTGTGGATGTCAACAGAAAATTGAAACGAAGCAATGCTGTTGATAATATAGCCATGTGTAAATCACAGATAGGATGGAAATTACAACTGTTTGAGAACCAATGAAGTCCACAATACAAACTTTACGCCAGGGTTTGCAGTGACCGTTTTCTAATTACTAGGATCGTCTCATCTTTCCTTTCAGATATCAACATATTGCTTAATAATACATGTGGTATTAGTTATTTTTGTTTATGCTTATATTGCTAAAAAGAACATACGAAGCAGCGATTTGTCTTCTCCTTGCTTTTAGATTTGTATCGGAAATGGAAGGTAAGGAAAACTTGAAGATACCACAATGGTAATGATAAGTTGTTGTACGATGGTTAGACAATGAAATGGCCAAACAAAAAGTATAAATAGACAAAAGATGGTCTACAAAACACTACAAAAACAAACCTATGCATTTAGCAACACGACACCCCCTCCCAAATATTCGGAGTGAACATAGGCACTCTAGAATGGTAACTAATTCTGTCATGTTACCATTAAGCAGCATATAATTTGGAACTATCACCTGTACGTACCTTTATCTACGTAGTTCTGACAGCCTGTTTTACATTGGTCTCAAATAAACGGAAATAGCTGTGTTAGGTTTATCAATTTTGTCCTTTTCTACAATATTCTAATGGGCAGTCTGGTATTTGATTTTTGAATTTTTTGTTGCTTTGTCATTGGAAGAGTTTGAAGATGCAAAAGAGGTAATCCGAATCCGTATAATGTAGCAGTTTTTAAATTGGCTTCAAATAAACGCTTGAGACAACCAGTGGTAATACATAATGGACATTTAAAAAAACACATGAAACATCGGACACACGACCCGGTACGAACACAAACAAAACAACACAGACAACTAAAACTGTGAGTGAAAGGTGATATATCTACTGGCAGCATAATTGGGGGTGTAGATCCCAAAATGTATTCGTTTGTGAATTGCTTAGATTGTTTTTAAAAAGAAATGATTAAATAATACTACATCTACAACTTCAATCTCATTAAATTCGAAATATGTGAATTTGCGGTCAATCAAGAAGTCCTCTATATTAACAGTTTTATAGTTGATTACGCACACACTCAAACACGTGAATAGTGCAACGTGGGGTGAATACAAGATATACAACATAACAGTTTCAAAGTATCTATCAGTGAATCACTATTACATAACTAGGGATTGAATGGCAAAACAAAAATGATTAAGATTGTGTTCTTCAAAAACAAAACAAATAATATTAACCCTAAAATGTCAATCTCATCCAAAGCAATTTGAATATTATACATAATCTATTTAATCTTCTTGGCACAAAGGTTGTCATATGCATAAAAGTGTTCTAATACTGGGGTGAATGCATGCCTTAATTGGAAGCCATTTTGGGCCGCTTGAAGGTAAGTTTTTACTTATAGCATTAGTTATTGTAAGTGTAACATTAAATGCAATAGTGCGCCAAATGCCCCTAAATGTCCGCTAAACAATGATGTGTCCGTCGTTCAAAAGCTTGTCAAATTCTCAAACACTTCGACAATGTTATTTCCACCTTTTGCGAAAACGTTGTTGAAGTGGCACAAAATGGCTTCCAATTATGACGTTCAATCACTCCTTGATTAAAGTGATACGGATTAGAATAGTATGTATTTCTAAGAATTTTTGAATATTGTATTATTTCAGATTTTAATCACTAGGTAACTTTTTGATGGCTACGTTCATTATGAGTACTGCTAAAGAATTTTTCGAAAGTTGAAAATTCACATGAAATAAAAATGAAGCTGAGATATAGACAAAGAAAACTCTGACATTCCTACTTATGACATTTACTAATTTTGACAGATATTTGTATTCTCCATAGGACCTCAAAGTGAGTGAACATATACATCAATGTGTCAACCCACACAACTCACTCTGTATTTCACAATTTACTAATTATGAATGAAAAATATATTGTTTGTCCCTGGTAAACTTTTATTTAACATTTGGCTGGAAAGGGCACTAGTTTGGCCTTTATTCTTCTCTAAGGTCATATATGAAGACTTTCAAATTTCCAACAATTGGCCGTTTTTTTTGTTTTTCGTTGTATTATTGTATTACTCGTATATTTACATAAACTGTGCCAACCTAAAATAAACTTGCTTTCACAACGACGTTTTGCAGGTAATTTGTGTCCTATTTCTTTAGCCTGCAAAGTACATCCGAATAAACACAAGTTCTTATCATATTGAATAATAAATTACAATTCTTGACAAAAATTCTTTTAGCATACATCAATGTACATCACACACACACACACACACACACACACACACACACACACACACACACACACACACACACACACACACACACACACACACACACACACACACACACACACACACACACACACACACACACACACACACACACACACACACACACACACACACACACACACACACACACACACACACACACACACACACACACACACACACACACACACACACACAAAGTGCATAACAGATATATATCTCAACTCATGCACAAAAAAGGCTACCCGACATACATCCCAACTCGTATACACATTGCGGCACTATTAAAGCAGGAACTGTTACCCGGCTGGAGTACCTGCGTTCCCACACTTTGGTCAGTGGAGTTCATGTTGCTCAAACTTTAGTTTTTTGTGTAGTGTTTTGTAGATCTTTGTTTGCTTTTTTGTTTTAGCTATTGTATGAAAAGTTTGAAGAAACCAAAGGGTAATCAGAAGCCGTAAATTTAAGAAGGTGATTGCCATGTATGTTCTTCGAATTGTGGCTTGTGATTACCTCTTTGATATCTTTTCATGAACGCAAATCGAATCACGAGACCTTAATTTGTACTTAGCTTCTTGCTTACATAATATGCACTATTAGTGACAGACAGTTTTAATATAATTATATATTAGTAGGATACATCAAAGTTTTTAATTTCTTATCTAGAATTTGATTCCATTTTTTTTTTTATCTTTTTGACGCAAGCAACTCACGGGATTTAATATAAATATAGGCATAACAATGTCAAAAGTTCATATCATCGTCCGGGATTTCAAGGAACGCTATCCACTGAATGCTTGTTCTTCAGTAAACCGATTTCGTAGACAAATCAGTTGATATTCTGCAGACAAAATAAAAAAACAGCACATGAACATGTGCGAATATCCATTGATTACTTTTCTTTGAGCGGGTAGTGTTGGTAAAGCGTCTATTCTACACACATTTATGTTCGGAACTTTTCAGGAGACATACATTGAAACATTCTGGATAAAGAGCATATCCGCCAAGGAGAAGCATGTGTTGCCTTGAACTGTGCTTGTAGTGAAAACCTTCGCGAATGTTTTGTCGAAACTTCTGCAAAGAGTAACCTAGGTGTAGAAGATGCATTTTTCCTTCTGCTGGAACAATTCTTAAGATAAAGACATGAACGCAAAGGTCCACTCAAGCTTCATTTTCTTAGCTTACATAAACTGAAATTACAAAATGATCTCAAATGCAGAGAATCAATGCGCATAAAGAATGATCGCAAATCAAAATTGTTAAGAAAAGAAAAGTCAAACAGAACATCGAGCGCACCGTTTTGTGACGGTAAATATAACAGTAAAAATAATGAAACGTCAAAAGATACAAAGAAGAACGAAAAACGTATGGATGTCAACGAAAGATTAAAACAAAGCAAAGCAGTTGGTGTTATACACATGTGTAAGTCGACGGACATTACAGCTGTTTTGGAATCACTGAAATCCATGACAACGTGCATCAAATATTGGTTATAGCGAAAAGACGGAAATTTTCTCTGATAAAGAACTACAAAGTATAACCATTTATATGTATATGTCTGTATGTATATGAAATGTATGTGTTATTTTCAAATCCATCTGTTGACCGCATCATTTGCACCACATGCTTAATGGATCATTCCACCAATATGGTTAAAGGATTGTTGGGACAATAAAGTTAGTCTAACATTGTCACAGTTTATGGTATACATCAAATAGAGTGAGTGGTCATGTATTTATGTGTTAGATTTTACAATTTTGTCTCTGTTTCTATGAGCTTTGTTCATTTTATTATTTATTTGTAAATATGGTCTATACTTAATTTATTAAAGACAATATACGAAACAGCAAGTTGTCCTCTCTTTGTTTCTAGATTTGTATTAAGAAGATACCATTGAAGTAATAAGAAGCCGTAATTCAAAGGACAAACAATACAATAGCCAGAATAAAAAAGACCACACAAATCATCACCAAAACACTACACATAAAACTAAGGACATAGAAACACGATCCCCATTAAAACGGTTGTGATTATAAGCGCTCCGTGATGGTAAGCAATTCCTACTCCAATAAACAAGAGCATCATCTGATATTGAAATGAACACCAGTTAGCGTAAATAAATGCAAAAAATGACTAAAACATGTAACCCTACAACAGAAATTAGGGTTAGAACGAACGAACATCGTTATTACGTGTAGTGGATATCAACACATACTACTAAAAACCAGAAAGCATGCAACTAGACAACATTAACACCACGATCCCTATTAAAACCGCATAGACGCATACTCTGAGGTGGATGGTTGAGTTTTTGCTTTGGTAGAAGGGAAAATGTAATTTTCTGTGCTATATCTCACCTTATGGGGGTATTTCGGCAATTTCAATAATTCAATGATGACATAGTGCTAGATTCATGGGAAAACAACTTTGAAATGATGTAATATTATTTCATAATTTTTCTATATTAACGTGAAAACAATTCACAGTGTCACCAGGTATACAGGTATATGTACACACATCAACAACATTTATCTACATTTGTTTGCATTGTATAGACTGTCAATGAATCTACCCGTATACCAAAACAGTTCACCACGCCTAAAATATATTCCAACAATGTCGACTCCACACAACAGAATGCAACGTACAAGCAATCCCACTCCACCCGAACGGTCAGATGTTAATAAAGCAAGAATGACTGGGTCTCAATTACCAGTAAAATCTTCATCTAATCTACAGTCAGTAGACGTTGATGTAAATAGAGGAACAGTTCTCGGTAATGCCACATTTTGTCTTATCAGAAACAGCGGTAAAACAGAACATCACTGTAGACATTGAATCACTAATAACAGCAAAAACAGAAACTTCATAGTTAAACTAACGAAACTAGAGCGAGAGAACAAAGATCTAATGACTAATCTAGACTCACTCGAACATTATGGACGAAGGAACCTTATACGCTTAGTGGGCATCAGTGAATGTGGGTCTGACGAAGATACGAATGTAATCGTTCAGAAAATCATTTCTGATATCGACCCTGAATTATCGCCTATTGACATTGTGAGGTCACACAGGGTCGGAAAACGAGGCGATAGTAGAGGTTACAACCATACCTGATCAAGACAAATTATTGTCAGACTTATAAACCGTATCGTGAAAAGACGGATTCCTAAGTGTAGAATAAACTTTAAATCTTACTCAAAATACAAACATGTATACGTCATTGAGGACGTAACCCTCACACGGAATAAGGCAATTTCTGAAAAGAAAAACAATTGCCCAACTTTGGAGATAATGGTAAAATCCTGATGAAAGACAAAGACAACATAATCTATGAAGCAAGCACAATGGATGCCCTGGTAGAAGTTGTACAACAACTAGATCCGACCTATAATCTTACTTAGATATAATAAACTTTGATTAAATAACACTACATTGTATTGTCTGTTATTTAATTAATTACTTTCATCTAGCTGGCTGTTGTCATAATTTACATATCAAACACAGGTAAATGCTCTAATAAAGTTCTACTATATATTTACCGAAGAAAAAATAAAAAAATATACCTAAAATATTTTGCATACTCCAAATGTGTCTTAAAATCTGTATTACCTGCATTCTAATGCATTTCTCACTTAAGCATATTAACTTGTGTTCAGTTTGTTCTCAATTTCTTTTCATAATCACATGATTTTACTATAACCAAATATCAGTAACATTCCGATTGCGGTCAAGGTTATCCTCGTCCTATCATATAGCTGTTCTTAACACACCTTTATATTTCCGCAAGGTTACATATGTAAAACAGCATAACTGTAAGTACTATTGTATTCCCTTTATTTATTTTTCAAAATAAACCTGACGTCATATATGCTATCACTTCTGTAAATATAACAGGTCAACCAAGGATTCGCAGATGTTATATCCATAATTGAAATTAAAAAATGGAAGTGAATTGACGCAAATAATGATAACAAAGATTAATAACTTTTGCTTATAGCTGCGCTATGCTTATATATGATATATGATATATGATAGTATATTGGAGGTGGTGGTTGGGTGGAGGAAACCGGAGTGCCTGGGGAAAACCACCGACCATTCCAGCCTCGCCCTGTCACAAGCAAACACACTTTCCAAATCCTAAAACATAGTCTTAAATAAACGTTAGAGAATATCGAATGTGCAATCAAAAATGTACAACCCAAAGAAACTGGTAACCTACGGTACACAATACGAAGAAAAAAGCAACACAATATGTGTTGCACACCATTATACACAAAGAAACACAAGCAAGGTAAATACGACATGAACCCTTCTAAAAAAAAACTAGAGGTAACGACGAACCGAAGATATGTGGAAATCGTAACGGACATCACAACAAGCAACTCAGAATGTACATATGCATAATAGGACAACACAAAAAACTAAAAAGATGAGCAAGACGGATCTACTAAAAAATCAGAGGTAAACTCAGATGCTCGAGAGGGGTAAGCAGTACCTGCCTCTTATTAGACACGCGGTATGCTATTCATATATACAGTTAATACGTGGACACCACTATCAAACATATATAACATAAATAAGACATGAACCTTCATACAAACAACTGGAGATCAAGACGAACCGGAAATAATTTTCTATGCGCAAATCGCAACGGACATGTAAATCAGATGCATAATAGCACAAAGCAAAAAACTAAATAAGCATACATCGTGAACACTTTTCAGTTTGACTTGTGTTTGTATATACATGTATAGCGGTAATTGACAAAGTTTTACTTAGGAAAGAAGTAAGACAAAAAGGTACAGACTAGGGAATATAAATATAAAAAGATATTAAGGCAGTGTTCAATTTTGGCGGTAAATTTTTGGAGTGTGATATATTTTGGAGGGTTTAATTTTGGCACTTCGTATGTAAGGGCCAAAATAGACAAAAATAAAGCCATGACCAAAATTTGCCGATTTACCTGACCATATCCCTTGGATTGTTTCCTCTCAAAGACTCTAAAATGTTTTGATTTTCCAGTCGTTTCCCTATGAGGGTACATTATGAAGGTTTTAGTCCAGAAAGGCATCGTAGACACTAAATTAGATATCTATGTTTTTATTTCTTATTTTTGATAAGACGTCAGGACAAACAGGAAGCTGTAAATGTATACCTTTTTAATTATGTATGTTGTCAATGTATTCCTATGTATACAAATAGACATTTGATATCCACCGAAACATTATTAGGGTTTCTTCACCTGTAAACTCAAGTATTGAAGCACATCTTGTGCTCCCTATTTGAATTGCAATTTCTTCTTAAGAAATGTTTGAAGATATCAAAGGGGTAATCAAAAGCCGTAAATCGAAGGACAGACAACACAACGATCTACAAAACATTACACAGAAAACTAAACAGTGAGTAACACGAACCTCACTAAAACGCGAGGTTGAACACGGGTGCTCCGGAAGGGTAGGAAGTTCGAACTCTACAAGGTTAGTTTGCTCCTACGCTGAGGCTATCCATCAATTCATGTTACACCTTTTGTTTTCAATATATCTGTACTTTATCTATCCAAAGTAGCGTGAAGTAATGCATGCTACTGATACTCAAAAGTATACTTCCTACCTTGGCCATTACTTTGAAATCATCAATGTAGAAAGATCACCGGCTTTGTAGCTAGATTAACACGATTGGTGTCGCTAGTGAAACAGGAACTGCCGACTCTTCCGGAGCACCTGAGGTTTTAGTGGGGTTCGTGTTACTCGATCTTTAGATTTGGCCATTGTGTTGTCTGTTCTTCTTTGATATACGGATTCCTATTACCCTATGGTATCTTCAAACTCTTCTTTTACGACCAATGTGATGACTTCATTTTCAAATAGACAACTTCCTTTTCTTTAGTAGCAATATTCCAGCATCACTAGCGTATAGAGTTCACAACTAAGATGTCATTCTAACGGATGTGCTCAGTTTCAATATTTTCTTCAACAGGGCTAGGTTGAAGTCATCGCTGCAAACAATTTTAAGGTCGTCATTACGGATTGGTTGACCTTTTCCAAATATGCATTCTTCCAATGTCAATGGGTCTTTTCCCCTAGAAGTGTTTGCTTCCTTAATACTTCTTTCTTAATACTTCTCTATCGAACATAACAATATGAGAAGCATGGCGGGTGTCTTTTTTAACATTGACTTCATTCACGAGCACCTGGATTCACAGTTTTGTATTTTTTCTTCTTTGTAATGTATGTCTTACTTCGAATTAGACTTCTGATTATCAATTTGATACCTTCAAACTTTTCTTGAAGGAAATCAGATTCAAGTAGGTAATATATTGTGATAACGTGCTGTGCATAAATACTGCTATTCATAGTTGAAATGGTCAAAGTAACTTACTTTAAGAAATCACACGAGTAAGAAACACCAGATGTCAATTAATACCTTTTTAGGAATATGATTCTATTTTCAATCTATTTGCCAAAAGATCGTGTCATGACGTTGTCAAGACGTGTGATATACAATGTATATATGTATATATATATATGAGTCAAAACTAACATCAACAGATCATACCATCGTCAAACAATCACAACAACACTGCATGTATTTTTAAGTATATCGATATCTTAGACAGACAGTTTATTTACCGCAGACAACAAATAATACCAGCAGAAAAAAATGTGTGAAAATCCAAAAGTTGCATTTCTTGGAGCGGGTCGTGTTGGCAAAACGTCTATCTTGAACAGATTTATGTTCGGAACATTTCAGGAGACATACATGGAAACAGTTGAGGACATACATCTGTATCATGTTAATGAGACCGGTAAGCGTTTGTTTGTTAATTTTTTAGACACAGCAGGGAGTATTCCATTCCCAGCCATGAGACAGCTGTATATAAGAAAGGCACAAGCGTTTGTGCTTGTTTACTCAATTACAGACGAACATTCATTCCTGGAGGTTAAAATTCTTTGGGAACAAATAAAAAAAGTACGACCAAACATTCTTGATGTTCCTTGCGTCATCGTAGGAAATAATCTGGATGAAGAAAATGTCCGCCAGGTAGAAACATTTGATGCCTTGAACTGGGCATGTAGTGAAAATCTTGGCGGATGTTTTGTCGAAACTTCCGCAAAGAACAACCTAGGTGTAAAAGATGCATTTTCCCTTCTTCTGGAACAATTCTTAAGAAAAAGACACGAACAGAAAGATCCACTCAAACTGCATTGTCTTAGTTTACATAAACTGAAATTACAAAATGATCTCAATTGCAGAGAATCAATGCGCTTAAAGAAAGATCGCAAATCCAATTTGTCGGGAAAAGAGAAGCCAAACGGAAAATCGAGCGCACCGTTTTGTGAGGGTAAACATAACAGTAAAAATAATGAAAGGTCAAAAGATACAAATAAGAAAGATAAACATGTGGATGTCAGAGGAAAATTAAAACGAAGCAAAACAGTTGGTGTTATAGACAGGTGTAAATCTCAGATACGACGGAAATTACAGCTGTGTTGGAACCATTGAAATCCATGGCAATGGATATCATATATTGTCTATGACGAAAACAAAACTCATTAAATGATGACTACAACCAGAATGCAGGGATATATTATTTGATGATAAACATATCTGTGATAAGGAACTTCTAAGTGTATAAATTTGTATATATATGTTTTATGCATATGAAATGGATTTGATGCTTTGAACTGTGTTGTCGTTTGGCGAATGTTGTGTCGAAACTTCTGCAAAGAACAACCTAGGTCTACAAGATGATGTATCACTTCTTCTGGAACAATTCTTAAGAAAAAGACATGAACAGAAAGGTCCACTCAAATTTCATTGTCGTAGCTTACATAAACTTAAATTAGACCAAAAAAATCCCAACTAAAGATAGTCAATGCTCATAAATCGAAATAAAAATAAAAATTGTCGGAAAAAGAAAAGTCAAACGGAACATCGAGCGCACCGTTTTGTGACGGTAAATATAACAGCAAAAACAATGAAACGTCAAAAGATACAACGTGTGGATGTCAACAGAAAATTGAAACGAAGCAATGCTGTTGATAATATAGCCATGTGTAAATCACAGACAGGATGGACATTACAACTGTTTGAGAACCAATGAAGTACACAATACAAACTTTACGTCAGGGTTTGCAGTGACCGTCTTCTAATTACTAGGATCGTCTCATCTTTCCTTTCAGATATCAACACATTGCTTAATAATAAATGTGGTATTTGTTATTTTTGTTTATGCTTATATTGTTAAAAAGAACATACGAAGCAGCGATTTGTCTTCTCCTTGTTTTTAGATTTGTATCGGAAATGGAAGGTAAGAAAAACTTGAAGATACCACAATGGTAATGATAAGTTGTTGTACGATGGTTAGACAATGAAATAGCCAAACAAAAAGTATAAATAGACAAAAAATGGTCTACAAAACACTACAACAACAAACCTAAACATTTTGCAACACGACACCCCCTCCCAAATATCCGGAGTGAACTTAGGCACTCTAGAATGGTAACTAATTCTGTCATGTTACCATTAAGCAGCATATAATTTGGAACTATCACCTGTACGTACCTTTATCTACGTAGTTCTGACAGCCTGTTTTACATTGGTTTCAAATAAACGGAAATAGCTGTGTTAGGTTTATCAATTTTGTCCTTTTCTACAATATTCTAATGGGCAGTCTGGTATTTAATTTTTGAATTTTTTGTTGCTTTGTCATTGGAAGAGTTTGAAGATGCAAAAGAGATAATCTGAATCCGTATAATGTAGCAGTTTTTACATTGGCTTCAAATAAACGCTTGAGGCAACCAGTGGTAATACATAGTGGACATTTAAAAAAACACATGAAACATCGGACACACGACCCGGTACGAACACAAGCAAAACAACACAGACAACTAAAACTGTGAGTGAAAGGTGATATATCTACTGGCAGCATAATTGGGGGTTTAGAGCCCAAAATGTATTCATTTGTGAATTGCTTAGATTGTTTTTTTTTTTTTTAAATGATTAAATAATACTACATCTACAACTTCAATCTCATTAAATTCGAAATATGTGAATTTGCGGTCAATCAAGAAGTCCTCTATATTAACAGTTGTATAGTTGATTACGCACACACTCAAATACCTGAATAGTGCAACGTGGGGTGAATACAAGATATACAACATAACAGTTTCAAAGTATCTATCAGTGAATCACTATTAACATAACTAGGGATTGAATGGCAAAACAAAAATGATTAAGATTGTGTTCTTCAAAAACAAAGCAAATAATATTAACCCTAAAATGTCAATCTCATCCAAAGCAATTTGAATATTATACATAATCTATTTAATCTTCTTGGCACAAAGGTTGTCATATGCATAAAAGTGTTCTAATACTGGGGTGAATGCATGCCTTAATTGGAAGCCATTTTGGGCCGCTTGAAGGTAAGTTTTTACTTATAGATTCAGTTATTGTAAGTATAACATTAAATGCAATAGTGCGCCAAATGACCCTAAATGTCCGCTAAACAACGATGTGTCCGTCGTTCAAAAGCTTGTCAAATTCTCAAACACTTCGACAATGTTATTTCCACCTTTTGCGAAAACGTTGTTGAAGTGGCACAAAATGGCTTCCAATTATGACGTTCAATCACTCCTTGATTAAAGTGATACGGATTAGAATAGTATGTATTTCTAAGAATTTTTGAATATTGTATTATTTCAGATTTTAATCACTAGGTAACTTTTTGATGGCTACGTTCATTACGAGTACTGCTAAAGAATTTTTCGAAAGTTGAAAATTCACATGAAATAGAAATGAAGCTGAGATATAGACAAAGAAAACCCTGACATTCCTACTTATGACATTTACTAATTTTGACAGATATTTCTATTCTCCATAGGACCTCAAAGTGAGTGAACATATACATCAATGTGTCAACCCACACAACTCACTCTGTATTTCACAATTTACTAATTATGAATGAAAAATATATTGTTTGTCCCTGGTAAACTTTTATTTAACATTTGGCTGGAAAGGGCACTAGTTTGGCCTTTATTCTTCTCTAAGGTCATATATGAAGACTTTCAAATTTCCAACAATTGGCCGTTTTTTGTTTTTCGTTGTATTATTGTATTACTCGTATATTTACATAAACTGTGCCAACCTAAAATAAACTTGCTTTCACAACGACGTTTTGCAGGTAATTTGTGTCCTATTTCTTTAGCCTGCAAAGTACATCTGAATAAACACAATTTCTTATCATATTGAATGATAAATTACAATTCTTGACAAAAATGATTTAACATACATCAATGTATATCATAAAACACACACACACACACACACACACACACACAGACAGAGAGACAGACAGACAGACACACACGCACACACACACACATCCCTCCCCCCCACACACAAAGTACATAACGTATAGATATCTCAACACATGCACAAAAAAGTCTACCCAAGAAATAGACATCCGGACCCGTTTACACAATGTGTCACTATTAAAGCAGGAACTCTTACCCGTCTGGAGTACCCGCTTTACCACACCTTTGTCAGTGAGGTTCATGTTGCTCTAACTTTAGTTTTTGGTGTAGTGTTTTGTAGACCTTTGGTTGCTTTTTTCTTTTAGCTATTGTATGCAAAGGGTAATCAGAAGCCGTAAATTTAAGAAGGTGATTGCCATGTATGTTCTTCGAATTGTGGCTTGTGATTACCTCTTTGATATATTTACATGAACGTAAATCAGAATCACGAGATCTTGCTTTGTGCTTAGCTCCTTGCTTACATAATACGTACTATTAGTGACAAACTGTTTTAATATAATTATATATTAGTAGGATACATCAACGTTGTTAATTTCTTATCTAGAGTTTGATTCTATTTGTTGATCTTTTTGACGCAAACAACTCCCGTGATTTAAAATAAATATAGGCATAACAATGTCAAAAGTTCATACCATCGTCCAGGATTTCAAAAAAACGCTATCCACTGAATGCTTGTTCTTCAGTAAACCGATTTCGTAGACAAATCAGTTGATATTCTGCAAACAAAATAAAAAAACAGCACATGAACATGTGCGAATATTCAATGATTGCTTTTCTTGGAGCGGGTTGTGTTGGTAAAGCGTCTATCTTACACATATTTATGTTCGGAACTTTTCAGGAGACATACATGGAAACATTCTGGAAAAAGAGCATATCCGCCAAGGAGAAGCAGTTGTTGCCTTGAACTGGTCTTGTAGTGAAAACCTTCGCGAATGTTTTATCGAAACTTCAGCAAAGAGCAGCCTAGGCGTAGAAGATGCATTTTCCCTTTTGCTGGGACAATTCTTAAGAAAAAGACATGAATGCAAAGGTCCACTCAATCTTACATAAACTGAAATTACAAAATGATCTCAAATGCAGAGAATCAATGCGCATAAAGAAAGATCGCAAATCAAAATTGTTAGGAAAAGAAAAGTCAAACGGAACATCGAGCCTACTGTTTTGTGACGGTAAATATAACAGTAAAAATAATGAAACGTCAAAAGATACAAAGAAGAAAGAAAAACGTATGGATGTCAACGAAAAATTAAAACGAAGCAAAGCAGTTGGTGCTATGTGGTATAGACATGTGTAACTACGTAGTTCTGACAGCCTGTTTTACATTGGTTTCAAATAAACGGAAATAGCTGTGATAGGTTTATCAATTTTGCCCTTTTCTACAATATTCTATGGGCAGTCTGGTATTTGATTTTTGAATTTTTTGTTGCTTTGTCATTAGAACAGTTTGAAGATGCAAAAGAGGTAATCTGAATTCGTATAATGTAGCAGTTTTTACATTGGCTTCAAATAAATGCTTGAGACAATCAGTGGTAATACATAGTGGACATTTAAAAAAACACATGAAACATCGGACACACGATCCGGTACGAACACAAGCAAAACAACACAGACAACTAAAACTGTGAGTGAAAGGTGATATATCTACTGGCAGCATAATTGGGGGTTTAGAGCCCAAAATGTATTCATTTGTGAATTGCTTAGATTGTTTTTTTTTTTAAAATGATTAAATAATACTACATCTACAACTTCAATCTCATTAAATTCGAAATATGTGAATTTGCGGTCAATCAAGAAGTCCTCTATATTAACAGTTGTATAGTTGATTACGCACACACTCAAACACGTGAATAGTGCAACGTGGGGTAAGAAAAAAGATATACAACATAACAGTTTCAAAGTATCTATCAGTGAATCACTATTAACATAACTAGGGATTGAATGGCAAAACAAAAATGATTAAGATTGTGTTCTTCAAAAACAAAACAAATAATATTAACCCTAAAATGTCAATCTCATCCAAAGAATTTGAATATTATACATAATCTATTTAATCTTCTTGGCACAAAGGTTGTCATATGCATAAAAGTGTTCTAATACTGGGGTGAATGCATGCCTTAATTGGAAGCCATTTTGGGCTGCTAGAAGGTAAGTTTTTACTTATAGCATTAGTTATTGTATGTATAACATTAAATGCAATAGTGCGCCAAATGCCCCTAAATGTTCGCTAAGCAACGATGTGTCCGTCGTTCAAAAGCTTGTCAAATTCTCAAACACTTCGACAATATTATTTCCACCTTTTGCGAAAACGTTGTTGAAGTGGCACAAAATGGCTTCCAATTATGACGTTCAATCACTCCTTGATTAAAGTGATACGGATTAGAATAGTGTGTATTTCTAAGAATTTTTGAATATTGTATTATTTCAGATTTTAATCACTAGGTAACTTGTTGATGGCTACGTTCATTATGAGTACTGCTAAAGAATTTTTCGAAAGTTGAAAATTCACATGAAATAAAAATGAAGCTGAGATATAGACAAAGAAAACCCTGACATTCCTACTTATGATATTTACTAATTTTGACAGATATTTCTATTCTCCATAGGACCTCAAAGGGAGTGAACATATACATCAATGTGTCACCCCACACAACTCACTCTGTATTTCACAATTTACTAATTATGAATGAAAAATATATTGTTTGTCCCTGGTAAACTTTTATTTAACATTTGGCTGGAAAGGGCACTAGTTTGGCCTTTATTCTTCTCTAAGGTCATATATGAAGACTTTCAAATTTCCAACAATTGGCCGTTTTTTTGCTTTTCGTTGTATTATTGTATTACACGTATATTTACATAAACTGGGCCAACCTAAAATAAACTTGCTTTCACAACGACGTTTTGCAGATAATTTGTGTCCTATTTCTTTAGCCTGCAAAGTACATCTGAATAAACACAAGTTCTTATCATATTGAATAATAAATTACAATTCTTGACAAAAATTCTTTTAACATACATCAATGTACATCATAAAACACACACACACACATACACACACACACACACACAAAGTGCATAACAGATATATATCTCAACTCATGCACAAAAAAGTCTACCCAACATATATACATCCCAACTCGTATACACACTCCGGCACTATTAAAGCAGGAACTCTTACCCCGCTGGAGTACCTGCGTTCCCACACTTTTGTCAGTGAGGTTCATGTTGCTCAAACTTTAGTTTTTTGTGTAGTGTTTTGTAGATCTTTGTTTGCTTTTTTGTTTTAGCTATTGTATGAACAGTTTGAAGAAACCAAAGGGTAATCAGAAGCCGTAAATTTAAGAAGGTGATTGCCATGTATGTTCTTCGAATTGTGGCTTGTGATTACCTCTTTGATATCTTTTCATGAACGCAAATCGAATCACGAGACCTTAATATGTACTTAGCTTCTTGCTTACATAATATGCACTATTAGTGACAAACAGTTTTAATATAATTATATATTAGTAGGATACATCAAAGTTTTTAATTTCTTATCTAGAATTTGATTCCATTTTTTTTTTATCTTTTTGACGCAAGCAACTCACGTGATTTAATATAAATATAGGCATAACAATGTCAAAAGTTCATATCATCGTCCAGGATTTCAAGGAACGCTATCCACTGAATGCTTGTTCTTCAGTAAACCGATTTCGTAGACAAATCAGTTGATATTCTGCAGACAAAATAAAAAAACAGCACATGAACATGTGCGAATATCCATTGATTACTTTTCTTTGAGCGGGTAGTGTTGGTAAAACGTCTATTCTACACACATTTATGTTCGGAACTTTTCAGGAGACATACATTGAAACATTCTGGATAAAGAGCATATCCGCCAAGGAGAAGCATGTGTTGCCTTGAACTGTGCTTGTAGTGAAAACCTTCGCGAATGTTTTGTCGAAACTTCTGCAAAGAGTAACCTAGGTGTAGAAGATGGATTTTTCCTTCTGCTGGAACAATTCTTAAGATAAAGACATGAACGCAAAGGTCCACTCAAGCTTCATTTTCTTAGCTTACATAAACTGAAATTACAAAATGATCTCAAATGCAGAGAATCAATGCGCATAAAGAAAGATCGCAAATCAAAATTGTTAAGAAAAGAAAAGTCAAACAGAACATCGAGCGCACCGTTTTGTGACGGTAAATATAACAGTAAAAATAATGAAACGTCAAAAGATACAAAGAAGAAAGAAAAAGGTATGGATGTCAACGAAAGATTAAAACGAAGCAAAGCAGTTGGTGTTATACACATGTGTAAGTAGATGGACATTACAGCTGTTTTGGAATCACTGAAATCCAAGACAACGTGCATCAAATATTGGTTATAGCGAAAAGACGGAAATTTTCTCTGATAAAGAACTACAAAGTATAACCATTTATATGTATATGTCTGTATGTATATGAAATGTATGTGTTATTTTCAAATCCATCTGTTGACCGCATCATTTGCACCACATGCTTAATGGATCATTCCACCAATATGGTTAAAGGATTGTTGGGACAATAAAGTTAGTCTAACATTGTCACAGTTTATGGTATACATCAAATAGAGTGAGTGGTCATGTATTTATGTGTTAGATTTTACAATTTTGTCTCTGTTTCTATGAGCTTTGTTCATTTTATTATTTATTTGTAAATATGGTCTATACTTAATTTATTAAAGACAATATACGAAACAGCAAGTTGTCCTCTCTTTGTTTCTAGATTTGTATTAAGAAGATACCATTGAAGTAATAAGAAGCCGTAATTCAAAGGACAAACAATACAATAGCCAGAATAAAAAAGACCACACAAATCATCACCAAAACACTACACATAAAACTAAGGACATAGAAACACGATCCCCATTAAAACGGTTGTGATTATAAGCGCTCCGTGATGGTAAGCAATTCCTACTCCAATAAACAAGAGGATCATCTGATATTGAAATGAACACCAGTTAGCGTAAATAAATGCAAAAAACGACTAAAACATGTAACCCTACAACAGAAATTAGGGCTAGAACGAACGAACATCGTTATTACGTGTAGTGGATATCAACACATACTACTAAAAACCAGAAAGCATGCAACTAGACAACATTAACACCACGATCCCTATTAAAACCGCATAGACGCATACTCTGAGGTGGATGGTTGAGTTTTTGCTTTGGTAGAAGGGAAAATGTAATTTTCTGTGCTATATCTCACCTTATGGGGGTATTTCGGCAATTTCAATAATTCAATGATGACATAGTGCTAGATTCATGGGAAAATAACTTTGAAATGATGTAATATTATTTCATAATTTTTCTATATTAACGTGAAAACAATTCACAGTGTCACCAGGTATACAGGTATATGTACACACATCAACAACATTTATCTACATTTGTTTGCATTGTATAGACTGTCAATGAATCTACCCGTATACCAAAACAGTTCACCACGCCTAAAATATATTCCAACAATGTCGACTCCACACAACAGAATGCAACGTACAAGCAATCCCACTCCACCCGAACGGTCAGATGTTAATAAAGCAAGAATGACTGGGTCTCAATTACCAGTAAAATCTTCATCTAATCTACAGTCAGTAGACGTTGATGTAAATAGAGGAACAGTTCTCGGTAATGCCACATTTTGTCTTATCAGAAACAGCGGTAAAACAGAACATCACTGTAGACATTGAATCACTAATAACAGCAAAAACAGAAACTTCATAGTTAAACTAACGAAACTAGAGCGAGAGAACAAAGATCTAATGACTAATCTAGACTCACTCGAACATTATGGACGAAGGAACCTTATACGCTTAGTGGGCATCAGTGAATGTGGGTCTGACGAAGATACGAATGTAATCGTTCAGAAAATCATTTCTGATATCGACCCTGAATTATCGCCTATTGACATTGTGAGGTCACACAGGGTCGGAAAACGAGGCGATAGTAGAGGTTACAACCATACCTGATCAAGACAAATTATTGTCAGACTTATAAACCGTATCGTGAAAAGACGGATTCCTAAGTGTAGAATAAACTTTAAATCTTACTCAAAATACAAACATGTATACGTCATTGAGGACGTAACCCTCACACGGAATAAGGCAATTTCTGAAAAGAAAAACAATTGCCCAACTTTGGAGATAATGGTAAAATCCTGATGAAAGACAAAGACAACATAATCTATGAAGCAAGCACAATGGATGCCCTGGTAGAAGTTGTACAACAACTAGATCCGACCTATAATCTTACTTAGATATAATAAACTTTGATTAAATAACACTACATTGTATTGTCTGTTATTTAATTAATTACTTTCATCTAGCTGGCTGTTGTCATAATTTACATATCAAACACAGGTAAATGCTCTAATAAAGTTCTACTATATATTTACCGAAGAAAAAATAAAAAAATATACCTAAAATATTTTGCATAATCCAAATGTGTCTTAAAATCTGTATTACCTGCATTCTAATGCATTTCTCACTTAAGCATATTAACTTGTGTTCAGTTTGTTCTCAATTTCTTTTCATAATCACATGATTTTACTATAACCAAATATCAGTAACATTCCGATTGCGGTCAAGGTTATCCTCGTCCTATCATATAGCTGTTCTTAACACACCTTTATATTTCCGCAAGGTTACATATGTAAAACAGCATAACTGTAAGTACTATTGTATTCCCTTTATTTATTTTTCAAAATAAACCTGACGTCATATATGCTATCACTTCTGTAAATATAACAGGTCAACCAAGGATTCGCAGATGTTATATCCATAATTGAAATTAAAAAATGGAAGTGAATTGACGCAAATAATGATAACAAAGATTAATAACTTTTGCTTATAGCTGCGCTATGCTTATATATGATATATGATATATGATAGTATATTGGAGGTGGTGGTTGGGTGGAGGAAACCGGAGTGCCTGGGGAAAACCACCGACCATTCCAGCCTCGCCCTGTCACAAGCAAACACACTTTCCAAATCCTAAAACATAGTCTTAAATAAACGTTAGAGAATATCGAATGTGCAATCAAAAATGTACAACCCAAAGAAACTGGTAACCTACGGTACACAATACGAAGAAAAAAGCAACACAATATGTGTTGCACACCATTATACACAAAGAAACACAAGCAAGGTAAATACGACATGAACCCTTCTAAAAAAAACTAGAGGTAACGACGAACCGAAGATATGTGGAAATCGTAACGGACATCACAACAAGCAACTCAGAATGTACATATGCATAATAGGACAACACAAAAAACTAAAAAGATGAGCAAGACGGATCTACTAAAAAATCAGAGGTAAACTCAGATGCTCGAGAGGGGTAAGCAGTACCTGCCTCTTATTAGACACGCGGTATGCTATTCATATATACAGTTAATACGTGGACACCACTATCAAACATATATAACATAAATAAGACATGAACCTTCATACAAACAACTGGAGATCAAGACGAACCGGAAATAATTTTCTATGCGCAAATCGCAACGGACATGTAAATCAGATGCATAATAGCACAAAGCAAAAAACTAAATAAGCATACATCGTGAACACTTTTCAGTTTGACTTGTGTTTGTATATACATGTATAGCGGTAATTGACAAAGTTTTACTTAGGAAAGAAGTAAGACAAAAAGGTACAGACTAGGGAATATAAATATAAAAAGATATTAAGGCAGTGTTCAATTTTGGCGGTAAATTTTTGGAGTGTGATATATTTTGGAGGGTTTAATTTTGGCACTTCGTATGTAAGGGCCAAAATAGACAAAAATAAAGCCATGACCAAAATTTGCCGATTTACCTGACCATATCCCTTGGATTGTTTCCTCTCAAAGACTCTAAAATGTTTTGATTTTCCAGTCGTTTCCCTATGAGGGTACATTATGAAGGTTTTAGTCCAGAGAGGCATCGTAGACACTAAATTAGATATCTATGTTTTTATTTCTTATTTTTGATAAGACGTCAGGACAAACAGGAAGCTGTAAATGTATACCTTTTTAATTATGTATGTTGTCAATGTATTCCTATGTATACAAATAGACATTTGATATCCACCGAAACATTATTAGGGTTTCTTCACCTGTAAACTCAAGTATTGAAACACATCTTGTGCTCCCTATTTGAATTGCAATTTCTTCTTAAGAAATGTTTGAAGATATCAAAGGGGTAATCAAAAGCCGTAAATCGAAGGACAGACAACACAACGATCTACAAAACATTACACAGAAAACTAAACAGTGAGTAACACGAACCCCACTAAAACGCGAGGTTGAACACGGGTGCTCCGGAAGGGTAGGAAGCTCGAACTCTACAAGGCTATTTTGCTCCTACGCTGAAGCTATCCATCAATTCATGTTACACCTTTTGTTTTCAATATATCTGTACTTTATCTATCCAAAGTAGCGTGAAGTAATGCATGCTACTGATACTCAAAGTATACTTCCTACCTTGGCCATTACCTTGAAATCATCAATGTAGAAAGATCACCGGCTTTGTAGCTAGATTAACACTATTGGTGTCGCTAGTGGAGCAGGAACTGCCCACTCTTCCGGAGCACCTGAGGTTTTAGTGGGGTTCGTGTTACTCGATCTTTAGATTTGGCCATTGTGTTGTCTGTTCTTCTTTGAAATACGGATTCCTATTACCCTATGGTATCTTCAAACTCTTCTTTTACGACCAATGTGATGACTTCAATTTCAAATAGACAACTTCCTTTTCTTTAGTAGCAATATTCCAGCATCACTAGCGAATAGAGTTCACAACTAAGATGTCATTCTAGCGTTGTGCTCAGTTTCAATATTTACTTCAACAGGGCTAGGTTGAAGTCATCGCTGCAAACAATTTTAAGATCGTCATTACGGATTGGTTGACCTTTTCCAAATATGCATTCTTCCAATGTCAATGGGTCTTTTCCCCTAAAAGATTTTGCTTCCTTAATACTTCTTTCTTAATACTTCTCTATCGAACATAACAATATGAGAAGCATGGCGGATGTCTTTTTTAACATTGACTTCCTTCACGAGCACCTGGATTCACCCCAGTTTTGTGGAAAGTTCTAGGTTCCTCTTGCTATTAGTTGTCATTTATTTTGTTTATCTTCGTTCTGTGTTTTGTGTCCGTTGGCGAGGTGTACTCGATACAGCATAATGTGATAAAGTTTTGTCAGTGACTTGCGACAGGTCGGTGGTTTACCCTGGGTATTCCAGTTTCATACACCAATAAAGCTAGCCTCCACGAAATAGCTGAAAAATTGTTGAAAGTGGCGTTACACACCATTGACCAAACCAAATTTTCTAGTTATATAGCGAAACTGCACAAGTCTAAATGAGAAAAAGAAAAGTGAATGTGGAAATTGTAAATAAATGCAAATTGATTGATTTGTGTGCGGACCTGTACCACCATCTCAGCTGGAAAAACTGATCATTCCGGAGTACCTCAGTTCACCACTGCTTTTTAGTGGGTTCTTGTTTCTGTGCAGTGTTTTGTAGCTCATCGTTTGTCTGTTTGTATTTTTTCTTCTGTGCAATGTATGTCCTACTTCGAATTAGACTTCTGATTATCAATTTGATACCTTCAAGTAGGTAATATATTGTGATAACGTGCTTTGTATAAATACTGCTATTTATAGCTGAAATGGTCAAAGTAAATTACTTTAAGAAATCACACGAGTAAGAAACACCAAATGTCAATTAATACCTTTTTATGAATGTGATTCTATTTTCAATCTATTTGCCAAAAGATCGTGTCATGACGTTGTCAAGACGTGTGATATACATTGTATATATGTATATATATATGAGTCAACACTAACATCAAAAGATCATACCATCGTCAAGCAATCACAACCACACTGCATGTATTTTTAAGTATATCGATATCTTAGACAAACAGTTTATTTACCGCAGGCAACAAATAATACCAACAGAAAAAAATGTGTGAAAATCCAAAAGTTGCATTTCTTGGAGCTGGTCGTGTTGGCAAAACGTCTATCTTGCACAGATTTATGTTCGGAACATTTCAGGAGACATACATGGAAACAGTTGAGGACATACATCTGTATCATGTTAATGAGACCGGTAAGCGTTTGTTTGTTAATTTTTTAGACACAGCAGGGAGTATTCCATTCCCAGCCATGAGACAGTTGTATATAAGAAAGGCACAAGCGTTTATGCTTGTTTACTCAATTACAGACGAACATTCATTCCTGGAAGTTAAAAATCTTTGGGAACAAATAAAAAAAGTACGACCAAACATTCTTGATGTTCCTTGCGTCATCGTAGGAAATAATCTGGATGAAGAAAATGTCCGCCAGGTAGAAACATTTGATGCCTTGAACTGGGCCTGTAGTGAAAATCTTGGCAGATGTTTTGTCGAAACTTCCGCAAAGAACAACCTAGGTGTAAAAGATGCATTTTCCCTTCTTCTGGAACAATTCGTAAGAAAAAGACACGAACAGAAAGGTCCACTCAAACTGCATTGTCTTAGTTTACATAAACTGAAATTACAAAATAATCTCAAATGCAGAGAATCAATGCGCATAAAGAAAGATCGCAAATCCAATTTGTCGGGAACAGAACAGCCAAACGGAACATCGAGCACACCGTTTTGTGAGGGTAAACATAACAGTAAAAATAATGAAAGGTCAAAAGATACAATTAAGAAAGATAAACATGTGGATGTCAGCGGAAAATTGAAACGTAGCAAAACAGTTGGTGTTACAGACAGGTGTAAATCTCAGATACGACGGAAATTACAGCTGTGTTGTAACCACTGAAATCCATGGCAATGGATATCATATTTGTCTATGACGAAAACAAAACTCATTAAATGATGACTATGACCAGAATGCAGTGATATATTATTTGATGATAAAAATATCTGTGATAAGGAACTTCTAAGGGTATAAATTTGTATATATATGTTTTATGCATATGAAATGGATTTGATGCTTTGAACTGTTGTCGTTTGGCGAATGTTGCGTCGAAACTTCTGCAAAGAACAACCTAGGTGTACAAGATGATGTATCCCTTCTTCTGGAACAATTCTTAAGGAAAAGACATGAACAGAAAGATCCACTCAAACTTCATTGTCGTAGCTTACATAAGCTGAAATTAAACCAAAAACAATCCCAACTAAAGATAGTCAATGCTCATAAATCGAAATAAAAATTAAAATTGTCGGAAAAAGAAAAGTCAAACGGAACATCGAGCGCACCGTTTTGTGACGGTAAATATAACAGCAAAAACAATGAAACGTCAAAAGATACAACGTGTGGATGTCAACAGAAAATTGAAACGAAGCAATGCTGTTGATAATATAGCCATGTGTAAATCACAGATAGGATGGAAATTACAACTGTTTGAGAACCAATGAAGTCCACAATACAAACTTTACGCCAGGGTTTGCAGTGACCGTATTCTAATTACTAGGATCGTCTCATCTTTCCTTTCAGATATCAACATATTGCTTAATAATACATGTGGTATTTGTTATTTTTGTTTATGCTTATATTGCTAAAAAGAACATACGAAGCAGCGATTTGTCTTCTCCTTGCTTTTAGATTTGTATCGGAAATGGAAGGTAAGGAAAACTTGAAGATACCACAATGGTAATGATAAGTTGTTGTACGATGGTTAGACAATGAAATGGCCAAACAAAAAGTATAAATAGACAAAAAATGGTCTACAAACACTACAAAAACAAACATATACATTTAGCAACACGACACCCCCTCCCAAATATCCGGAGTGAACTTAGGCACTCTAGAATGGTAACTAATTCTGTCATGTTACCATTAAGCAGCATATAATTTGGAACTATCACCTGTACGTACCTTTATCTACGTAGTTCTGACAGCCTGTTTTACATTGGTCTCAAATAAACGGAAATAGCTGTGTTAGGTTTATCAATTTTGTCCTTTTGTACAATATTCTAATGGGCAGTCTGGTATTTGATTTTTGAATTTTTTGTTGCTTTGTCATTGGAAGAGTTTGAAGATGCAAAAGAGGTAATCCGAATCCGTATAATGTAGCAGTTTTTACATTGGCTTCAAATAAACGCTTGAAACAACCAGTGGCAATACATAATGGACATTTAAAAAAACACATGAAACACCGGACACACGACCCGGTACGAACACAAACAAAACAACACAGACAACTAAAACTGTGAGTGAAAGGTGATATATCTACTGGCAGCATAATTGGGGGTGTAGAGCCCAAAATGTATTCGTTTGTGAATTGCTTAGATTGTTTTTAAAAAGAAATGATTAAATAATACTACATCTACAACTTCAATCTCATTAAATTCGAAATATGTGAATTTGCGGTCAATCAAGAAGTCCTCTATATTAACAGTTTTATAGTTGATTACGCACACACTCAAACACGTGAATAGTGCAACGTGGGGTGAATACAAGATATACAACATAACAGTTTCAAAGTATCTATCAGTGAATCACTATTAACATAACTAGGGATTGAATGGCAAAACAAAAATGATTAAGATTGTGTTCTTCAAAAACAAAACAAATAATATTAACCCTAAAATGTCAATCTCATCCAAAGCAATTTGAATATTATACATAATCTATTTAATCTTCTTGGCACAAAGGTTGTCATATGCATAAAAGTGTTATAATACTGGGGTGAATGCATGCCTTAATTGGAAGCCATTTTGGGCCGCTTGAAGGTAAGTGTTTACTTATAGCATTAGTTATTGTAAGTGAAACATTAAATGCAATAGTGCGCCAAATGCCCCTAAATGTTAGCTAAAGAACGATGTGTCCGTCGTTCAAAAGCTTGTCAAATTCTCAAGCACTTCGACAATGTTATTTCCACCTTTTGCGAAAACGTTGTTGAAGTGGCACAAAATGGCTTCCAATTATGACGTTCAATCACTCCTTGATTAAAGTGATACGGATTAGAATAGTATGTATTTCTAAGAATTTTTGAATATTGTATTATTTCAGATTTTAATCACTAGGTAACTTTTTGATGGCTACGTTCATTATGAGTACTGCTAAAGAATTTTTCGAAAGTTGAAAATTCACATGAAATAGAAATGAAGCTGAGATATAGACAAAGAAAACCCTGCCATTCCTACTTATGACATTTACTAATTTTGACAGATATTTCTATTCTCCATAGGACCTCAAAGGGAGTGAACATATACATTGATGTGTCAACCCACACAACTCACTCTGTATTTCACAATTTACTAATTATGAATGAAAAATATATTGTTTGTCCTTGGTAAACTTTTATTTAACATTTGGCTGGAAACGTCAATAGTGTGGCCTTTATTCTTCTCTAAGGTCATATATGAAGACTTTCAAATTTCCAACAATTGGCCGTTTTTTGTTTTTCGTTGTATTATTGTATTACTCGTATATTTACATAAACTGGGCCAACCTAAAATAAACTTTCTTTCACAGCGACGTTTTGCAGATAATTTGTGTCCTATTTCTTTAGCCTGCAAAGTACATCTGAATAAACACAATTTCTTATCATATTGAATAATAAATTACAATTCTTGACAATTGTTTTTTTAACATACATTAATGTACATCATAAAACACACACACACACACACACACACACACACACACACACACACACACACACAGTACATAGCAGATATATATCTCAACTCATGCACAAAAAAGTCTACCCAACATATATACATCCCAACTCGTATACACACTGCGGCACTATTAAAGCAGGAACAGTTACCCCGCTGGAGTACCTGCGTTCCCACACTTTTTTCAGTGGAGTTCATGTTGCTCAAAATTTAGTTTTTTGTGTAGTGTTTTGTAGATCTTTGTTTGCTTTTTTGCTTTAGCTATTGTATGAAAAGTTTGAAGAAACCAAAGGGTAATCAGAAGCCGTAAATTTAAGAAGGTGATTGCCATGTATGTTCTTCGAATTGCTGCTTGTGATTACCTCTTTGATATCTTTTCATGAACGCAAATCGAATCACGAGACCTTAATTTGTACTTAGCTTCTTGCTTACATAATATGCACTATTAGTGACAAACTGTTTTAATATAATTATATATTAGTAGGATACATCAAAGTTGTTTATTTCTTATCTAGAATTTGATTCCATTTTTTTTAATCTTTGTGACGCAAGCCACTCACGTGATTTAATATAAATATAGGCATAACAATGTTAAAAGTTCATATCATCGTCCAGGATTTCAAGGAACACTATCCACTGAATGCTTGTTCTTCAGTAAACCGATTTCGTAGACAAATCAGTTGATATTATGCAGACAAAATAAAAAAACAGCACATGAACATGTACGAATATCCATTGATTGCTTTTCTTGGAGCGGGTCGTGTTGGTAAAACGTGTATCCTACACACATTTATGTTCGGAACTTTTCAGGAGACATACATGGAAACATTCTGGAAAAAGAGCATATCCGCCAAGGAGAAGCATTTGTTGTCTTGAACTGGGCTTGTAGTGAAAACCTTCGCGAATGTTTTGTCGAAACTTCTGCAAGGAGCAGCCTAGGCGTAGAAGATGCATTTTCCCTTCTGCTGGGACAATTCTTAAGAAAAAGACATGAACGCAAAGGTCCACTCAAGCTTCATTTTCTTAGCTTACATAAACTGAAATTACAAAATGATCTCAAATGCAGAGAATCAATGCGCATAAAGAAAAATCGCAAATCAAAATTGTCAGGAAAAGAAAAGTAAAACGGAACTTCAAGCCTACCGTTTTGTGACGGTAAATATAACAGTAAAAATAACGAAACGTCAAAAGATAAAAAGAAAAAAGAAAAAGGTATGGATGTCAACGAAAAATTAAAACGAAGCAAAGCAGTTGGTGCTATGTGGTATAGACATGTGTAACTACGTAGTTCTGACAGCCTGTTTTACATTGGTTTCAAATAAACAGAAATAGCTGTGATAGGTTTATCAATTTTGCCCTTTTCTACAATATTCTAATGGGAAGTCTGGTATTTGATTCTTGAATATTTTGTTGCTTTGTCAAAAGAAGAGTTTGAAGATGCAAAAGAGGGAATCTGAATCCGAATAATGTAGCAGTTTTTACATTGGCTTCAAATAAACGCTTGAGACAACCAGTGGTAATACATAGTGGACATTTAAAAAAACACATGAAACATCGAACACACGACCCGGTACGAACACAAGCAAAACAACACAGACAACTAAAACTGTGAGTGAAAGGTGATATATCTACTGGTAGCATAATTGGGGGTGTAGAGCCCAAAATGTATTCATTTGTGAATTGCTTAGATTGTTTTTAGAAAGAAATGATTAAATAATACTACATCTACAACTTCAATCTCATTAAATTCGAAATATGTGAATTTGCGGTCAATCAAGAAGTCCTCTATATTAACAGTTTTATAGTTGATTACGCACACACTCAAACACGTGAATAGTGCAACGTGGGGTGAATACAAGATATACAACATAACAGTTTCAAAGTATCTGTCAGTGAATCACTATTACATAACTAGGGATTGAATGGCAAAACAAAAATGATTAAGATTGTGTTCTTCAAAAACAAAACAAATACTATTAACCCTAAAATGTCAATCTCATCCAAAGCAATTTGAATATTATACATAATCTATTTAATCTTCTTGGCACAAAGGTTGTCATATGCATAAAAGTGTTCTAATACTGGGGTGAATGCATGCCTTAATTGGAAGCCATTTTGGGTCGCTTGAAGGTAAGTTTTTACTAATAGGATTAGTTATTGTAAGTGTAACATTAAATGCAATAGTGCGCCAAATACCCCTAAATGTTCGCTAAACAATGATGTGTCTGTCATTCCAAAGCTTGTCAAATTCTCAAACACTTCGACAATGTTATTTCCACCTTTTGCGAAAACGTTGTTGAAGTGGCACAAAATGGCTTCCAATTATGACGTTCAATCACTCCTTGATTAAAGTGATACGGATTAGAATAGTATGTATTTCTAAGAATTTTTGAATATTGTATTATTTCAGATTTTAATCACTAGGTAACTTTTTGATGGCTACGTTCATTATGAGTACTGCTAAAGAATTTTTCGAAAGTTGAAAATTCACATGAAATAAAAATGAAGCTGAGATATAGACAAAGAAAACCCTGACATTCCTACTTATGACATTTACTAATTTTGACAGATATTTCTATTCTCCATAGGACCTCAAAGGGAGTGAACATATACATCAATGTGTCACCCCACACAACTCACTCTGTATTTCACAATTTACTAATTATGAATGAAAAATATATTGTTTGTCCCTGGTAAACTTTTATTTAACATTTGACTGGAAACGTCAATAGTTTGGCCTTTATTCTTCTTTAAGGTCATATATGAAGACTTTAAAATTTCCAACAATTGGCCGTTTTTTTGTTTTTCGTTGTATTATTGTATTACTCGTATATTTACATAAACTGGGCCAACCTAAAATAAACTTGCTTTCACAACGACGCTTTGCAGATAATTTGTGTCCTATTTCTTTAGCTTGCAAAGTACATCTGAATAAACACAATTTCTTATCATATTGAATAATAAATTACAATTCTTGACAATTTTTTTTTAACATACATCAATGTACATCATAAAGCACACACACACACACACACACACACACACACACACACACACACACACACACACACACACACACACACACACACACACACACACACACACACACACACACACACAGTGCATAACAGATATATATCTCATCTCATGCACAAAAAAGTCTACCCGACATATATACATCCCAACTCGTATCCACACTGCGGCACTATTAAAGCAGGAACTGTTACCCGGCTGGAGTACCTGCGTTCCCACACTTTTGTCAGTGGAGTTCATGTTGCTCAAACTTTAGTTTTTTGTGTAGTGTTTTGTAGATCTTTGTTTGCTTTTTTGTTTTAGCTATTGTATGAAAAGGGTAATCAGAAGCCGTAAATTTAAGAAGGTGATTGCCATGTATGTTCTTCGAATTGTGGCTTGTGATTACCTCTTTGATATCTTTTCATGAACGCAAATCGAATCACGAGACCTTAATTTGTACTTAGCTTCTTGCTTACATAATATGCACTATTAGTGACAAACTGTTTTAATATAATCATATATTAGTAGGATACATCAAAGTTGTTAATTTCTTATTTAGAATTTGATTCCATTTTTTTTTATCTTTGTGACGCAAGCAACTCACGTGATTTAATATAAATATAGGCATAGCAATGTCAAAAGTTCATATCATCGTCCAGGATTTCAAGGAACGCTATCCACTGAATGCTTTTATGTGCGAATATCCATTGATTGCTTTTCTTGGAGCGGGTAGTGTTGGTAAAACGTCTATCCTACACACATTTATGTTCGGAACTTTTCAGGAGACATACATGGAAACATTCTGGAAAAAGAGCATATCCGCCAAGGAGAAGCATTTGTTGCCTTGAACTGTGCTTGTAGTGAAAACCTTCGCGAATGTTTTGTCGAAACTTCTGCAAAGAGTAACCTAGGTGTAGAAGATGCATTTTCCCTTCTGCTGGAACAATTCTTAAGAAAAAGACATGAACGCAAAGGTCCACTCAAGCTTCATTTTCTTAGCTTACATAAACTGAAATTACAAAATGATCTCAAATGCAGAGAATCAATACGCATTAAGAAAGATCGCAAATCAAAATTGTCAGGAAAAGAAAAGTCAAACGGAACATCGAGCCTACCGTTTTGTGACGGTGAATATAACAGTAAAAATAAAGAAACGTCAAAAGATAAAAAGAAGAAAGAAAAACGTATGGATGTCAACGAAAGATTAAAACGAAGCAAAGCAGTTGGTGTTATACACATGTGTAAGTCGACGGACATTACAGCTGTTTTGGAATCACTGAAATCCATGACAACGCGCATCAAATATTGGTTATAGCGAAAAGACGGAACTTTTCTCTGATAAAGAACTACAAAATATAACCATTTATATGTATATGTCTGTATGTATATGAAATGTATGTGTTAATATTTTCCTTTACTCCTCTGAGGCAGCGATTTATATTCAAATTTATCAAAGGCAACATAATTACAGAAGCGAAAGCCTTTAATCTCAAATTCCGGTATATTGGTGATGTCTGGAAATTAATCATTTATAATGTGTCAATTATGCTCAATTACTTACTATAAGACAAACAACACAACCTGCGTAACTTCTCGACATTCTCGGATTTCACACAAATTGTCATTTTTTTTATCACATTTTATGATAAGACAGACGATTATGCCATTATCCATTTCCAACACCTTGATAGTTATATAATCCCTGTATATTGATGATGTTCTGGTCAATTGTAATTAACATTTTGTTAATTGCACTCCATTACTTACAATAAGGGATACTGTTTCCTCTGCCTCATTTCTTGACATTTACCTCGGATATGACACAAATTGTCATTTTTCTAACAAATTGTATGACAAGACCGCCGATTTTGTAATTATTTTCAAATCCATCTGTTGACCGCATCATTTGCACCACATGCTTAATGGATCATTCCACCAATATGGTTAAAGGATTGTTAGGACAATAAAGTTAGTCTAACCTTGTCACAGTTTATGGTATACATCAAATAGAGTGAGTGGTCATGCATTTATGTGTTAGATTTTACAATTTTATCTCTGTTTCTATGAGCTTTGTTCATTTTATTATTTATTTGTAAATATGGTTTATGCTTAATTTATTAAAGACAATATACGAAACAGCAAGTTGTCCTCTCTTTGCTTCTAGATTTGTATTAAGAAGATACCATTGAAGTAATAAGAAGCCGTAATTCAAAGGACAAACAATACAATAGCCAAAATAAAAAAGACCACACAAATCATCACCAAAACACTACACATAAAACTAAGGACATAGAAACACGATCCCCATTAAAACGGTTGTGTTTATAAGCGCTCCGTGGTGGTAAGCAATTCCTACTCCAATAAACAAGAGCATCATCTGATATTGAAATGAACACCAGTTAGCGTAAATAAATGCAAATAACGAATAAATCATGTAACCCTACAACAGAAATTAGGGCTAGAACGAACGGAACATCGTTATTACGTGTAGTGGATATCAACACATACTACTAAAAACCAGAAAGCATGCAACTAGACAACATTAACACCACGATCCCTATTAAAACCGCATCGACGCATACTCTGAGGTGGATGGTTGAGTTTTTGCTTTGGTAGAAGGAAAAATGTAATTTTCTGTGCTATATCCTACCTTATGGGGGTATTTCGACAATTTCAATAATTCAATGATGACATAGTGCTAGATTCATGGGAAAATAACTTTGAAATGATGTAATATTATTTCATGATTTTTCTATGTTAACGTGAAAACAGTTCACAGTGTCACCAGGTATACAGGTATATGTACACACATCAACAACATTTATCTACATTTGTTTACATTGTATAGACTGTCAATGAATCTACCCGTATACCAAAACAGTTCACCACGCCTAAAATATATTCCAACAATGTCGACTCCACACAACAGAATGCAACGTACAAGCAACCCCACTCCATCCGAACGGTCAGATGTTAATAAAGCAAGAATGACTGGGTCTCAATTACCAGTAAAATCTTCATCTAATCTACAGTTAGTAGACGTTGATGTAAATAGAGGAACAGTCCTCGGTAATGCCACATTTTGTCTTATCAGAAACAGCGGTAAAACAGAACATCACTGTAGACATTGAATCACTAATAACAGCAAAAACAGAAACTTCATAGTTAAACTAACGAAACTAGAGCGAGAGAACAAAGAGCTAATGACTAATCTAGACTCAATCGAACATTATGGACGAAGGAGCCTTATACGTTTAGTGGGCATCAGTGAATGTGGGTCTGACGAAGATACGAATGTAATCGTTCAGAAAATCATTTCTGATATCGACCCTGAATTATCGCCTATTGACATTAAGAGGTCACACAGGGTCGGAAAACGAGGCGATAGTAGAGGTTACAACCATACCTGATCAAGACAAACTATTGTCAAACTTATAAACCGTATCGCGAAAAGACGGATTCCTAAGTGTAGAATAAACTTTAAATCTTACTCAAAATACAAACTTGTATACGTCATTGAGGACGTAACCCTCAAACGGAATAAGGCAATTTCTGAAAAGGAAAACAATTGCCCAACTTTGGAGATAATGGTAAAATCCTGATGAAAGACAAAGACAACATAATCTATGAAGCAAGCACAATGAATGCCCTGGTAGAAATTGTACAACAACTAGATCCGACCTATAATCTTACTTAGATACAATAAACTTTGATTAAATAACACTACATTGTATTGTCTGTTATTTAATTAATTACTTTCATCTAGCTGGCGGTTGTCATAATTTACATATCAAACACAGGTAAATGCTCTAATAAAGTTCTACTATATATTTACCGAAGAAAAAATAAAAAAAAAATACCTACAATATTTTGCATAATCCAAATGTGTCTTAAAATCTGTATTACCTGCATTCTAATGCATTTCTCACTTAAGCATATTAACTTGTGTTCAGTTTGTTCTCAATTTCTTTTCATAATCACATGATTTTACTATAACCAAATATCAGTAACATTCCGATTGCGTTCAAGGTTATCCTCGTCCTATCATATAGCTGTTCTTAACACACCTTTTTTTTTCCGCAAGGTTACATATGTAAAACAGCATAACTGTAAGTACTATTGTATTCCCTTTATTTATTTTTCAAAATAAACCTGACGTCATATACGCTATCACTTCTGTAAAAATAACAGGTCAACCAAGGATTCGCAGATGCTATATCCATAATTGAAATTAAAAAATGGAAGTGAATTGACGCAAATAATGATAACAAAGATTAATAAATTCTGCTTAGAGCTGCATTATGCTTATATATGATATATGATATATGATAGTATATTGGAGGTGGTGGTTGGGTGGAGGAAACCGGAGTGCCTGGAGAAAACCACCGACCATTCCAGCCTCGCCCTGTCACAAACAAACACACTTTCCAAATCCTAAAACATAGTCTTAAATAAACGTTAGAGAATATCAAATGTGCAATCAAAAATGTACAACCCAAAGAAACTGGCAACATACGGTACACAATACGAAGAAAAAGACAACACAATATGTGTTGCACACAATTATACTCAAAGAAACACAAACAAGGTAAATACGACATGAACCCTTCTACAAACAACTAGAGGTAAAGACAAACCGAAGATATGTGGAAATCGTAACGGACATCACAACAAGTAACTCAGAATGTACATACGCATAATAGGACAACACAAAAAACTAAAAAGATGAGCAAGACGGACCTAATCAAAAATCAGGGGTGAACTCAGATGCTCGAAAGGGGTAAGCAGTACCTGCCCCTTATTAAACAAGCGGTATGCTACTCATATATACAGTCAATACATGGAAACCACTATGCGCATCAAACACAAATAACATAAATAAGACATGAGCCCTCATACAAACAACTGGTGAAAAAGACGAACCATAAATAATTTTCTATGCGCAAATCGCAACGGACATGGAATTCAGATGCATAATAGCACAACACAAAAAACTAAATAAGCATACATCGTGAACATTTTTCAGCTTGACTTGTGTGTGTATATACATGTATAGCGGTAATTGACAAAGTTTTACTTAGGAAAGAAGTAAGACAAAAAGGTACAGACTAGGGAATATAAAAATAAAAAGATATTAAGGCAGTGTTCAATTTTGGCGGTAAATTTTTGAGTGTAACATATTTTGGTGTGTTTATTTTGGCACTTCGTATTTAGGGGCCAAAATAGACAAAAATAAAACCATGACAAAAATTTCCCGATTTACCTGATCATATCCCTTGGATTACTTCCTCTCAAAGTCTCTAAAATGTTTTGATTTTCTAGTCGTTTCGCTATGAGGGTACATTATGAAGGTTTTAGTCCAGAAACTCTTCGTAGACACTAAATTAGATATCTATGTTTTTATTTCTTATTTTTGATAAGACGTCAGGACAAACAGGAAGCTGTAAATGTATACCTTATTAATTATGTATGTTGTCAAGGTATTCCTATGTATACAAATAGACATTTGATATCCACCGAAGCATTATTAGGGTTTCTTCACCTGTAAGCTCAAGAATTGAAGCACATCTTGCGCTCCCTATTTGAATTGCAATTTCTTCTTAAGAAAAGTTTGAAGATATCAAAGAGGTAATCAAAAGCCGTAAATCGAAGGACAGACAATACAACGATCTACAAAACATTACACAGAAAACTAATCAGTGAGTAACACGAACCCCACTAAAACGCGAGGTTGAACTCGGGTGCTCCGGAAGGGTAGGAAGTTGGAACTCTACAAGGCTATGTTGCTCCTACGCTGAGGCTATCCATCAATTCATGTTACACCTTTTGTTTTCAATATATCTGTACTTTATCTATCCAAAGTAGCGTGAAGTAATGCATGCTACTGATACTCAAAAGTATACTTCCTACCTTGGCCATTACCTTGAAATCCCCAATGTAGAAAGATCACCGGGTTTGTAGCTAGATTAATACGACGGGTGTCACTAGTGGAGCAGGAACTGCCCACTCTTCCGGAGCACATGAGTTTTTAGTGGGGTTCGTGTTACTCGATCTTTAGTTTTGGCAATTGTGTTGTCTGTTCTTCTTTTATATATGGATTCTGATTACCCTATGGTATCTTCAAACTCTTCTTTTACGACCAATGTGATGACTTCATTTTCAATTATACAACTTCCTTTTCTTCAGTAGCAAAATTCCAGCATCACTAACGTATATAGTTCACAACTAAGATGTCATTCTAGCGGTTGTGCTCAGTTTCAATATTTACTTCAACAGGGCTAGGTTGAAGTCATCGCTACAAACAATTTTAAGGTCGTCATTACAGACTGGTTGACCTTTTCCAAATATGCATTCTTCCAATGTCAATGGGTCTTTTCCCCTAGAAGTTTTTGCTTTCTCAATACTTCTTTCGTAATACTTCTCTGTCGAACATAACAATATGAAAAGCATGGCGGGTGTCTTTTTTAACATTGACCTCCTTCACGAGCACCTGGATTCACAGTTTTGTGGAAGGGTCTATGTTTCTCTTGCTTTTAGTTGTCATTTATTTTTGTTTATCTTCGTTCTGTGTCTTGTGTTCGTTGGCGAGGTGTACTCGATACAGCATAATGTGATAAAGTTTTGTCAGTGACTTGCGGCAGGTGGTTTACCCTGGGTATTCCAGTTTCATACCCCAATAAAACTAGCCTCCACGAAATAGTTGACAAATTGTTGAAAGTGGCGTAAAACACCATTGACCAAACCAAATTTTCTAGTTATATAACGAAACTGCACAAGTCTAAATGAGAAAATGAAAAGTGAATGTGGAAATTGTAAATAAATACAAATTGATTGATTTGTGTGCGGACCTGTACCACCATCTCAGCTGGAAATACTGACCATTCCGGAGTACCTCAGTTCATCACTGCTTTTTAGTGGGTTCTTGTTTCTGTGCAGTGTTTTGTAGCTCATCGTTTGTCTTTTTGTTTTCTTCTTCTTTGTAATATATGTCCTACTTCGAATTAGAATTCTGATTATCAATTTGATACCTTCAAGTAGGTAATATATTGTGATAACGTGCTGTGTATAGATACTGCTATTTATAGCTGATATGGTCAACGTAAATTACTTTAAGAAATCACACGAGTAAGAAACACCAAATGTCAATTAATACCTATTTATGAATGTGATTCTATTTTCAATATATTTGCCAAAAGATCGTGTCATGACGCTGTCAAGACGTGTGATATACATTGTATATATGTATATATATATGAGTCAACACTAACATCAAAAGATCATACCATCGTCAAACAATCACAACCACACTGCATGTATTTTTAAGCATATCGATATCTTAGACAGACAGTTTATTTACCGCAGACAACAAAAAATACCAGCAGAAAAAAATGTGTGAAAATCCAAAAGTTGCATTTCTTGGAGCTGGTCGTGTTGGCAAAACGTCTATCTTACACAGGTTTATGTTCGGAACATTTCAGGAGACATACATGGAAACAGTTGAGGACATACATCTGTATCATGTTAATGAGACCGGTAAGCGTTTGTTTGTTAATTTTTTAGACACAGCAGGGAGTATTCCATTCCCAGCCATGAGACAGTTGTATATAAGAAAGGCAAAAGCGTTTGTGCTTGTTTACTCAATTACAGACGAACATTCATTCCTGGAAGTTAAAAATCTTTGGGAACAAATAAAAAAAGTACGACCAAACATTCTTGATGTTCCTTGCGTCATCGTAGGAAATAATCTGGATGAAGAAAATGTCCGCCAGGTAGAAACATTTGATGCCTTGAACTGGGCCTGTAGTGAAAATCTTGGCAGATGTTTTGTCGAAACTTCCGCAAAGAACAACCTAGGTGTAGAAGATGCATTTTCCCTTCTTCTGGAACAATTCGTAAGAAAAAGACACGAACAGAAAGGTCCACTCAAACTGCATTGTCTTAGTTTACATAAACTGAAATTACAAAATGATCTCAAATGCAGAGAATCAATGCGCATAAAGAAAGATCGCAAATCCAATTTGTCGGGAAAAGAACAGCCAAACGGAACATCGAGCGCACCGTTTTGTGAGGGTAAACATAACAGTAAGAATAATGAAAGGTCAAAAGATACAAATAAGAAAGATAAACATGTGGATGTCAGCGGAAAATTGAAACGTAGCAAAACAGTTGGTGTTACAGAGAGGTGTAAATCTCAGATACGACGGAAATTACAGCTGTGTTGTAACCACTGAAATCCATGGCAATGGATATCATATTTGTCTATGACGAAAACAAAGCTCATTAAGTGATGACTATAACCAGAATGCAGGGATATATTATTTGATGATAAAAATATCTGTGATAAGGAACTTCTAAGGGTATAAATTTGTATATATATGTTTTATGCATATGAAATGGATTTGATGCTTTGAACTGTTGTCGTTTGGCAAATGTTGTGTCTAAACTTCTGCAAAGAACAACCTAGGTGTACAAGATGATGTATCCCTTCTTCTGGAACAATTCTTAAGGAAAAGATATGAAGAGAAAGGTCCACTCAAACTTCATTGTCGTAGCTTACATAAGCTGAAATTCAACCAAAAACAATCCCAACTAAAGATAGTTAATGCTCATAAATCGAAATCAAAATCTAAATTGTCGGAAAAAGAAAAGTCAAACGGAACATCGAGCGCACCGTTTTGTGACGGTAAATATAACAGCAAAAACAATGAAACGTCAAAAGATACAATGTGTGGATGTCAACAGAAAATTGAAACGAAGCAATGCTGTTGATAATATAGCCATGTGTAAATCACAGACTGGATGAAAATTACAACTGTTTGAGAAACAATGAAGTCCACAATACAAACTTTACGATAGGGTTTGCAGTGACCGTCTTCTAATTACTAGGATCGTCTCATCTTTCCTTTCAGATATCAACACATTGCTTAATAATAAATGTGGTATTTGTTATTTTTGTCTATGCTTATATTGTTAAAAAGAACATACGAAGCAGCGATTTGTCTTCTCCTTGCTGTTAGATTTGTATCGGAAATGGAAGGTAAGAAAAACTTGAAGATACCACAATGGTAATGATAAGTTGTTGTACGATGGTTAGACAATGAAATGGCCAAACAAAAAGTATAAATAGACAAAAAATGGTCTACAAACACTACAAAAACAAACATATACATTTAGCAACACGACACCCCCTCCCAAATATCCGGAGTGAACTTAGGCACTCTAGAATGGTAACTAATTATGTCATGTTACCATTAAGCAGCATATAATTTGGAACTATCACCTGTACGTACCTTTATCTACGTAGTTCTGACAGCCTGTTTTACATTGGTCTCAAATAAACGGAAATAGCTGTGTTAGGTTTATCAATTTTGTCCTTTTCTACAGTATTCTAATGGGCAGTCTGGTATTTGATTTTTGAATTTTTTGTTGCTTTGTCAATGGAAGAGTTTGAAGATGCTAAAGAGGGAATCTGAATCCGTAGAATGTAGCAGTTTTAACATTGGCTTCAAATAAACGCTTGAGGCCACCAGTGGTAATACATAGTGGACATTTAAAAAAACACATGAAACATCGGACACACGACCCGGTACGAACACAAGCAAAACAACACAGACAACTAAAACAGTGAGTGAAAGGTGATATATCTACTGGCAGCATAATTGGGGGCTTAGAGCCCAAAATGTATTCATTTGTGAATTGCTTAGATTGTTTTTAAAAAAAAAGATTAAATAATACTACATCTACAACTTCAATCTCATTAAATTCGAAATATGTGAATTTGCGGTCAATCAAGAAGTCCTCTATATTAACAGTTTTATAGTTGATTACGCACACACTCAAACACGTGAATAGTGCAACGTGGGGTAAATAAAAGATATACAACATAACAGTTTCAAAGTATCTATCAGTGAATCACTATTACATAACTAGGGATTGAATGGCAAAACAAAAATGATTAAGATTGTGTTCTTCAAAAACAAAACAAATAATATTAACCCTAAAATGTCAATCTCATCCAAAGCAATTTGAATATTATACATAATCTATTTAATCTTCTTGGCACAAAGGTTGTCATATGCATAAAAGTGTTCTAATACTGGGGTGAATGCATGCCTTAATTGGAAGCCATTTTGGGCCGCTTGAAGGTAAGTTTTTACTAATAGGATTAGTTATTGTAAGTGTAACATTAAATGCAATAGTGCGCTAAATGCCCCTAAATGTTAGCTAAACAACGATGTGTCTGTCATTCAAAAGCTTGTCAAATTCTCAAGCACTTCGACAATGTTATTTCCACCTTTTGCGAAAACGTTGTTGAAGTGGCACAAAATGGCTTCCAATTATGACGTTCAATCACTCCTTGATTAAAGTGATACGGATTAGAATAGTATGTATTTTTAAGAATTTTTGAATATTGTATTATTTCAGATTTTAATCACTAGGTAACTTTTTGATGGCTACGTTCATTATGAGTACTGCTAAAGAATTTTTCGAAAGTTGAAAATTCACATGAAATAAAAATGAAGCTGAGATATAGACAAAGAAAACCCTGACATTCCTACTTATGACATTTACTAATTTTGACAGATATTTCTATTCTCCATAGGACCTCAAAGGGAGTGAACATATACATCAATGTGTCACCCCACACAACTCACTCTGTATTTCACAATTTACTAATTATGAACCAAAAAGATATTGTTTGTCCCTGGTAAACTTTTATTTAACATTTGGCTGGAAACGTCAATAGTTTGGCCTTTATTCTTCTCTAAGGTCATATATGAAGACTTTCAAATTTCCAACAATTGGCCGTTTTTTTGTTTTTCGTTGTATTATTGTATTACTCGTATATTTACATAAACTGGGCCAACCTAAAATAAACTTGCTTTCACAACGACGTTTTGCAGGTAATTTGTGTCCCATTTCTTTAGCCTGCAAAGTACATCTGAATAAACACAATTTCTTATCATATTGAATAATAAATTACAATTCTTGACAAAAATTATTTTAACATACATCAATGTATATCATAAAACACACACACACACACACACACACACACACACACACAAACACACACACACACACACACACACATACATCCCTCCCCACACACACTCCCCATACACACAAAGTACATAACGTATAGATATCTCAACACATGCACAAAAAAGTCTACCCAAGAAATAGACATCCCGACCCGTTTACACAATGTGTCACTATTAAAGCAGGAACTCTTACCCGTCTGGAGTACCCGCTTTACCACACCTTTGTCAGTGAGGTTCATGTTGCTCTAACTTTAGTTTTTGGTGTAGTGTTTTATAGATCTTTGTTTGCTTTTTTCTTTTAGTTATTGTATGAAAAGGGTAATCAGAAGCCGTAAATTTAAGAAGGTGATTGCCATGTATGTTCTTCGAATTGTGGCTTGTGATTACCTCTTTGATATATTTACATGAACGTAAATCAGAATCACGAGACCTTGCTTTGTACTTTGCTCCTTGCTTACATAATACGTACTATTAGTGACAAACTGTTTTAATATAATTATATATTAGTAGGATACATCAAAGTTGTTAATTTCTTATCTAGAGTTTGATTCTATTTGTTGATCTTTTTGACGCAAACAACTTACGTGATTTAAAATAAATATAGGCATAACAATGTCAAAAGTTCATACCATCGTCCAGGATTTCAAAGAACGATATCCACTGAATGCTTGTTCTTCAGTAAACCGATTTCGTAGACAAATCAGTTGATATTCTGCAGACAAAATATTAAAAAAAAACAGCACATGAACATGTCGGGAATATTCAATGATTGCTTTTCTTGGAGCGGGTCGTGTTGGTAAAACGTCTATCTTACACATATTTATGTTCGGAACTTTTCAGGAGACATACATGGAAACATTCTGGAAAAAGAGCATATCCGACAAGGAGAAGCAGTTGTTGCCTTGAACTGGGCTTGTAGTGAAAACCTTCGCAAATGTTTTATCGAAACCTCTGCAAAGAGCAGCTTAGGCGTAGAAGATGCATTTTCCCTTCTGCTGGGACAATTCTTAAGAAAAAGACATGAACGCAAAGGTCCACTCAAGCTTCATTTTCTTAGCTTACATAAACTGAAATTACAAAATGATCTCAAATGCAGAGAATCAATGCGCATAAAGAAAGATCGCAAATCAAAATTGTTAGGAAAAGAAAAGTCAAACGGAACATCGAGCCTACTGTTTTGTGACGGTAAATATAACAGTAAAAATAATGAAACGTCAAAAGATACAAAGAAGAAAGAAAAACGTATGGATGTCAACGAAAAATTAAAACGAAGCAAAGCAGTTGGTGTTATGTGGTATAGACATGTGTAACTACGTAGTTCTGACAGCCTGTTTTACATTGGTTTCAAATAAACGGAAATAGCTGTGATAGGTTTATCAATTTTGCCCTTTTCTACAATATTCTAATGGGCAGTCTGGTATTTAATTTTTGAATTTTTTGTTGCTTTGTCATTGGAAGAGTTTGAAGATGCAAAAGAGGTAATCTGAATCCGTATAATGTAGCAGTTTTTACATTGGCTTCAAATAAACGCTTGAGGCAACCAGTGGTAATACATAGTGGACATTTAAAAAAACACATGAAACATCGGACACACGACCCGGTACGAACACAAGCAAAACAACACAGACAACTAAAACTGTGAGTGAAAGGTGATATATCTACTGGCAGCATAATTGAAGGTTTAGAGCCCAAAATGTATTCATTTGTGAATTACTTAGATTGTTTTTTAAAACAAAATGTTTAAATAATACTACATCTACAACTTCAATCTCATTAAATTCGAAATATGTGAATTTGCGGTCAATCAAGAAGTCCTCTATATTAACAGTTTTATAGTTGATTACGCACACACTCAAATACGTGAATAGTGCAACGTGGGGTGAATACAAGATATACAACATAACAGTTTCAAAGTATCTATCAGTGAATCACTATTAACATTACTAGGGATTGAATGGCAAAACAAAAATGATTAAGATTGTGTTCTTCAAAAACAAAACAAATAATATTAACCCTAAAATGTCAATCTCATCCAAAGCAATTTGAATATTATACATAATCTATTTAATCTTCTTGGCACAAAGGTTGTCATATGCATAAAAGTGTTCTAATGCTGGGGTGAATGCATGCCTTAATTGGAAGCCATTTTGGGCCGCTTGAAGGTAAGTTTTTACTTATAGCTTTAGTTATTGTAAGTATGACATTAAATGCAATAGTGCGCCAAATGCCCCTAAATGTCCGCTAAACAACGATGTGTCCGTCGTTCAAAAGCTTGTTAAATTCTCAAACACTTCGACAATGTTATTTCCACCTTTTGCGAAAACGTTGTTGAAGTGGCACAAAATGGCTTCCAATTATGACGTTCAATCACTCCTTGATTAAAGTGATACGGATTAGAATAGTATGTATTTCTAAGAATTTTTGAATATTGTATTATTTCAGATTTTAATCACTAGGTAACTTTTTGATGGCTACGTTCATTATGAGTACTGCTAAAGAATTTTTCGAAAGTTGAAAATTCACATGAAATAAAAATGAAGCTGAGATATAGACAAAGAAAACCCTGACATTCCTACTTATGACATTTACTAATTTTGACAGATATTTCTATTCTCCATAGGACCTCAAAGGGAGTGAACATATACATCAATGTGTCACCCCACACAACTCACTCTGTATTTCACAATTTACTAATTATGAATGAAAAATATATTGTTTGTCCCTGGTAAACTTTTATTTAACATTTGGCTGGAAACGTCAATAGTTTGGCCTTTATTCTTCTCTAAGGTCATATATGAAGACTTTCAAATTTCCAACAATTGGCCGTTTTTTTGTTTTTCGTTGTATTATTGTATTACTCGTATATTTACATAAACTGGGCCAACCTAAAATAAACTTGCTTTCACAACGACGTTTTGCAGGTAATTTGTGTCCCATTTCTTTAGCCTGCAAAGAACATCTGAATAAACACAATTTCTTATCATATTGAATAATAAATTACAATTCTTGACCAAAATTATTTTAACATACATCAATGTATATCATAAAACACACACACACACACACACACACACACACACACACACACACACACACACACACACACACACACACACACACACACACACACACACACACACACACACACACACACACACACACACACACACACACACACACACACACACACACACACACACACACACACACACACACACACACACACACACACACACACACACACACACACACACACACACACACACACACACACACACACACACACACACACACACACATACATCCCTCCCCCACACACACTCCCCATACACACAAAGTACATAACGTATAGATATCTCAACACATGCACAAAAAAGTCTACCTAAGAAATAGACATCCCGACCCGTTTACACAATGTGTCACTATTAAAGCAGGAACTCTTACCCGTCTGGAGTACCCGCTTTACCACACCTTTGTCAGTGAGGTTCATGTTGCTCTAACTTTAGTTTTTGGTGTAGTGTTTTGTAGATCTTTGTTTGCTTTTTTCTTTTAGCTATTGTATGAAAAGGGTAATCAGAAGCCGTAAATTTAAGAAGGTGATTGCCATGTATGTTCTTCGAATTGTGGCTTGTGATTACCTCTTTGATATATTTACATGAACGTAAGTCAGAATCACGAGACCTTGCTTTGTTCTTAGCGCCTTGCTTACATAATACGTACTATTAGTGACAAACTGTTTTAATATAATTATATATTAGTAGGATACATCAAAGTTGTTAATTTCTTATCTAGAGTTTGATTCTATTTGTTGATCTTTTTGACGCAAACAACTTACGTGATTTAAAATAAATATAGGCATAACAATGTCAAAAGTTCATACCATCGTCCAGGATTTCAAAGAGCGCTATCCACTGAATGCTTGTTCTTCAGTAAACTGATTTCGTAGACAAATCAGTTGATATTCTGCAGACAAAATATAAAAAAAAAACAGCACATGAACATGTCGGGAATATTCAATGATTGCTTTTCTTGGAGCGGGTCGTGTTGGTAAAACGTCTATCTTACACATATTTATGTTCGGAACTTTTCAGGAGACATACATGGAAACATTCTGGAAAAAGAGCATATCCGACAAGGAGAAGCAGTTGTTGCCTTGAACTGGGCTTGTAGTGAAAACCTTCGCAAATGTTTTATCGAAACCTCTGCAAAGAGCAGCTTAGGCGTAGAAGATGCATTTTCCCTTCTGCTGGGACAATTCTTAAGAAAAAGACATGAACGCAAAGGTCCACTCAAGCTTCATTTTCTTAGCTTACATAAACTGAAATTACAAAATGATCTCAAATGCAGAGAATCAATGCGCATAAAGAAAGATCGCAAATCAAAATTGTTAGGAAAAGAAAAGTCAAACGGAACATCGAGCCTACTGTTTTGTGACGGTAAATATAACAGTAAAAATAATGAAACGTCAAAAGATACAAAGAAGAAAGAAAAACGTATGGATGTCAACGAAAAATTAAAACGAAGCAAAGCAGTTGGTGTTATGTGGTATAGACATGTGTAACTACGTAGTTCTGACAGCCTGTTTTACATTGGTTTCAAATAAACGGAAATAGCTGTGATAGGTTTATCAATTTTGCCCTTTTCTACAATATTCTAATGGGCAGTCTGGTATTTAATTTTTGAATTTTTTGTTGCTTTGTCATTGGAAGAGTTTGAAGATGCAAAAGAGGTAATCTGAATCCGTATAATGTAGCAGTTTTTACATTGGCTTCAAATAAACGCTTGAGGCAACCAGTGGTAATACATAGTGGACATTTAAAAAAACACATGAAACATCAGACACACGACCCGGTACGAACACAAGCAAAACAACACAGACAACTAAAACTGTGAGTGAAAGGTGATATATCTACTGGCAGCATAATTGAGGGTTTAGAGCCCAAAATGTATTCATTTGTGAATTACTTAGATTGTTTTTTAAAACAAAATGTTTAAATAATACTACATCTACAACTTCAATCTCATTAAATTCGAAATATGTGAATTTGCGGTCAATCAAGAAGTCCTCTATATTAACAGTTTTATAGTTGATTACGCACACACTCAAATACGTGAATAGTGCAACGTGGGGTGAATACAAGATATACAACATAACAGTTTCAAAGTATCTATCAGTGAATCACTATTAACATAACTAGGGATTGAATGGCAAAACAAAAATGATTAAGATTGTGTTCTTCAAAAACAAAACAAATAATATTAACCCTAAAATGTCAATCTCATCCAAAGCAATTTGAATATTATACATAATCTATTTAATCTTCTTGGCACAAAGGTTGTCATATGCATAAAAGTGTTCTAATACTGGGGTGAATGCATGCCTTAATTGGAAGCCATTTTGGGCCGCTTGAAGGTAAGTTTTTACTAATAGGATTAGTTATTGTAAGTGTAACATTAAATGCAATAGTGCGCCAAATGCCCCTAAATGTTCGCTAAACAATGATGTGTCTGTCATTCAAAAGCTTGTCAAATTCTCAAGCACTTCGACAATGTTATTTCCACCTTTTGCGAAAACGTTGTTGAAGTGGCACAAAATGGCTTCCAATTATGACGTTCAATCACTCCTTGATTAAAGTGATACGGATTAGAATAGTATGTATTTCTAAGAATTTTTGAATATTGTATTATTTCAGATTTTAATCACTAGGTAACTTTTTGATGGCTACGTTCATTATGAGTACTGCTAAAGAATTTTTCGAAAGTTGAAAATTCACATGAAATAAAAATGAAGCTGAGATATAGACAAAGAAAACCCTGACATTCCTACTTATGACATTTACTAATTTTGACAGATATTTCTATTCTCCATAGGACCTCAAAGGGAGTGAACATATACATCAATGTGTCACCCCACACAACTCACTCTGTATTTCACAATTTACTAATTATGAACCAAAAATATATTGTTTGTCCCTGGTAAACTTTTATTTAACATTTGGCTGGAAACGTCAATAGTTTGGCCTTTATTCTTCTCTAAGGTCATATATGAAGACTTTCAAATTTCCAACAATTGGCCGTTTTTTTGTTTTTCGTTGTATTATTGTATTACTCGTATATTTACATAAACTGGGCCAACCTAAAATAAACTTGCTTTCACAACGACGTTTTGCAGGTAATTTGTGTCCCTTTTCTTTAGCCTGCAAAGTACATCTGAATAAACACAATTTCTTATCATATTGAATAATAAATTACAATTCTTGACCAAAATTATTTTAACATACATCAATGTATATCATAAAACACACACACACACACACACACACACACACACACACACACACACACACACACACACACACACACACACACACACACACACACACACACACACACACACACACACACACACACACACACACACACACACACACACACACACACACACACACACACACACACACACACACACACACACACACACACATCCCTCCCCCACACACACTCCCCATACACACAAAGTACATAAAGTATAGATATCTCAACACATGCACAAAAAAGTCTACCCAAGAAATAGACATCCCGACCCGTTTACACAATGTGTCACTATTAAAGCAGGAACTCTTACCCGTCTGGAGTACCCGCTTTACCACACCTTTGTCAGTGAGGTTCATGTTGCTCTAACTTTAGTTTTTGGTGTAGTGTTTTGTAGATCTTTGTTTGCTTTTTTCTTTTAGCTATTGTATGAAAAGGGTAATTAGAAGCCGTAAATTTAAGAAGGTGATTGCCATGTATGTTCTTCGAATTGTGGCTTGTGATTACCTCTTTGATATATTTACATGAACGTAAAATCAGAATCACGAGACCTTGCTTTGTGCTTAGCTCCTTGCTTACATAATACGTACTATTAGTGACAAACTGTTTTAATATAATTATATATTAGTAGGATACATCAAAGTTGTTAATTTCTTATCTAGAGTTTGATTCTATTTGTTGATCTTTTTGACGCAAACAACTTACGTGATTTAAAATAAATATAGGCATAACAATGTCAAAAGTTCATACCATCGTCCAGGATTTCAAAGAGCGCTATCCACTGAATGCTTGTTCTTCAGTAAACTGATTTCGTAGACAAATCAGTTGATATTCTGCAGACAAAATATAAAAAAAAACAGCACATGAACATGTCGGGAATATTCAATGATTGATTTTCTTGGAGCGGTTCGTGTTGGTAAAACGTCTATCTTACACATATTTATGTTCGGAACTTTTCAGGAGACATACATGGAAACATTCTGGAAAAAGAGCATATCCGACAAGGAGAAGCAGTTGTTGCCTTGAACTGGGCTTGTAGTGAAAACCTTCGCAAATGTTTTATCGAAACCTCTGCAAAGAGCAGCTTAGGCGTAGAAGATGCATTTTCCCTTCTGCTGGGACAATTCTTAAGAAAAAGACATGAACGCAAAGGTCCACTCAAGCTTCATTTTCTTAGCTTACATAAACTGAAATTACAAAATGATCTCAAATGCAGAGAATCAATGCGCATAAAGAAAGATCGCAAATCAAAATTGTTAGGAAAAGAAAAGTCAAACGGAACATCGAGCCTACTGTTTTGTGACGGTAAATATAACAGTAAAAATAATGAAACGTCAAAAGATACAAAGAAGAAAGAAAAACGTATGGATGTCAACGAAAAATTAAAACGAAGCAAAGCAGTTGGTGTTATGTGGTATAGACATGTGTAACTACGTAGTTCTGACAGCCTGTTTTACATTGGTTTCAAATAAACGGAAATAGCTGTGATAGGTTTATCAATTTTGCCCTTTTCTACAATATTCTAATGGGCAGTCTGGTATTTAATTTTTGAATTTTTTGTTGCTTTGTCATTGGAAGAGTTTGAAGATTCAAAAGAGGTAATCTGAATCCGTATAATGTAGCAGTTTTTACATTGGCTTCAAATAAACGCTTGAGGCAACCAGTGGTAATACATAGTGGACATTTAAAAAAACACATGAAACATCGGACACACGACCCGGTACGAACACAAGCAAAACAACACAGACAACTAAAACTGTGAGTGAAAGGTGATATATCTACTGGCAGCATAATTGAGGGTTTAGAGCCCAAAATGTATTCATTTGTGAATTACTTAGATTGTTTTTTAAAACAAAATGTTTAAATAATACTACATCTACAACTTCAATCTCATTAAATTCGAAATATGTGAATTTGCGGTCAATCAAGAAGTCCTCTATATTAACAGTTTTATAGTTGATTACGCACACACTCAAATACGTGAATAGTGCAACGTGGGGTGAATACAAGATATACAACATAACAGTTTCAAAGTATCTATCAGTGAATCACTATTAACATAACTAGGGATTGAATGGCAAAACAAAAATGATTAAGATTGTGTTCTTCAAAAACAAAACAAATAATATTAACCCTAAAATGTCAATCTCATCCAAAGCAATTTGAATATTATACATAATCTATTTAATCTTCTTGGCACAAAGGTTGTCATATGCATAACAGTGTTCTAATACTGGGGTGAATGCATGCCTTAATTGGAAGCCATTTTGGGCCGCTTGAAGGTAAGTTTTTACTTATAGCTTTAGTTATTGTAAGTATGACATTAAATGCAATAGTGCGCCAAATGCCCCTAAATGTCCGCTAAACAACGATGTGTCTGTCGTTCAAAAGGTTGCCAAATTCTCAAGCACTTCGACAATGTTATTTCCATCTTTTGCGAAAACGTTGTTGAAGTGGCACAAAATGGCTTCCAATTATGACGTTCAATCACTCCTTGATTAAAGTGATACGGATTAGAATAGTATGTATTTCTAAGAATTTTTGAATATTGTATTATTTCAGATTTTAATCACTAGGTAACTTTTTGATGGCTACGTTCATTATGAGTACTGCTAAAGAATTTTTCGAAAGTTGAAAATTCACATGAAATAAAAATGAAGCTGAGATATAGACAAAGAAAACCCTGACATTCCTACTTATGACATTTACTAATTTTGACAGATATTTCTATTCTCCATAGGACCTCAAAGGGAGTGAACATATACATCAATGTGTCACCCCACACAACTCACTCTGTATTTCACAATTTACTAATTATGAACCAAAAATATATTGTTTGTCCCTGGTAAACTTTTATTTAACATTTGGCTGGAAACGTCAATAGTTTGGCCTTTATTCTTCTCTAAGGTCATATATGAAGACTTTCAAATTTCCAACAATTGGCCGTTTTTTTGTTTTTCGTTGTATTATTGTATTACTCGTATATTTACATAAACTGGGCCAACCTAAAATAAACTTGCTTTCACAACGACGTTTTGCAGGTAATTTGTGTCCCTTTTCTTTAGCCTGCAAAGTACATCTGAATAAACACAATTTCTTATCATATTGAATAATAAATTACAATTCTTGACCAAAATTATTTTAACATACATCAATGTATATCATAAAACACACACACACACACACACACACACACACACACACACACACACACACACACACACACACACACACACACACACACACACACACACACACACACACACACACACACACACACACACACACACACACACACACACACACACACACACACACACACACACACACACACACACACACACACACACACACACACACACACACACACACACACACACACACACACACACACACACACACACACACACATACATCCCTCCCCCACACACACTCCCCATACACACAAAGTACATAAAGTATAGATATCTCAACAGATGCACAAAAAAGTCTACCCAAGAAATAGACATCCCGACCCGTTTACACAATGTGTCACTATTAAAGCAGGAACTCTTACCCGTCTGGAGTACCCGCTTTACCACACCTTTGTCAGTGAGGTTCATGTTGCTCTAACTTTAGTTTTTGGTGTAGTGTTTTGTAGATCTTTGTTTGCTTTTTTCTTTTAGCTATTGTATGAAAAGGGTAATTAGAAGCCGTAAATTTAAGAAGGTGATTGCCATGTATGTTCTTCGAATTGTGGCTTGTGATTACCTCTTTGATATATTTACATGAACGTAAAATCAGAATCACGAGACCTTGCTTTGTGCTTAGCTCCTTGCTTACATAATACGTACTATTAGTGACAAACTGTTTTAATATAATTATATATTAGTAGGATACATCAAAGTTGTTAATTTCTTATCTAGAGTTTGATTCTATTTGTTGATCTTTTTGACGCAAACAACTCACGTGATTTAAAATAAATATAGGCATAACAATGTCAAAAGTTCATACCATCGTCCAGTATTTCAAAGAACGCTATCCACTGAATGCTTGTTCTTCAGTAAACTGATTTCGTAGACAAATCAGTTGATATTCTGCAGACAAAATATAAAAAAAAAACAGCACATGAACATGTCGGGAATATTCAATGATTGCTTTTCTTGGAGCGGTTCGTGTTGGTAAAACGTCTATCTTACACATATTTATGTTCGGAACATTTCAGGAGACATACATGGAAACATTCTGGAAAAAGAGCATATCCGACAAGGAGAAGCAGTTGTTGCCTTGAACTGGGCTTGTAGTGAAAACCTTCGCGAATGTTTTATCGAAACTTCTGCAAAGAGCAGCTAAGGCGTAGAAGATGCATTTTCCCTTCTGCTGGGACAATTCTTAAGAAAAAGACATGAACGCAAAGGTCCACTCAAGCTTCATTTTCTTAGCTTACATAAACTGAAATTACAAAATGATCTCAAATGCAGAGAATCAATGCGCATAAAGAAAGATCGCAAATCAAAATTGTTAGGAAAAGAAAAGTCAAACGGAACATCGAGCCTACTGTTTTGTGACGGTAAATATAACAGTAAAAATAATGAAACGTCAAAAGATACAAAGAAGAAAGAAAAACGTATGGATGTCAACGAAAAATTAAAACGAAGCAAAGCAGTTGGTGTTATGTGGTATAGACATGTGTAACTACGTAGTTCTGACAGCCTGTTTTACATTGGTTTCAAATAAACGGAAATAGCTGTGATAGGTTTATCAATTTTGCCCTTTTCTACAATATTCTAATGGGCAGTCTGGTATTTAATTTTTGAATTTTTTGCTGCTTTGTCATTGGAAGAGTTTGAAGATGCAAAAAAGGTAATCTGAATCCGTATAATGTAGCAGTTTTTACATTGGCTTCAAATAAACGCTTGAGGCAACCAGTGGTAATACATAGTGGACATTTAAAAAAACACATGAAACATCGGACACACGACCCGGTACGAACACAAGCAAAACAACACAGACAACTAAAACTGTGAGTGAAAGGTGATATATCTACTGGCAGCATAATTGAGGGTTTAGAGCCCAAAATGTATTCATTTGTGAATTACTTAGATTGTTTTTTAAAACAAAATGTTTAAATAATACTACATCTACAACTTCAATCTCATTAAATTCGAAATATGTGAATTTGCGGTCAATCAAGAAGTCCTCTATATTAACAGTTTTATAGTTGATTACGCACACACTCAAATACGTGAATAGTGCAACGTGGGGTGAATACAAGATATACAACATAACAGTTTCAAAGTATCTATCAGTGAATCACTATTAACATAACTAGGGATTGAATGGCAAAACAAAAATGATTAAGATTGTGTTCTTCAAAAACAAAACAAATAATATTAACCCTAAAATGTCAATCTCATCCAAAGCAATTTGAATATTATACATAATCTATTTAATCTTCTTGGCACAAAGGTTGTCATATGCATAAAAGTGTTCTAATACTGGGGTGAATGCATGCCTTAATTGGAAGCCATTTTGGGCCGCTTGAAGGTAAGTTTTTACTTATAGCTTTAGTTATTGTAAGTATGACATTAAATGCAATAGTGCGCCAAATGCCCCTAAATGTTCGCTAAACAACGATGTGTCCGTCGTTCAAAAGCTTGTCAAATTCTCAAGCACTTCGACAATGTTATTTCCACCTTTTGCGAAAACGTTGTTGAAGTGGCACAAAATGGCTTCCAATTATGACGTTCAATCACTCCTTGATTAAAGTGATACGGATTAGAATAGTATGTATTTCTAAGAATTTTTGAATATTGTATTATTTCAGATTTTAATCACTAGGTAACTTTTTGATGGCTACGTTCATTATGAGTACTGCTAAAGAATTTTTCGAAAGTTGAAAATTCACATGAAATAAAAATGAAGCTGAGATATAGACAAAGAAAACCCTGACATTCCTACTTATGACATTTACTAATTTTGACAGATATTTCTATTCTCCATAGGACCTCAAAGGGAGTGAACATATACATCAATGTGTCACCCCACACAACTCACTCTGTATTTCACAATTTACTAATTATGAATGAAAAATATATTGTTTGTCCCTGGTAAACTTTTATTTAACATTTGGCTGGAAACGTCAATAGTTTGGCCTTTATTCTTCTCTAAGGTCATATATGAAGACTTTCAATTTCCAACAATTGGCCGTTTTTTTGTTTTTCGTTGTATTATTGTATTACTCATATATTTACATAAACTGGGCCAACCTAAAATAAACTTGCTTTCACAACGACGTTTTGCAGGTAATTTGTGTCCCATTTCTTTAGCCTGCAAAGTACATCTGAATAAACACAATTTCTTATCATATTGAATAATAAATTACAATTCTTGACAAAAATTATTTTAACATACATCAATGTATATCATAAAACACACACACACACACACACACACACACACACACACACACACACACACACACACACATACATCCCTCCCCCACACACACTCCCCATACACACAAAGTACATAACGTATAGATATCTCAACACATGCACAAAAAAATCTACCCAAGAAATAGACATCCCGACCCGTTTACACAATGTGTCACTATTAAAGCAGGAACTCTTACCCGTCTGGAGTACCCGCTTTACCACACCTTTGTCAGTGAGGTTCATGTTGCTCTAACTTTAGTTTTTGGTGTAGTGTTTTGTAGATCTTTGTTTGCTTTTTTCTTTTAGCTATTGTATGAAAAGGGTAATCAGAAGCCGTAAATTTAAGAAGGTGATTGCCATGTATGTTCTTCGAATTGTGGCTTGTGATTACCTCTTTGATATATTTACATGAACGTAAATCAGAATCACGAGAACTTGCTTTGTTCTTAGCGCCTTGCTTACATAATACGTACTATTAGTGACAAACTGTTTTAATATAATTATATATTAGTAGGATACATCAAAGTTGTTAATTTCTTATCTAGAGTTTGATTCTATTTGTTGATCTTTTTGACGCAAACAACTTACGTGATTTAAAATAAATATAGGCATAACAATGTCAAAAGTTCATACCATCGTCCAGGATTTCAAAGAACGCTATCCACTGAATGCTTGTTCTTCAGTAAACTGATTTCGTAGACAAATCAGTTGATATTCTGCAGACAAAATATAAAAAAAAAACAGCACATGAACATGTCGGGAATATTCAATGATTGCTTTTCTTGGAGCGGGTCGTGTTGGTAAAACGTCTATCTTACACATATTTATGTTCGGAACTTTTCAGGAGACATACATGGAAACATTCTGGAAAAAGAGCATATCCGACAAGGAGAAGCAGTTGTTGCCTTGAACTGGGCTTGTAGTGAAAACCTTCGCAAATGTTTTATCGAAACCTCTGCAAAGAGCAGCTTAGGCGTAGAAGATGCATTTTCCCTTTTGCTGGGACAATTCTTAAGAAAAAGACATGAACGCAAAGGTCCACTCAAGCTTCATTTTCTTTGCTTACATAAACTGAAATTACAAAATGATCTCAAATGCAGAGAATCAATGCGCATAAAGAAAGATCGCAAATCAAAATTGTTAGGAAAAGAAAAGTCAAACGGAACATCGAGCCTACTGTTTTGTGACGGTAAATATAACAGTAAAAATAATGAAACGTCAAAAGATACAAAGAAGAAAGAAAAACGTATGGATGTCAACGAAAAATTAAAACGAAGCAAAGCAGTTGGTGTTATGTGGTATAGACATGTGTAACTACGTAGTTCTGACAGCCTGTTTTACATTGGTTTCAAATAAACGGAAATAGCTGTGATAGGTTTATCAATTTTGCCCTTTTCTACAATATTCTAATGGGCAGTCTGGTTTTTAATTTTTGAATTTTTTGCTGCTTTGTCATTGGAAGAGTTTGAAGATGCAAAAAAGGTAATCTGAATCCGTATAATGTAGCAGTTTTTACATTGGCTTCAAATAAACGCTTGAGGCAACCAGTGGTAATACATAGTGGACATTTAAAAAAACACATGAAACATCGGACACACGACCCGGTACGAACACAAGCAAAACAACACAGACAACTAAAACTGTGAGTGAAAGGTGATATATCTACTGGCAGCATAATTGAGGGTTTAGAGCCCAAAATGTATTCATTTGTGAATTACTTAGATTGTTTTTTAAAACAAAATGTTTAAATAATACTACATCTACAACTTCAATCTCATTAAATTCGAAATATGTGAATTTGCGGTCAATCAAGAAGTCCTCTATATTAACAGTTTTATAGTTGATTACGCACACACTCAAATACGTGAATAGTGCAACGTGGGGTGAATACAAGATATACAACATAACAGTTTCAAAGTATCTATCAGTGAATCACTATTAACATAACTAGGGATTGAATGGCAAAACAAAAATGATTAAGATTGTGTTCTTCAAAAACAAAACAAATAATATTAACCCTAAAATGTCAATCTCATCCAAAGCAATTTGAATATTATACATAATCTATTTAATCTTCTTGGCACAAAGGTTGTCATATGCATAAAAGTGTTCTAATACTGGGGTGAATGCATGCCTTAATTGGAAGCCATTTTGGGCCGCTTGAAGGTAAGTTTTTACTTATAGCTTTAGTTATTGTAAGTATGACATTAAATGCAATAGTGCGCCAAATGCCCCTAAATGTCCGCTAAACAACGATGTGTCCGTCGTTCAAAAGGTTGTCAAATTCTCAAACACTTCGACAATGTTATTTCCACCTTTTGCGAAAACGTTGTTGAAGTGGCACAAAATGGCTTCCAATTATGACGTTCAATCACTCCTTGATTAAAGTGATACGGATTAGAATAGTATGTATTTCTAAGAATTTTTGAATATTGTATTATTTCAGATTTTAATCACTAGGTAACTTTTTGATGGCTACGTTCATTATGAGTACTGCTAAAGAATTTTTCGAAAGTTGAAAATTCACATGAAATAAAAATGAAGCTGAGATATAGACAAAGAAAACCCTGACATTCCTACTTATGACATTTACTAATTTTGACAGATATTTCTATTCTCCATAGGACCTCAAAGGGAGTGAACATATACATCAATGTGTCACCCCACACAACTCACTCTGTATTTCACAATTTACTAATTATGAATGAAAAATATATTGTTTGTCCCTGGTAAACTTTTATTTAACATTTGGCTGGAAACGTCAATAGTTTGGCCTTTATTCTTCTCTAAGGTCATATATGAAGACTTTCAAATTTCCAACAATTGGCCGTTTTTTTGTTTTTCGTTGTATTATTGTATTACTCGTATATTTACATAAACTGGGCCAACCTAAAATAAACTTCCTTTCACAACGACGTTTTGCAGGTAATTTGTGTCCCTTTTCTTTAGCCTGCAAAGTACATCTGAATAAACACAATTTCTTATCATATTGAATAATAAATTACAATTCTTGACCAAAATTATTTTAACATACATCAATGTATATCATTAAACACACACACACACACACACACACACACACACACACACACACACACACACACACACACACACACACACACACACACACACACACACACACACACACACACACACACACACACACACACACACACACACACACACACACACACACACACACACACACACACACACACACACACACACACACACACACACACACACACACACACACACACACACACACACACACACACACACACACACACACACACACACACACACACACACACACACACACACACACACACATCCCTCCCCCACACACACTCCCCATACACACAAAGTACATAAAGTATAGATATCTCAACAGATGCACAAAAAAGTCTACCCAAGAAATAGACATCCCGACCCGTTTACACAATGTGTCACTATTAAAGCAGGAACTCATACCCGTCTGGAGTACCCGCTTTACCACACCTTTGTCAGTGAGGTTCATGTTGCTCTAACTTTAGTTTTTGGTGTAGTGTTTTGTAGATCTTTGTTTGCTTTTTTCTTTTAGCTATTGTATGAAAAGGGTAATTAGAAGCCGTAAATTTAAGAAGGTGATTGCCATGTATGTTCTTCGAATTGTGGCTTGTGATTACCTCTTTGATATATTTACATGAACGTAAAATCAGAATCACGAGACCTTGCTTTGTGCTTAGCTCCTTGCTTACATAATACGTACTATTAGTGACAAACTGTTTTAATATAATTATATATTAGTAGGATACATCAAAGTTGTTAATTTCTTATCTAGAGTTTGATTCTATTTGTTGATCTTTTTGACGCAAACAACTCACGTGATTTAAAATAAATATAGGCATAACAATGTCAAAAGTTCATACCATCGTCCAGTATTTCAAAGAACGCTATCCACTGAATGCTTGTTCTTCAGTAAACCGATTTCGTAGACAAATCAGTTGATATTCTGCAGACAAAATATAAAAAAAAACAGCACATGAACATGTCGGGAATATTCAATGATTGCTTTTCTTGGAGCGGTTCGTGTTGGTAAAACGTCTATCTTACACATATTTATGTTCGAAACTTTTCAGGAGACATACATGGAAACATTCTGGAAAAAGAGCATATCCGACAAGGAGAAGCAGTTGTTGCCTTGAACTGGGCTTGTAGTGAAAACCTTCGCGAATGTTTTATCGAAACTTCTGCAAAGAGCAGCTTAGGCGTAGAAGATGCATTTTCCCTTCTGCTGGGACAATTCTTAAGAAAAAGACATGAACGCAAAGGTCCACTCAAGCTTCATTTTCTTTGCTTACATAAACTGAAATTACAAAATGATCTCAAATGCAGAGAATCAATGCGCATAAAGAAAGATCGCAAATCAAAATTGTTAGGAAAAGAAAAGTCAAACGGAACATCGAGCCTACTGTTTTGTGACGGTAAATATAACAGTAAAAATAATGAAACGTCAAAAGATACAAAGAAGAAAGAAAAACGTATGGATGTCAACGAAAAATTAAAACGAAGCAAAGCAGTTGGTGCTATGTGGTATATACATGTGTAACTACGTAGTTCTGACAGCCTGTTTTACATTGGTTTCAAATAAACGGAAATAACTGTGATAGGTTTATCAATTTTGCCCTTTTCTACAATATTCTAATGGGCAGTCTGGTATTTAATTTTTGAATTTTTTGTTGCTTTGTCATTGGAAGAGTTTGAAGATGCAAAAAAGGTAATCTGAATCCGTATAATGTAGCAGTTTTTACATTGGCTTCAAATAAACGCTTGAGGCAACCAGTGGTAATACATAGTGGACATTTAAAAAAACACATGAAACATCGGACACACGACCCGGTACGAACACAAGCAAAACAACACAGACAACTAAAACTGTGAGTGAAAGGTGATATATCTACTGGCAGCATAATTGAGGGTTTAGAGCCCAAAATGTATTCATTTGTGAATTGCTTAGATTGTTTTTTAAAACAAAATGATTAAATAATACTACATCTACAACTTCAATCTCATTAAATTCGAAATATGTGAATGTGCGGTCAATCAAGAAGTCCTCTATATTAACAGTTGTATAGTTGATTACGCACACACTCAAATACGTGAATAGTGCAACGTGGGGTGAATACAAGATATACAACATAACAGTTTCAAAGTATCTATCAGTGAATCACTATTAACATAACTAGGGATTGAATGGCAAAACAAAAATGATTAAGATTGTGTTCTTCAAAAACAAAACAAATAATATTAACCCTAAAATGTCAATCTCATCCAAAGCAATTTGAATATTATACATAATCTATTTAATCTTCTTGGCACAAAGGTTGTCATATGCATAAAGGTGTTCTAATACTGGGGTGAATGCATGCCTTAATTGGAAGCCATTTTGGGCCGCTTGAAGGTAAGTTTTTACTCATAGCTTTAGTTATTGTAAGTATGACATTAAATGCAATAGTTCGCCAAATGCCCCTAAATGTCCGCTAAACAACGATGTGTCCGTCGTTCAAAAGCTTGTCAAATTCTCAAACACTTCGACAATGTTATTTCCACCTTTTGCGAAAACGTTGTTGAAGTGGCACAAAATGGCTTCCAATTATGACGTTCAATCACTCCTTGATTAAAGTGATACGGATTAGAATAGTATGTATTTCTAAGAATTTTTGAATATTGTATTATTTCAGATTTTAATCACTAGGTAACTTTTTGATGGCTACGTTCATTATGAGTACTGCTAAAGAATTTTTCGAAAGTTGAAAATTCACATGAAATAAAAATGAAGCTGAGATATAGGCAAAGAAAACCCTTACATTCCTACTTATGAAATTTACTAATTTTGACTGATATTTCTATTCTCCATAGGACCTCAAAGGGAGTGAACATATACATCAATGTGTCAACCCACACAACTCACTCTGTATTTCACAATTTACTAATTATGAATGAAAAATATATTGTTTGTCCCTGGTAAACTTTTATTTAACATTTGGCTGGAAAGGGCACTAGTTTGGCCTTTATTCTTCTCTAAGGTCATATATGAAGACTTTCAAATTTCCAACAATTGGCCGTTTTTTTGCTTTTCGTTGTATTATTGTATTACACGTATATTTACATAAACTGGGCCAACCTAAAATAAACTTGCTTTCACAACGACGTTTTGCAGATAATTTGTGTCCTATTTCTTTAGCCTGCAAAGTACATCTGAATAAACACAAGTTCTTATCATATTGAATAATAAATTACAATTCTTGACAAAAATTATTTTAACATACATCAATGTACATCATAAAACACACACACACACACACACACACACACACACACACACACACACACACACACACACACACACACACACACACACACACACACACACACACACACACACACACACACACACACACACACACACACACACACACACACACACACACACACACACACACACACACACACACACACACACATACACACACACACACACACAGTGCATAACAGATATATATCTCATCTCATGCACAAAAAAGTCTACCCGACATACATACATCCCAACTCGTATACACACTGCGGCACTATTAAGGCAGGAACTGTTACCCCGCTGGAGTACCTGCGTTCCCACACTTTTGTCAGTGGAGTTCATGTTGCTCAAACTTTTGTTTTTTGTGTAGTGTTTTGTAGATCTTTGTTTGCTTTTTTGTTTTAGCTATTGTATGAAAAGTTTGAAGAAACCATAGGGTAATCAGAAGCCGTAAATTTAAGAAGGTGATTGCCATGTATGTTCTTCGAATTGTGGCTTGTGATTACCTCTTTGATATCTTTTCATGAACGCAAATCGAATCACGAGACCTTAATTTGTACTTAGCTTCTTGCTTACATAATATGCACTATTAGTGACAAACAGTTTTAATATAATTATATATTAGTAGGATACATCAAAGTTGTTTATTTCTTATCTAGAATTTGATTCCATTTTTTTTAATCTTTGTGACGCAAGCCACTCACGTGATTTAATATAAATATAGGCATAACAATGTCAAAAGCTCATATCATCGTCCAGGATTTCAAGGAACGCTATCCACTGAATGCTTGTTCTTCAGTAAACCGATTTCGTGGACAAATCAGTTGATATTATGCAGACAAAATAAAAAAACAGCACATGAACATGTACGAATATCCATTGATTGCTTTTCTTGGAGCGGGTCGTGTTGGTAAAACGTCTATCCTACACATATTTATGTTCGGAACTTTTCAGGAGACATACATGGAAACATTCTGGAAAAAGAGCATATCCGCCAAGGAGAAGCATTTGTTGTCTTGAACTGGGCTTGTAGTGAAAACCATTCGCGAATGTTTTGTCGAAACTTCTGCAAGGAGCAGCCTAGGCGTAGAAGATGCATTTTCCCTTCTGCTGGGACAATTCTTAAGAAAAAGACATGAACGCAAAGGTCCACTCAAGCTTCATTTTCTTAGCTTACATAAACTGAAATTACAAAATGATCTCAAATGCAGAGAATCAATGCGCATAAAGAAAAATCGCAAATCAAAATTGTCAGGAAAAGAAAAGTAAAACGGAACATCAAGCCTACCGTTTTGTGACGGTAAATATAACAGTAAAAATAACGAAACGTCAAAAGATAAAAAGAAAAAAGAAAAAGGTATGGATGTCAACGAAAAATTAAAACGAAGCAAAGCAGTTGGTGCTATGTGGTATAGACATGTGTAACTACGTAGTTCTGACAGCCTGCTTTACATTGGTTTCAAATAAACGGAAATAGCTGTGATAGGTTTATCAATTTTGCCCTTTTCTACAATATTCTAATGGGCAGTCTGGTATTTGATTTTTGAATATTTTGTTGCTTTGTCAAAAGAAGAGTTTGAAGATGCAAAAGAGGGAATCTGAATCCGTATAATGTAGCAGTTTTTACATTGGCTTCAAATAAACGCTTGAGACAACCAGTGGTAATACATAGTGGACATTTAAAAAAACACATGAAACATCGAACACACGACCCGGTACGAACACAAGCAAAACAACACAGACAACTAAAACTGTGAGTGAAAGGTGATATATCTACTGGTAGCATAATTGGGGGTGTAGAGCCCAAAATGTATTCATTTGTGAATTGCTTAGATTGTTTTTAGAAAGAAATGATTAAATAATACTACGTCTACAACTTCAATCTCATTAAATTCGAAATATGTGAATTTGCGGTCAATCAAGAAGTCCTCTATATTAACAGTTTTATAGTTGATTACGCACACACTCAAAGACGTGAATAGTGCAACGTGGGGTGAATACAAGATATACAACATAACAGTTTCAAAGTATCTATCAGTGAATCACTATTACATAACTAGGGATTGAATGGCAAAACAAAAATGATTAAGATTGTGTTCTTCAAAAACAAAACAAATAATATTAACCCTAAAATGTCAATCTCATCCAAAGCAATTTGAATATTATACATAATCTATTTAATCTTCTTGGCACAAAGGTTGTCATATGCATAAAAGTGTTCTAATACTGGGGTGAATGCATGCCTTAATTGCAAGCCATTTTGGGCCGCTTGAAGGTAAGTTTTTACTAATAAGATTAGTTATTGTAAGTGTAACATTAAATGCAATAGTGCGCCAAATGCCCCTAAATGTTCGCTAAACAATGATGTGTCTGTCATTCAAAAGCTTGTCAAATTCTCAAGCACTTCGACAATGTTATTTCCACCTTTTGCGAAAACGTTGTTGAAGTGGCACAAAATGGCTTCCAATTATGACGTTCAATCACTCCTTGATTAAAGTGATACGGATTAGAATAGTATGTATTTCTAAGAATTTTTGAATATTGTATTATTTCAGATTTTAATCACTAGGTAACTTTTTGATGGCTACGTTCATTATGAGTACTGCTAAAGAATTTTTCGAAAGTTGAAAATTCACATGAAATAAAAATGAAGCTGAGATATAGACAAAGAAAACCCTGACATTCCTACTTATGACATTTACTAATTTTGACAGATATTTCTATTCTCCATAGGACATCAAAGGGAGTGAACATATACATCAATGTGTCACCCCACAAAACTCACTCTGTATTTCACAATTTACTAATTATGAACCAAAAATATATTGTTTGTTCTTCTCTAAGGTCATATATGAAGACTTTCAAATTTCCAACAATTGGCCGTTTTTTTGTTTTTCGTTGTATTATTGTATTACTCGTATATTTACATAAACTGGGCCAACCTAAAATAAACTTCCTTTCACAACGACGTTTTGCAGGTAATTTGTGTCCCTTTTCTTTAGCCTGCAAAGTACATCTGAATAAACACAATTTCTTATCATATTGAATAATAAATTACAATTCTTGACAAAAATTATTTTAACATACATCAATGTACATCATAAAACACACACACACACACACACAAACACACACACACACACACACACACACACACACACACACACACACACACACACACACACACACACACACACACACACACACACACACACACACACACACACACACACACACACACACACACACACACACACACACACACACACACACACACACACACACACACACACACACACACACACACACACACACACACACACACACACACACACACACACACACACACACACACACACACACACACACACACACACACACACACACACACACACACACACACATACATCCCTCCCCCACACACACTCCCCATACACACAAAGTACATAAAGTATAGTTATTTCAACACATGCACAAAAAAGTATACCCAAGAAATAGACATCCGACCCGTTTACACAATGTGTCACTATTAAAGCAGGAACTCATACCCGTCTGGAGTACCCGCTTTACCACACCTTTGTCAGTGAGGTTCATGTTGCTCTAACTTTAGTTTTTGGTGTAGTGTTTTGTAGATCTTTGTTTGCTTTTTTCTTTTAGCTATTGTATGAAAAGGGTAATTAGAAGCCGTAAATTTAAGAAGGTGATTGCCATGTATGTTCTTCGAATTGTGGCTTGTGATTACCTCTTTGATATATTTACATGAACGTAAAATCAGAATCACGAGACCTTGCTTTGTGCTTAGCTCCTTGCTTACATAATACGTACTATTAGTGACAAACTGTTTTAATATAATTATATATTAGTAGGATACATCAAAGTTGTTAATTTCTTATCTAGAGTTTGATTCTATTTGTTGATCTTTTTGACGCAAACAACTCACGTGATTTAAAATAAATATAGGCATAACAATGTCAAAAGTTCATACCATCGTCCAGTATTTCAAAGAACGCTATCCACTGAATGCTTGTTCTTCAGTAAACCGATTTCGTAGACAAATCAGTTGATATTCTGCAGACAAAATATAAAAAAAAACAGCACATGAACATGTCGGGAATATTCAATGATTGCTTTTCTTGGAGCGGTTCGTGTTGGTAAAACGTCTATCTTACACATATTTATGTTCGAAACTTTTCAGGAGACATACATGGAAACATTCTGGAAAAAGAGCATATCCGACAAGGAGAAGCAGTTGTTGCCTTGAACTGGGCTTGTAGTGAAAACCTTCGCGAATGTTTTATCGAAACTTCTGCAAAGAGCAGCTTAGGCGTAGAAGATGCATTTTCCCTTCTGCTGGGACAATTCTTAAGAAAAAGACATGAACGCAAAGGTCCACTCAAGCTTCATTTTCTTTGCTTACATAAACTGAAATTACAAAATGATCTCAAATGCAGAGAATCAATGCGCATAAAGAAAGATCGCAAATCAAAATTGTTAGGAAAAGAAAAGTCAAACGGAACATCGAGCCTACTGTTTTGTGACGGTAAATATAACAGTAAAAATAATGAAACGTCAAAAGATACAAAGAAGAAAGAAAAACGTATGGATGTCAACGAAAAATTAAAACGAAGCAAAGCAGTTGGTGCTATGTGGTATATACATGTGTAACTACGTAGTTCTGACAGCCTGTTTTACATTGGTTTCAAATAAACGGAAATAACTGTGATAGGTTTATCAATTTTGCCCTTTTCTACAATATTCTAATGGGCAGTCTGGTATTTAATTTTTGAATTTTTTGTTGCTTTGTCATTGGAAGAGTTTGAAGATGCAAAAAAGGTAATCTGAATCCGTATAATGTAGCAGTTTTTACATTGGCTTCAAATAAACGCTTGAGGCAACCAGTGGTAATACATAGTGGACATTTAAAAAAACACATGAAACATCGGACACACGACCCGGTACGAACACAAGCAAAACAACACAGACAACTAAAACTGTGAGTGAAAGGTGATATATCTACTGGCAGCATAATTGAGGGTTTAGAGCCCAAAATGTATTCATTTGTTAATTACTTAGATTGTTTTTTAAAACAAAATTATTAAATAATACTACATCTACAACTTCAATCTCATTAAATTCGAAATATGTGAATGTGCGGTCAATCAAGAAGTCCTCTATATTAACAGTTGTATAGTTGATTACGCACACACTCAAATACGTGAATAGTGCAACGTGGGGTGAATACAAGATATACAACATAACAGTTTCAAAGTATCTATCAGTGAATCACTACTAACATAACTAGGGATTGAATGGCAAAACAAAAATGATTAAGATTGTGTTCTTCAAAAACAAAACAAATAATATTAACCCTAAAATGTCAATCTCATCCAAAGCAATTTGAATATTATACATAATCTATTTAATCTTCTTGGCACAAAGGTTGTCATATGCATAAAGGTGTTCTAATACTGGGGTGAATGCATGCCTTAATTGGAAGCCATTTTGGGCCGCTTGAAGGTAAGTTTTTACTCATAGCTTTAGTTATTGTAAGTATGACATTAAATGCAATAGTTCGCCAAATGCCCCTAAATGTCCGCTAAACAACGATGTGTCCGTCGTTCAAAAGCTTGTCAAATTCTCAAGCACTTCGACAATGTTATTTCCACCTTTTGCGAAAACGTTGTTGAAGTGGCACAAAATGGCTTCCAATTATGACGTTCAATCACTCCTTGATTAAAGTGATACGGATTAGAATAGTATGTATTTCTAAGAATTTTTTAATATTGTATTATTTCAGATTTTAATCACTAGGTAACTTTTTGATGGCTACGTTCATTATGAGTACTGCTAAAGAATTTTTCGAAAGTTGAAAATTCACATGAAATAAAAATGAAGCTGAGATATAGGCAAAGAAAACCCTTACATTCCTACTTATGAAATTTACTAATTTTGACTGATATTTCTATTCTCCATAGGACCTCAAAGGGAGTGAACATATACATCAATGTGTCAACCCACACAACTCACTCTGTATTTCACAATTTACTAATTATGAATGAAAAATATATTGTTTGTCCCTGGTAAACTTTTATTTAACATTTGGCTGGAAAGGGCACTAGTTTGGCCTTTATTCTTCTCTAAGGTCATATATGAAGACTTTCAAATTTCCAACAATTGGCCGTTTTTTTGCTTTTCGTTGTATTATTGTATTACACGTATATTTACATAAACTGGGCCAACCTAAAATAAACTTGCTTTCACAACGACGTTTTGCAGATAATTTGTGTCCTATTTCTTTAGCCTGCAAAGTACATCTGAATAAACACAAGTTCTTATCATATTGAATAATAAATTACAATTCTTGACAAAAATTATTTTAACATACATCAATGTACATCATAAAACACACACACACACACACACACACACACACACACACACACACACACACACACACACACACACACACACACACACACACACACACACACACACACACACACACACACACATACACACACACACACACAGTGCATAACAGATATATATCTCATCTCATGCACAAAAAAGTCTACCCGACATACATACATCCCAACTCGTATACACACTGCGGCACTATTAAGGCAGGAACTGTTACCCCGCTGGAGTACCTGCGTTCCCACACTTTTGTCAGTGGAGTTCATGTTGCTCAAACTTTAGTTTTTTGTGTAGTGTTTTGTAGATCTTTGTTTGCTTTTTTGTTTTAGCTATTGTATGAAAAGTTTGAAGAAACCATAGGGTAATCAGAAGCCGTAAATTTAAGAAGGTGATTGCCATGTATGTTCTTCGAATTGTGGCTTGTGATTACCTCTTTGATATCTTTTCATGAACGCAAATCGAATCACGAGACCTTAATTTGTACTTAGCTTCTTGCTTACATAATATGCACTATTAGTGACAAACAGTTTTAATATAATTATATATTAGTAGGATACATCAAAGTTGTTTATTTCTTATCTAGAATTTGATTCCATTTTTTTTAATCTTTGTGACGCAAGCCACTCACGTGATTTAATATAAATATAGGCATAACAATGTCAAAAGCTCATATCATCGTCCAGGATTTCAAGGAACGCTATCCACTGAATGCTTGTTCTTCAGTAAACCGATTTCGTGGACAAATCAGTTGATATTATGCAGACAAAATAAAAAAACAGCACATGAACATGTACGAATATCCATTGATTGCTTTTCTTGGAGCGGGTCGTGTTGGTAAAACGTCTATCCTACACATATTTATGTTCGGAACTTTTCAGGAGACATACATGGAAACATTCTGGAAAAAGAGCATATCCGCCAAGGAGAAGCATTTGTTGTCTTGAACTGGGCTTGTAGTGAAAACCATTCGCGAATGTTTTGTCGAAACTTCTGCAAGGAGCAGCCTAGGCGTAGAAGATGCATTTTCCCTTCTGCTGGGACAATTCTTAAGAAAAAGACATGAACGCAAAGGTCCACTCAAGCTTCATTTTCTTAGCTTACATAAACTGAAATTACAAAATGATCTCAAATGCAGAGAATCAATGCGCATAAAGAAAAATCGCAAATCAAAATTGTCAGGAAAAGAAAAGTAAAACGGAACATCAAGCCTACCGTTTTGTGACGGTAAATATAACAGTAAAAATAACGAAACGTCAAAAGATAAAAAGAAAAAAGAAAAAGGTATGGATGTCAACGAAAAATTAAAACGAAGCAAAGCAGTTGGTGCTATGTGGTATAGACATGTGTAACTACGTAGTTCTGACAGCCTGCTTTACATTGGTTTCAAATAAACGGAAATAGCTGTGATAGGTTTATCAATTTTGCCCTTTTCTACAATATTCTAATGGGCAGTCTGGTATTTGATTTTTGAATATTTTGTTGCTTTGTCAAAAGAAGAGTTTGAAGATGCAAAAGAGGGAATCTGAATCCGTATAATGTAGCAGTTTTTACATTGGCTTCAAATAAACGCTTGAGACAACCAGTGGTAATACATAGTGGACATTTAAAAAAACACATGAAACATCGAACACACGACCCGGTACGAACACAAGCAAAACAACACAGACAACTAAAACTGTGAGTGAAAGGTGATATATCTACTGGTAGCATAATTGGGGGTGTAGAGCCCAAAATGTATTCATTTGTGAATTGCTTAGATTGTTTTTAGAAAGAAATGATTAAATAATACTACGTCTACAACTTCAATCTCATTAAATTCGAAATATGTGAATTTGCGGTCAATCAAGAAGTCCTCTATATTAACAGTTTTATAGTTGATTACGCACACACTCAAAGACGTGAATAGTGCAACGTGGGGTGAATACAAGATATACAACATAACAGTTTCAAAGTATCTATCAGTGAATCACTATTACATAACTAGGGATTGAATGGCAAAACAAAAATGATTAAGATTGTGTTCTTCAAAAACAAAACAAATAATATTAACCCTAAAATGTCAATCTCATCCAAAGCAATTTGAATATTATACATAATCTATTTAATCTTCTTGGCACAAAGGTTGTCATATGCATAAAAGTGTTCTAATACTGGGGTGAATGCATGCCTTAATTGCAAGCCATTTTGGGCCGCTTGAAGGTAAGTTTTTACTAATAAGATTAGTTATTGTAAGTGTAACATTAAATGCAATAGTGCGCCAAATGCCCCTAAATGTTCGCTAAACAATGATGTGTCTGTCATTCAAAAGCTTGTCAAATTCTCAAGCACTTCGACAATGTTATTTCCACCTTTTGCGAAAACGTTGTTGAAGTGGCACAAAATGGCTTCCAATTATGACGTTCAATCACTCCTTGATTAAAGTGATACGGATTAGAATAGTATGTATTTCTAAGAATTTTTGAATATTGTATTATTTCAGATTTTAATCACTAGGTAACTTTTTGATGGCTACGTTCATTATGAGTACTGCTAAAGAATTTTTCGAAAGTTGAAAATTCACATGAAATAAAAATGAAGCTGAGATATAGACAAAGAAAACCCTGACATTCCTACTTATGACATTTACTAATTTTGACAGATATTTCTATTCTCCATAGGACATCAAAGGGAGTGAACATATACATCAATGTGTCACCCCACAAAACTCACTCTGTATTTCACAATTTACTAATTATGAACCAAAAATATATTGTTTGTTCTTCTCTAAGGTCATATATGAAGACTTTCAAATTTCCAACAATTGGCCGTTTTTTTGTTTTTCGTTGTATTATTGTATTACTCGTATATTTACATAAACTGGGCCAACCTAAAATAAACTTCCTTTCACAACGACGTTTTGCAGGTAATTTGTGTCCCTTTTCTTTAGCCTGCAAAGTACATCTGAATAAACACAATTTCTTATCATATTGAATAATAAATTACAATTCTTGACAAAAATTATTTTAACATACATCAATGTACATCATAAAACACACACACACACACACACAAACACACACACACACACACACACACACACACACACAACACACACACACACACACACACACACACACACACACACACACACACACACACACACACACACACACACACACACACACACACACACACACACACACACACACACACACACACACACACACACACACACACACACACACACACACACACACACACACACACACACACACACACACACACACACACACACACACACACACACACACAAAACATCCCTCCCCCACACACACTCCCCATACACACAAAGTACATAAAGTATAGTTATTTCAACACATGCACAAAAAAGTATACCCAAGAAATAGACATCCGACCCGTTTACACAATGTGTCACTATTAAAGCAGGAACTCATACCCGTCTGGAGTACCCGCTTTACCACACCTTTGTCAGTGAGGTTCATGTTGCTCTAACTTTAGTTTTTGGTGTAGTGTTTTGTAGATCTTTGTTTGCTTTTTTCTTTTAGCTATTGTATGAAAAGGGTAATTAGAAGCCGTAAATTTAAGAAGGTGATTGCCATGTATGTTCTTCGAATTGTGGCTTGTGATTACCTCTTTGATATATTTACATGAACGTAAAATCAGAATCACGAGACCTTGCTTTGTGCTTAGCTCCTTGCTTACATAATACGTACTATTAGTGACAAACTGTTTTAATATAATTATATATTAGTAGGATACATCAAAGTTGTTAATTTCTTATCTAGAGTTTGATTCTATTTGTTGATCTTTTTGACGCAAACAACTCACGTGATTTAAAATAAATATAGGCATAACAATGTCAAAAGTTCATACCATCGTCCAGTATTTCAAAGAACGCTATCCACTGAATGCTTGTTCTTCAGTAAACCGATTTCGTAGACAAATCAGTTGATATTCTGCAGACAAAATATAAAAAAAAACAGCACATGAACATGTCGGGAATATTCAATGATTGCTTTTCTTGGAGCGGTTCGTGTTGGTAAAACGTCTATCTTACACATATTTATGTTCGAAACTTTTCAGGAGACATACATGGAAACATTCTGGAAAAAGAGCATATCCGACAAGGAGAAGCAGTTGTTGCCTTGAACTGGGCTTGTAGTGAAAACCTTCGCGAATGTTTTATCGAAACTTCTGCAAAGAGCAGCTTAGGCGTAGAAGATGCATTTTCCCTTCTGCTGGGACAATTCTTAAGAAAAAGACATGAACGCAAAGGTCCACTCAAGCTTCATTTTCTTTGCTTACATAAACTGAAATTACAAAATGATCTCAAATGCAGAGAATCAATGCGCATAAAGAAAGATCGCAAATCAAAATTGTTAGGAAAAGAAAAGTCAAACGGAACATCGAGCCTACTGTTTTGTGACGGTAAATATAACAGTAAAAATAATGAAACGTCAAAAGATACAAAGAAGAAAGAAAAACGTATGGATGTCAACGAAAAATTAAAACGAAGCAAAGCAGTTGGTGCTATGTGGTATATACATGTGTAACTACGTAGTTCTGACAGCCTGTTTTACATTGGTTTCAAATAAACGGAAATAACTGTGATAGGTTTATCAATTTTGCCCTTTTCTACAATATTCTAATGGGCAGTCTGGTATTTAATTTTTGAATTTTTTGTTGCTTTGTCATTGGAAGAGTTTGAAGATGCAAAAAAGGTAATCTGAATCCGTATAATGTAGCAGTTTTTACATTGGCTTCAAATAAACGCTTGAGGCAACCAGTGGTAATACATAGTGGACATTTAAAAAAACACATGAAACATCGGACACACGACCCGGTACGAACACAAGCAAAACAACACAGACAACTAAAACTGTGAGTGAAAGGTGATATATCTACTGGCAGCATAATTGAGGGTTTAGAGCCCAAAATGTATTCATTTGTTAATTACTTAGATTGTTTTTTAAAACAAAATTATTAAATAATACTACATCTACAACTTCAATCTCATTAAATTCGAAATATGTGAATGTGCGGTCAATCAAGAAGTCCTCTATATTAACAGTTGTATAGTTGATTACGCACACACTCAAATACGTGAATAGTGCAACGTGGGGTGAATACAAGATATACAACATAACAGTTTCAAAGTATCTATCAGTGAATCACTACTAACATAACTAGGGATTGAATGGCAAAACAAAAATGATTAAGATTGTGTTCTTCAAAAACAAAACAAATAATATTAACCCTAAAATGTCAATCTCATCCAAAGCAATTTGAATATTATACATAATCTATTTAATCTTCTTGGCACAAAGGTTGTCATATGCATAAAGGTGTTCTAATACTGGGGTGAATGCATGCCTTAATTGGAAGCCATTTTGGGCCGCTTGAAGGTAAGTTTTTACTCATAGCTTTAGTTATTGTAAGTATGACATTAAATGCAATAGTTCGCCAAATGCCCCTAAATGTCCGCTAAACAACGATGTGTCCGTCGTTCAAAAGCTTGTCAAATTCTCAAGCACTTCGACAATGTTATTTCCACCTTTTGCGAAAACGTTGTTGAAGTGGCACAAAATGGCTTCCAATTATGACGTTCAATCACTCCTTGATTAAAGTGATACGGATTAGAATAGTATGTATTTCTAAGAATTTTTTAATATTGTATTATTTCAGATTTTAATCACTAGGTAACTTTTTGATGGCTACGTTCATTATGAGTACTGCTAAAGAATTTTTCGAAAGTTGAAAATTCACATGAAATAAAAATGAAGCTGAGATATAGGCAAAGAAAACCCTTACATTCCTACTTATGAAATTTACTAATTTTGACTGATATTTCTATTCTCCATAGGACCTCAAAGGGAGTGAACATATACATCAATGTGTCAACCCACACAACTCACTCTGTATTTCACAATTTACTAATTATGAATGAAAAATATATTGTTTGTCCCTGGTAAACTTTTATTTAACATTTGGCTGGAAAGGGCACTAGTTTGGCCTTTATTCTTCTCTAAGGTCATATATGAAGACTTTCAAATTTCCAACAATTGGCCGTTTTTTTGCTTTTCGTTGTATTATTGTATTACACGTATATTTACATAAACTGGGCCAACCTAAAATAAACTTGCTTTCACAACGACGTTTTGCAGATAATTTGTGTCCTATTTCTTTAGCCTGCAAAGTACATCTGAATAAACACAAGTTCTTATCATATTGAATAATAAATTACAATTCTTGACAAAAATTATTTTAACATACATCAATGTACATCATAAAACACACACACACACACACACACACACACACACACACACACACACACACACACACACACACACACACACACACACACACACACACACACACACACACATACACACACACACACACAGTGCATAACAGATATATATCTCATCTCATGCACAAAAAAGTCTACCCGACATACATACATCCCAACTCGTATACACACTGCGGCACTATTAAGGCAGGAACTGTTACCCCGCTGGAGTACCTGCGTTCCCACACTTTTGTCAGTGGAGTTCATGTTGCTCAAACTTTTGTTTTTTGTGTAGTGTTTTGTAGATCTTTGTTTGCTTTTTTGTTTTAGCTATTGTATGAAAAGTTTGAAGAAACCATAGGGTAATCAGAAGCCGTAAATTTAAGAAGGTGATTGCCATGTATGTTCTTCGAATTGTGGCTTGTGATTACCTCTTTGATATCTTTTCATGAACGCAAATCGAATCACGAGACCTTAATTTGTACTTAGCTTCTTGCTTACATAATATGCACTATTAGTGACAAACAGTTTTAATATAATTATATATTAGTAGGATACATCAAAGTTGTTTATTTCTTATCTAGAATTTGATTCCATTTTTTTTAATCTTTGTGACGCAAGCCACTCACGTGATTTAATATAAATATAGGCATAACAATGTCAAAAGCTCATATCATCGTCCAGGATTTCAAGGAACGCTATCCACTGAATGCTTGTTCTTCAGTAAACCGATTTCGTGGACAAATCAGTTGATATTATGCAGACAAAATAAAAAAACAGCACATGAACATGTACGAATATCCATTGATTGCTTTTCTTGGAGCGGGTCGTGTTGGTAAAACGTCTATCCTACACATATTTATGTTCGGAACTTTTCAGGAGACATACATGGAAACATTCTGGAAAAAGAGCATATCCGCCAAGGAGAAGCATTTGTTGTCTTGAACTGGGCTTGTAGTGAAAACCATTCGCGAATGTTTTGTCGAAACTTCTGCAAGGAGCAGCCTAGGCGTAGAAGATGCATTTTCCCTTCTGCTGGGACAATTCTTAAGAAAAAGACATGAACGCAAAGGTCCACTCAAGCTTCATTTTCTTAGCTTACATAAACTGAAATTACAAAATGATCTCAAATGCAGAGAATCAATGCGCATAAAGAAAAATCGCAAATCAAAATTGTCAGGAAAAGAAAAGTAAAACGGAACATCAAGCCTACCGTTTTGTGACGGTAAATATAACAGTAAAAATAACGAAACGTCAAAAGATAAAAAGAAAAAAGAAAAAGGTATGGATGTCAACGAAAAATTAAAACGAAGCAAAGCAGTTGGTGCTATGTGGTATAGACATGTGTAACTACGTAGTTCTGACAGCCTGCTTTACATTGGTTTCAAATAAACGGAAATAGCTGTGATAGGTTTATCAATTTTGCCCTTTTCTACAATATTCTAATGGGCAGTCTGGTATTTGATTTTTGAATATTTTGTTGCTTTGTCAAAAGAAGAGTTTGAAGATGCAAAAGAGGGAATCTGAATCCGTATAATGTAGCAGTTTTTACATTGGCTTCAAATAAACGCTTGAGACAACCAGTGGTAATACATAGTGGACATTTAAAAAAACACATGAAACATCGAACACACGACCCGGTACGAACACAAGCAAAACAACACAGACAACTAAAACTGTGAGTGAAAGGTGATATATCTACTGGTAGCATAATTGGGGGTGTAGAGCCCAAAATGTATTCATTTGTGAATTGCTTAGATTGTTTTTAGAAAGAAATGATTAAATAATACTACGTCTACAACTTCAATCTCATTAAATTCGAAATATGTGAATTTGCGGTCAATCAAGAAGTCCTCTATATTAACAGTTTTATAGTTGATTACGCACACACTCAAAGACGTGAATAGTGCAACGTGGGGTGAATACAAGATATACAACATAACAGTTTCAAAGTATCTATCAGTGAATCACTATTACATAACTAGGGATTGAATGGCAAAACAAAAATGATTAAGATTGTGTTCTTTAAAAACAAAACAAATAATATTAACCCTAAAATGTCAATCTCATCCAAAGCAATTTGAATATTATACATAATCTATTTAATCTTCTTGGCACAAAGGTTGTCATATGCATAAAAGTGTTCTAATACTGGGGTGAATGCATGCCTTAATTGCAAGCCATTTTGGGCCGCTTGAAGGTAAGTTTTTACTAATAAGATTAGTTATTGTAAGTGTAACATTAAATGCAATAGTGCGCCAAATGCCCCTAAATGTTCGCTAAACAATGATGTGTCTGTCATTCAAAAGCTTGTCAAATTCTCAAGCACTTCGACAATGTTATTTCCACCTTTTGCGAAAACGTTGTTGAAGTGGCACAAAATGGCTTCCAATTATGACGTTCAATCACTCCTTGATTAAAGTGATACGGATTAGAATAGTATGTATTTCTAAGAATTTTTGAATATTGTATTATTTCAGATTTTAATCACTAGGTAACTTTTTGATGGCTGCGTTCATTATGAGTACTGCTAAAGAATTTTTCGAAAGTTGAAAATTCACATGAAATAAAAATGAAGCTGAGATATAGACAAAGAAAACCCTGACATTCCTACTTATGACATTTACTAATTTTGACAGATATTTCTATTCTCCATAGGACATCAAAGGGAGTGAACATATACATCAATGTGTCACCCCACAAAACTCACTCTGTATTTCACAATTTACTAATTATGAACCAAAAATATATTGTTTGTTCTTCTCTAAGGTCATATATGAAGACTTTCAAATTTCCAACAATTGGCCGTTTTTTTGTTTTTCGTTGTATTATTGTATTACTCGTATATTTACATAAACTGGGCCAACCTAAAATAAACTTGCTTTCACAACGACGTTTTGCAGGTAATTTGTGTCCCTTTTCTTTAGCCTGCAAAGTACATCTGAATAAACACAATTTCTTATCATATTGAATAATAAATTACAATTCTTGACAAAAATTATTTTAACATACATCAATGTACATCATAAAACACACACACACACACACACAAACACACACACACACACACACACACACACACACACACACACACACACACACACACACACACACACACACACACACACACACACACACACACACACACACACACACACACACACACACACACACACACACACACACACACACACACACACACACACACACACACACACACACACACACACACACACACACACACACACACACACACACACACACACACACACACACACACACACACACACACACACACATACATCCCTCCCCCACACACACTCCCCATACACACAAAGTACATAAAGTATAGTTATTTCAACACATGCACAAAAAAGTATACCCAAGAAATAGACATCCGACCCGTTTACACAATGTGTCACTATTAAAGCAGGAACTCATACCCGTCTGGAGTACCCGCTTTACCACACCTTTGTCAGTGAGGTTCATGTTGCTCTAACTTTAGTTTTTGGTGTAGTGTTTTGTAGATCTTTGTTTGCTTTTTTCTTTTAGCTATTGTATGAAAAGGGTAATTAGAAGCCGTAAATTTAAGAAGGTGATTGCCATGTATGTTCTTCGAATTGTGGCTTGTGATTACCTCTTTGATATATTTACATGAACGTAAAATCAGAATCACGAGACCTTGCTTTGTGCTTAGCTCCTTGCTTACATAATACGTACTATTAGTGACAAACTGTTTTAATATAATTATATATTAGTAGGATACATCAAAGTTGTTAATTTCTTATCTAGAGTTTGATTCTATTTGTTGATCTTTTTGACGCAAACAACTCACGTGATTTAAAATAAATATAGGCATAACAATGTCAAAAGTTCATACCATCGTCCAGTATTTCAAAGAACGCTATCCACTGAATGCTTGTTCTTCAGTAAACCGATTTCGTAGACAAATCAGTTGATATTCTGCAGACAAAATATAAAAAAAAACAGCACATGAACATGTCGGGAATATTCAATGATTGCTTTTCTTGGAGCGGTTCGTGTTGGTAAAACGTCTATCTTACACATATTTATGTTCGAAACTTTTCAGGAGACATACATGGAAACATTCTGGAAAAAGAGCATATCCGACAAGGAGAAGCAGTTGTTGCCTTGAACTGGGCTTGTAGTGAAAACCTTCGCGAATGTTTTATCGAAACTTCTGCAAAGAGCAGCTTAGGCGTAGAAGATGCATTTTCCCTTCTGCTGGGACAATTCTTAAGAAAAAGACATGAACGCAAAGGTCCACTCAAGCTTCATTTTCTTTGCTTACATAAACTGAAATTACAAAATGATCTCAAATGCAGAGAATCAATGCGCATAAAGAAAGATCGCAAATCAAAATTGTTAGGAAAAGAAAAGTCAAACGGAACATCGAGCCTACTGTTTTGTGACGGTAAATATAACAGTAAAAATAATGAAACGTCAAAAGATACAAAGAAGAAAGAAAAACGTATGGATGTCAACGAAAAATTAAAACGAAGCAAAGCAGTTGGTGCTATGTGGTATATACATGTGTAACTACGTAGTTCTGACAGCCTGTTTTACATTGGTTTCAAATAAACGGAAATAACTGTGATAGGTTTATCAATTTTGCCCTTTTCTACAATATTCTAATGGGCAGTCTGGTATTTAATTTTTGAATTTTTTGTTGCTTTGTCATTGGAAGAGTTTGAAGATGCAAAAAAGGTAATCTGAATCCGTATAATGTAGCAGTTTTTACATTGGCTTCAAATAAACGCTTGAGGCAACCAGTGGTAATACATAGTGGACATTTAAAAAAACACATGAAACATCGGACACACGACCCGGTACGAACACAAGCAAAACAACACAGACAACTAAAACTGTGAGTGAAAGGTGATATATCTACTGGCAGCATAATTGAGGGTTTAGAGCCCAAAATGTATTCATTTGTTAATTACTTAGATTGTTTTTTAAAACAAAATTATTAAATAATACTACATCTACAACTTCAATCTCATTAAATTCGAAATATGTGAATGTGCGGTCAATCAAGAAGTCCTCTATATTAACAGTTGTATAGTTGATTACGCACACACTCAAATACGTGAATAGTGCAACGTGGGGTGAATACAAGATATACAACATAACAGTTTCAAAGTATCTATCAGTGAATCACTACTAACATAACTAGGGATTGAATGGCAAAACAAAAATGATTAAGATTGTGTTCTTCAAAAACAAAACAAATAATATTAACCCTAAAATGTCAATCTCATCCAAAGCAATTTGAATATTATACATAATCTATTTAATCTTCTTGGCACAAAGGTTGTCATATGCATAAAGGTGTTCTAATACTGGGGTGAATGCATGCCTTAATTGGAAGCCATTTTGGGCCGCTTGAAGGTAAGTTTTTACTCATAGCTTTAGTTATTGTAAGTATGACATTAAATGCAATAGTTCGCCAAATGCCCCTAAATGTCCGCTAAACAACGATGTGTCCGTCGTTCAAAAGCTTGTCAAATTCTCAAGCACTTCGACAATGTTATTTCCACCTTTTGCGAAAACGTTGTTGAAGTGGCACAAAATGGCTTCCAATTATGACGTTCAATCACTCCTTGATTAAAGTGATACGGATTAGAATAGTATGTATTTCTAAGAATTTTTTAATATTGTATTATTTCAGATTTTAATCACTAGGTAACTTTTTGATGGCTACGTTCATTATGAGTACTGCTAAAGAATTTTTCGAAAGTTGAAAATTCACATGAAATAAAAATGAAGCTGAGATATAGGCAAAGAAAACCCTTACATTCCTACTTATGAAATTTACTAATTTTGACTGATATTTCTATTCTCCATAGGACCTCAAAGGGAGTGAACATATACATCAATGTGTCAACCCACACAACTCACTCTGTATTTCACAATTTACTAATTATGAATGAAAAATATATTGTTTGTCCCTGGTAAACTTTTATTTAACATTTGGCTGGAAAGGGCACTAGTTTGGCCTTTATTCTTCTCTAAGGTCATATATGAAGACTTTCAAATTTCCAACAATTGGCCGTTTTTTTGCTTTTCGTTGTATTATTGTATTACACGTATATTTACATAAACTGGGCCAACCTAAAATAAACTTGCTTTCACAACAACGTTTTGCAGATAATTTGTGTCCTATTTCTTTAGCCTGCAAAGTACATCTGAATAAACACAAGTTCTTATCATATTGAATAATAAATTACAATTCTTGACAAAAATTCTTTTAACATACATCAATGTACATCATAAAACACACACACACACACACACACACACACACACACACACACACACACACAGTGCATAACATATATATATCTCATCTCATGCACAAAAAAGTTTACCCGACATACATACATCCCAACTCGTATACACACTGCGGCACTATTAAGGCACTGTTACCCCGCTGGAGTACCTGCGTTCCCACACTTTTGTCAGTGGAGTTCATGTTGCTCAAACTTTAGTTTTTTGTGTAGTGTTTTGTAGATCTTTGTTTGCTTTTTTGTTTTAGCTATTGTATGAAAAGTTTGAAGAAACCAAAGGGTAATCAGAAGCCGTAAATTTAAGAAGGTGATTGCCATGTATGTTCTTCGAATTGTGGCTTGTGATTACCTCTTTGATATCTTTTCATGAACGCAAATCGAATCACGAGACCTTAATTTGTACTTAGCTTCTTGCTTACATAATATGCACTATTAGTGACAAACTGTTTTAATATAATTATATATTAGTAGGATACATCAAAGTTGTTTATTTCTTATCTAGAATTTGATTCCATTTTTTTTAATCTTTGTGACGCAAGCCACTCACGTGATTTAATATAAATATAGGCATAACAATGTCAAAAGCTCATATCATCGTCCAGGATTTCAAGGAACGCTATCCACTGAATGCTTGTTCTTCAGTAAACCGATTTCGTGGACAAATCAGTTGATATTATGCAGACAAAATAAAAAAACAGCACATGAACATGTACGAATATCCATTGATTGCTTTTCTTGGAGCGGGTCGTGTTGGTAAAACGTCTATCCTACACATATTTATGTTCGGAACTTTTCAGGAGACATACATGGAAACATTCTGGAAAAAGAGCATATCCGCCAAGGAGAAGCATTTGTTGTCTTGAACTGGGCTTGTAGTGAAAACCATTCGCGAATGTTTTGTCGAAACTTCTGCAAGGAGCAGCCTAGGCGTAGAAGATGCATTTTCCCTTCTGCTGGGACAATTCTTAAGAAAAAGACATGAACGCAAAGGTCCACTCAAGCTTCATTTTCTTAGCTTACATAAACTGAAATTACAAAATGATCTCAAATGCAGAGAATCAATGCGCATAAAGAAAAATCGCAAATCAAAATTGTCAGGAAAAGAAAAGTAAAACGGAACATCAAGCCTACCGTTTTGTGACGGTAAATATAACAGTAAAAATAACGAAACGTCAAAATATAAAAAGAAAAAAGAAAAAGGTATGGATGTCAACGAAAAATTAAAACGAAGCAAAGCAGTTGGTGCTATGTGGTATAGACATGTGTAACTACGTAGTTCTGACAGCCTGTTTTACATTGGTTTCAAATAAACGGAAATAGCTGTGATAGGTTTATCAATTTTGCCCTTTTCTACAATATTCTAATGGGCAGTCTGGTATTTGATTTTTGAATATTTTGTTGCTTTGTCAAAAGAAGAGTTTGAAGATGCAAAAGAGGGAATCTGAATCCGTATAATGTAGCAGTTTTTACATTGGCTTCAAATAAACGCTTGAGACAACCAGTGGTAATACATAGTGGACATTTAAAAAAACACATGAAACATCGAACACACGACACGGTACGAACACAAGCAAAACAACACAGACAACTAAAACTGTGAGTGAAAGGTGATATATCTACTGGTAGCATAATTGGGGGTGTAGAGCCCAAAATGTATTCATTTGTGAATTGCTTAGATTGTTTTTAGAAAGAAATGATTAAATAATACTACGTCTACAACTTCAATCTCATTAAATTCGAAATATGTGAATTTGCGGTCAATCAAGAAGTCCTCTATATTAACAGTTTTATAGTTGATTACGCACACACTCAAACACGTGAATAGTGCAACGTGGGGTGAATACAAGATATACAACATAACAGTTTCAAAGTATCTATCAGTGAATCACTATTACATAACTAGGGATTGAATGGCAAAACAAAAATGATTAAGATTGTGTTCTTCAAAAACAAAACAAATACTATTAACCCTAAAATGTCAATCTCATCCAAAGCAATTTGAATATTATACATAATCTATTTAATCTTCTTGGCACAAAGGTTGTCATATGCATAAAAGTGTTCTAATACTGGGGTGAATGCATGCCTTAATTGGAAGCCATTTTGGGCCGCTTGAAGGTAAGTTTTTACTAATAGGATTAGTTATTGTAAGTGTAACATTAAATGCAATAGTGCGCCAAATGCCCCTAAATGTTCGCTAAACAATGATGTGTCTGTCATTCAAAAGCTTGTCAAATTCTCAAGCACTTCGACAATGTTATTTCCACCTTTTGCGAAAACGTTGTTGAAGTGGCACAACATGGCTTCCAATTATGACGTTCAATCACTCCTTGATTAAAGTGATACGGATTAGAATAGTATGTATTTCTAAGAATTTTTGAATATTGTATTATTTCAGATTTTAATCACTAGGTAACTTTTTGATGGCTACGTTCATTATGAGTACTGCTAAAGAATTTTTCGAAAGTTGAAAATTCACATGAAATAAAAATGAAGCTGAGATATAGACAAAGAAAACCCTGACATTCCTACTTATGACATTTACTAATTTTGACAGATATTTCTATTCTCCATAGGACCTCAAAGGGAGTGAACATATACATCAATGTGTCACCCCACAAAACTCACTCTGTATTTCACAATTTACTAATTATGAACCAAAAATATATTGTTTGTCCCTGGTAAACTTTTATTTAACATTTGGCTGGAAACGTCAATAGTTTGGCCTTTATTCTTCTCTAAGGTCATATATGAAGACTTTCAAATTTCCAACAATTGGCCGTTTTTTTGTTTTTCGTTGTAATATTGTATTACTCGTATATTTACATAAACTGGGCCAACCTAAAATAAACTTGCTTTCACAACGACGTTTTGCAGGTAATTTGTGTCCCTTTTCTTTAGCCTGCAAAGTACATCTGAATAAACACAATTTCTTATCATATTTAATAATAAATTACAATTCTTGACAAAAATTATTTTAACATACATCAATGTATATCATAAAACACACACACACACACACACACACACACACACACACACACACACACACACACACACACACACACACACACACACACACACACACACACACACACACACACACACACACACACACAGTACATAGCAGATATATATCTCAACTCATGCACAAAAAAGTCTACCCAACATATATACATCCCAACTCGTATGCACACTGCGGCACTATTAAAGCAGGAACTGTTACCCCGCTGGAGTACCTGCGTTCCCACACTTTTGTCAGTGGAGTTCATGTTGCTCAAACTTTAGTTTTTTGTGTAGTGTTTTGTAGATCTTTGTTTGCTTTTTTGTTTTAGCTATTGTATGAAAAGTTTGAAGAAACCAAAGGGTAATCAGAAGCCGTAAATTTAAGAAGGTGATTGCCATGTATGTTCTTCGAATTGTGGCTTGTGATTACCTCTTTGATATTTTTTCATGAACGCAAATCGAATCACGAGACCTTAATTTGTACTTAGCTTCTTGCTTACATAATATGCACTATTAGTGACAAACTGTTTTAATATAATTATATATTAGTAGGATACATCAAAGTTGTTTATTTCTTATCTAGAATTTGATTCCATTTTTTTTAATCTTTGTGACGCAAGCCACTCACGTGATTTAATATAAATATAGGCATAACAATGTCAAAAGCTCATATCATCGTCCAGGATTTCAAGGAACGCTATCCACTGAATGCTTGTTCTTCAGTAAACCGATTTCGTAGACAAATCAGTTGATATTATGCAGACAAAATAAAAAAAACAGCACATGAACATGTACGAATATCCATTGATTGCTTTTCTTGGAGCGGTTCGTGTTGGTAAAACGTCTATCCTACACACATTTATGTTCGGAACTTTTCAGGAGACATACATGGAAACATTCTGGAAAAAGAGCATATCCGCCAAGGAGAAGCATTTGTTGTCTTGAACTGGGCTTGTAGTGAAAACCTTCGCGAATGTTTTGTCGAAACTTCTGCAAGGAGCAGCCTAGGCGTAGAAGATGCATTTTCCCTTCTGCTGGGACAATTCTTAAGAAAAAGACATGAACACAAAGGTCCACTCAAGCTTCATTTTCTTAGCTTACATAAACTGAAATTACAAAATTATCTCAAATGCAGAGAATCAATGCGCATAAAGAAAAATCGCAAATCAAAATTGTCAGGAAAAGAAAAGTAAAACGGAACATCAAGCCTACCGTTTTGTGACGGTAAATATAACAGTAAAAATAACGAAACGTCAAAAGATAAAAAGAAAAAAGAAAAAGGTATGGATGTCAACGAAAAATTAAAACGAAGCAAAGCAGTTGGTGCTATGTGGTATAGACATGTGTAACTACGTAGTTCTGACAGCCTGTTTTACAATGGTTTCAAATAAACAGAAATAGCTGTGATAGGTTTATCAATTTTGCCCTTTTCTACAATATTCTAATGGGAAGTCTGGTATTTGATTTTTGAATATTTTGTTGCTTTGTCAAAAGAAGAGTTTGAAGATGCAAAAGAGGTAATCTGAATCCGTATAATGTAGCAGTTTTTACATTGGCTTCAAATAAACGCTTGAGACAACCAGTGGTAATACATAGTGGACATTTAAAAAAACACATGAAACATCGAACACACGACCCGGTACGAACACAAGCAAAACAACACAGACAACTAAAACTGTGAGTGAAAGGTGATATATCTACTGGTAGCATAATTGGGGGTATAGAGCCCAAAATGTATTCATTTGTGAATTGCTTAGATTGTTTTTAGAAAGAAATGATTAAATAATACTACATCTACAACTTCAATCTCATTAAATTCGAAATATGTGAATTTGCGGTCAATCAAGAAGTCCTCTATATTAACAGTTTTATAGTTGATTACGCACACACTCAAACACGTGAATAGTGCAACGTGGGGTGAATACAAGATATACAACATAACAGTTTCAAAGTATCTATCAGTGAATCACTATTATATAACTAGGGATTGAATGGCAAAACAAAAATGATTAAGATTGTGTTCTTCAAAAACAAAACAAATACTATTAACCCTAAAATATCAATCTCATCCAAAGCAATTTGAATATTATACATAATCTATTTAATCTTCTTGGCACAAAGGTTGTCATATGCATAAAAGTGTTCTAATACTGGGGTGAATGCATGCCTTAATTGGAAGCCATTTTGGGCCGCTTGAAGGTAAGTTTTTACTAATAGGATTAGTTATTGTAAGTGTAACATTAAATGCAATAGTGCGCTAAATGCCCCTAAATGTTAGCTAAACAACGATGTGTCTGTCATTCAAAAGCTTGTCAAATTCTCAAGCACTTCGACAATGTTATTTCCACCTTTTGCGAAAACGTTGTTGAAGTGGCACAAAATGGCTTCCAATTATGACGTTCAATCACTCCTTGATTAAAGTGATACGGATTAGAATAGTATGTATTTCTAAGAATTTTTGAATATTGTATTATTTCAGATTTTAATCACTAGGTAACTTTTTGATGGCTACGTTCATTATGAGTACTGCTAAAGAATTTTTCGGAAGTTGAAAATTCACTTGAAATAAAAATGAAGCTGAGATATAGAGAAAGAAAACCCTGACATTCCTACTTATGACATTTACTAATTTTGACAGATATTTCTATTCTCCATAGGACCTCAAAGGGAGTGAACATATACATCAATGTGTCACCCCACACAACTCACTCTGTATTTCACAATTTACTAATTATGAATGAAAAATATATTGTTTGTCCCTGGTAAACTTTTATTTAACATTTGACTGGAAACGTCAATAGTTTGGCCTTTATTCTTCTCTAAGGTCATATATGAAGACTTTCAAATTTCCAACAATTGGCCGTTTTTTTGTTTTTCGTTGTATTATTGTATTACTCGTATATTTACATAAACTGGGCCAACCTAAAATAAACTTGCTTTCACAACGACGTTTTGCAGGTAATTTGTGTCCCATTTCTTTAGCCTGCAAAGTACATCTGAATAAACACAATTTCTTATCATATTGAATAATAAATTACAATTCTTGACAAAAATTATTTTAACATACATCAATGTATATCATAAAACACACACACACACACACACACACACACACACACATACATCCCTCCCCCACACACACTCCCCATACACACAAAGTACATAACGTATAGATATCTCAACACATGCACAAAAAAGTCTACCCAAGAAATAGACATCCCGACCCGCTTACACAATGTGTCACTATTAAAGCAGGAACTCTTACCCGTCTGGAGTACCCGCTTTACCACACCTTTGTCAGTGGGATTCATGTTGCTCTAACTTTAGTTTTTGGTGTAGTGTTTTGTAGATCTTTGTTTGCTTTTTTCTTTTAGCTATTGTATGAAAAGGGTAATTAGAAGCCGTAAATTTAAGAAGGTGATTGCCATGTATGTTCTTCGAATTGTGGGTTGTGATTACCTCTTTGATATATTTACATGAACGTAAATCAGAATCACGAGACCTTGCTTTGTGCTTAGCTCCTTGCTTACATAATACGTACTATTAGTGACAAACTGTTTTAATATAATTATATATTAGTAGGATACATCAAAGTTGTTAATTTCTTATCTAGAGTTTGATTCTATTTGTTGATCTTTTTGACGCAAACAACTCACGTGATTTAAAATAAATATAGGCATAACAATGTCAAAAGTTCATACCATCGTCCAGGATTTCAAAGAACGCTATCCACTGAATGTTTGTTCTTCAGTAAACCGATTTCGTAGACAAATCAGTTGATATTCTGCAGACAAAATATAAAAAAAAAACAGCACATGAACATGTCGGGAATATTCAATGATTGCTTTTCTTGGAGCGGTTCGTGTTGGTAAAACGTCTATCTTACACATATTTATGTTCGGAACTTTTCAGGAGACATACATGGAAACATTCTGGAAAAAGAGCATATCCGACAAGGAGAAGCAGTTGTTGCCTTGAACTGGGCTTGTAGTGAAAACCATCGCGAATGTTTTATCGAAACTTCTGCAAAGAGCAACTTAGGCGTAGAAGATGCATTTTCCCTTCTGCTGGGACAATTCTTAAGAAAAAGACATGAACGCAAAGGTCCACTCAAGCTTCATTTTCTTAGCTTACATAAACTGAAATTACAAAATGATCTCAAATGCAGAGAATCAATGCGCATAAAGAAAGATCGCAAATCAAAATTGTTAGGAAAAGAAAAGTCAAACGGAACATCGAGCCTACTGTTTTGTGACGGTAAATATAACAGAAAAAATAATGAAACGTCAAAAGATACAAAGAAAAAAGAAAAACGTATGGATGTCAACGAAAAATTAAAACGAAGCAAAGCAGTTGGTGTTATGTGGTATAGACATGTGTAACTACGTAGTTCTGACAGCCTGTTTTACATTGGTTTCAAATAAACGGAAATAGCTGTGATAGGTTTATCAATTTTGCCCTTTTCTACAATATTCTAATGGGCAGTCTGGTATTTAATTTTTGAATTTTTTGTTGCTTTGTCATTGGAAGAGTTTGAAGATGCAAAAGAGGTAATCTGAATCCGTATAATGTAGCAGTTTTTACATTGGCTTCAAATAAACGCTTGAGGCAACCAGTGGTAATACATAGTGGACATTTAAAAAAACACATGAAACATCGGACACACGACCCGGTACGAACACAAGCAAAACAACACAGACAACTAAAACTGTGAGTGAAAGGTGATATATCTACTGGCAGCATAATTGAGGGTTTAGAGCCCAAAATGTATTCATTTGTGAATTATTTTTTGTTTTTTAAAACAAAATGATTAAATAATACTACATCTACAACTTCAATCTCATTAAATTCGAAATATGTGAATTTGCGGTCAATCAAGAAGTCCTCTATATTAACAGTTGTATAGTTGATTACGCACACACTCAAATACGTGAATAGTGCAACGTGGGGTGAATACAAGATATACAACATAACAGTTTCAAAGTATCTATCAGTGAATCACTATTAACATAACTAGGGATTGAATGGCAAAACAAAAATGATTAAGATTGTGTTCTTCAAAAACAAAACAAATAATATTAACCCTAAAATGTCAATCTCATCCAAAGCAATTTGAATATTATACATAATCTATTTAATCTTCTTGGCACAAAGGTTGTCATATGCATAAAAGTGTTCTAATACTGGGGTGAATGGATGCCTTAATTGGAAGCCATTTTGGGCCGCTTGAAGGTAAGTTTTTACTAATAGGATTAGTTATTGTAAGTGTAACATTAAATGCAATAGTGCGCCAAATGCCCTTAAATGTTCGCTAAACAACGATCTGTCTGTCATTCAAAAGCTTGTCAAATTCTCAAGCACTTCGACAATGTTATTTCCACCTTTTGCGAAAACTTTGTTGAAGTGGCACAAAATGGCTTCCAATTATGACGTTCAATCACTCCTTGATTAAAGTGATACGGATTAGAATAGTATGTATTTCTAAGAATTTTTGAATATTGTATTATTTCAGATTTTAATCACTAGGTAACTTTTTGATGGCTACGTTCATTATGAGTACTGCTAAAGAATTTTTCGAAAGTTGAAAATTCACATGAAATAAAAATGAAGCTGAGATATAGACAAAGAAAACCCTGACATTCCTACTTATGACATTTACTAATTTTGACAGATATTTCTATTCTCCATAGGACCTCAAAGGGAGTGAACATATACATCAATGTGTCACCCCACACAACTCACTCTGTATTTCACAATTTACTAATTATGAATGAACAATATATTGTTTGTCCCTGGTAAACTTTTATTTAACATTTGGCTGGAAAGGGCACTAGTTTGGCCTTTATTCTTCTCTAAGGTCATATATGAAGACTTTCAAATTTCCAACAATTGGCCGTTTTTTTGTTTTTCGTTGTATTATTGTATTACACGTATATTTACATAAACTGGGCCAACCTAAAATAAACTTGCTTTCACAACGACGTTTTGCAGATAATTTGTGTCCTATTTCTTTAGCCTGCAAAGTACATCTGAATAAACACAAGTTCTTATCATATTGAATAATAAATTACAATTCTTGACAAAAATTCTTTTAACATACATCAATGTACATCATAAAACACACACACACACACACACACACACACACACACACACACACACACACACACACACACACACACACACACACACACACACACACACACACACACACACACACACACACACACACACACACACACACACACACACACACACACACACACACACACACACACACACACACACACACAGTGCATAGCAGATATATATCATATCTCATGCACAAAAAAGTCTACCCAACATATATACATCCCAACTCCTATACACACTGCGGCACTATTAAAGCAGGAACTGTTACCCCGCTGGAGTACCTGCGTTCCCACACTTTTGTCAGTGGAGTTCATGTTGCTCAAACTTTAGTTTTTTGTGTAGTGTTTTGTAGATCTTTGTTTGCTTTTTTGTTTTAGCTATTGTATGAAAAGGGTAATCAGAAGCCGTAAATTTAAGAAGGTGATTGCCATGTATGTTCTTACCTTCTTGCTTACATAATATGCACTATTAGTGACAAACTGTTTTAATATAATTATATATTAGTAGGATACATCAAAGTTTTTAATTTCTTATCTAGAATTTGATTCCATTTTTTTTTATCTTTTTGACGCAAGCAACTCACGTGATTTAATATAAATATAGGAATAACAATGTCAAAAGTTCATATCATCGTCCAGGATTTCAAGGAACGCTATCCACTGAATGCTTGTTCTTCAGTAAACTGATTTCGTAGACAAATCAGTTGATATTCTGCAGACAAAATAAAAAAAACAGCACATGTGCGAATATCCATTGATTACTTTTCTTGGAGCGGGTAGTGTTGGTAAAACGTCTATTCTACACACATTTATGTTCGGAACTTTTCAGCAGACATACATTGAAACATTCTGGATAAAGAACATATCCGCCAAGGAGAAGCATGTGTTGCCTTGAACTGTGCTTGTAGTGAAAACCTTCGCGAATGTTTTGTCGAAACTTCTGCAAAGAGTAACCTAGGTGTAGAAGATGCATTTTCCCTTCTGCTGGAACAATTCTTAAGGAAAAGACATGAACGCAAAGGTCCACTCACGCTTCATTTTCTTAGCTTACATAAACTGAAATTACAAAATGATCTCAAATGCAGAGAATCAATGCGCATAAAGAAAGATCGCAAATCAAAATTGTTAAGAGAAGAAAAGTCAAACAGAACATCGAGCGCACCGTTTTGTGGAGGTAAATATAACAGTAAAAATAATGAAACGTCAAAAGATACAAAGAAGAAAGAAAAACGTATGGATGTCAACGAAAGATTAAAACGAAGCAAAGCAGTTGGTGTTATACACATGTGTAGGTCGACGGACATTACAGCTGTTTTGGAATCACTGAAATCCATGAGAACGCGCATCAAATATTGGCTATAGCGAAAAGAGGGAAATTTTCTCTGATAAAGAACTACAAAGTATAACCATTTATATGTTTATGTCTGTATGTATATGAAATGTATGTGTTAATATTTTCCTTTACTCCTCTGAGGCAGCGATTTATATTCAAATTTATCAAAGGCAACATAATTACAGAAGCGAAAGCCTTTAATCTCAAATTCCGGTATATTGGTGGTGTCTGGAAATTAATCATTTACAATGTGTCAATTATGCTCAATTACTTACTATAAGACAAACAACACAACCTGCGTAACTTCTCGACATTCTCGGATTTCACACAAATTGCCATTTTTTTATCACATTTTATGACAAGACAGACGATTATGCCATTATCCATTTCCAACACCTTGATAGTAATATAATCCCTGTATATTGATGATGTTCTTTTCAATTATAATTAACATTTTGTTAATTGCACTCCATTACTTACAATAAGGGATACTGTTTCCTCTGCCTCATTTCTTGACATTTACCTCGGATATGACACAAATTGTCATTTTTCTAGCAAACTGTATGAGAAGACCGCCGATTTTGTAATTATTTTCAAATCCATCTGCTGACCGCATCATTTGCACCACATGCTTAATGGATCATTCCACCAATATGGTTAAAGGATTGTTGGGACAATAAAGTTAGTCTAACCTTGTCACAGTTTATGGTATACATCAAATAGAGTGAGTGGTCATGTATTTATGTGTTAGATTTTACAATTTTGTCTCTGTTTCTATGAGCTTTGTTCATTTTATTATTTATTTGTAAATATGGTTTATGCTTAATTTATTAAAGACAATATACGAAACAGCAAGTTGTCCTCTCTTTGCTTCTAGATTTGTATTAAGAAGATACCATTGAAGTAATGAGAAGCCGTAATTCAAAGGACAGACAATACAATAACCAAAATAAAAAAGACCACACAAATCATCACCAAAACACTACACATAAAACTAAGGACATAGGAACCCGATCCCCATTAAAACGGTTGTGATTATAAGCGCTCCGTGATGGTAAGCAATTCCTACTCCAATAAACAAGAGCATCTTCTGATATTAAAATGAACACCAGGTAGCGTAAATAAATGCAAATAACGACTAAAACATGTAACCCTACAACAGAAATAAGGGCTAGAACGAACAGAACATCGTTATTACGTGCAGTGGATATCAACACAAACTACTAAAAACCAGAAAGCATGCAACTAGATAACATTAACACCACGATCCCTATTAAAACCGCATAGACGCATATTCTGAGGTGGATGGTTGAGTTTTTGCTTTGGTAGAAGGAAAAATGTAATTTTCTGTGCTATATCCCACCTTATGGGGGTATTTCGACAATTTCAATAATTCAATGATGACATAGTGCTAGATTCATGGGAAAATAACTTTGAAATGATGTAATATTATTTCATAATTTTTCTATATTAACGTGAAAACAGTTCACAGTGTCACCAGGTATACAGGTATATGTACACACATCAACAACATTTATCTACATTTGTTTACATTGTATAGACTGTCAATGAATCTACCCGTATACCAAAACAGTTCACCACGCCTAAAATATATTCCAACAATGTCGACTCCACACAACAGAATGCAACGTACAAGCAATCCCACTCCACCCGAACGGTCAGATGTTAATAAAGCAAGAATGACTGGGTCTCAATTACCAGTAAAATCTTCATCTAATCTACAGTTAGTAGACGTTGATGTAAATAGAGGAACAGTCCTCGGTAATGCCACATTTTGTCTTATCAGAAACAGCGGTAAAACAGAACATCACTGTAGACATTGAATCGCTAATAACAGCAAAAACAGAAACTTCATAGTTAAACTAACGAAACTAGAGCGAGAGAACAAAGAGCTAATGACTAATCTAGACTCACTCGAACATTATGGACGAAGGAGCCTTATACGCTAAGTGGGCATCAGTGAATGTGGGTCTGACGAAGATACGAATGTAATCGTTCAGAAAATCATTTCTGATATCGACCCTGAATTATCGCCTATTGACATTGAGAGGTCACACAGGGTCGGAAAACGAGGCGATAGTAGAGGTTACAACCATACCTGATCAAGACAAATTAGTGTCAGACTTATAAACCGTATCGTGAAAAGATGGATTCCTAAGTGTAGAATACACTTTAAATCTTACTCAAAATACAAACATGTATACGTCAATGAGGACGTAACCCTCACACGGAATAAGATAACTTCTGAAAAGGAAAACAATTGCCCAACTTTGGAAATAATGGTAAAATCCTGATGAAAGACAAAGACAACATAATCTATGAAGCAAGCACAATGGTGACCTGGTAGAAGTTGCACAACAATTAGATCCGACCTATGAACTTAGATATAATAAACTTTGATTAAATAAAACTACATTGTATTGTCTGTTATTTAATTAATTACTTTCATCTAGCTGGCTGTTGTCATAATTTACATATCAAGCACGGGTAGATGCTCTAATAATGTTCTAATATATATTTACCGAAGAAAAAATAAAACAAATACCTAAAATATTTTGCATAATCCAAATGTGTTTTAAAATCTGTATTACCTGCATTCTAATGCATTTCTCACTTAAGCATATTAACTTGTGTTCAGTTTGTTCTCAATTTCTTTTCATAATCACATGATTTTACTATAACCAAATATCAGTAACATTCCAATTTCGGTCAAGGTTATCCTCGTTCTATCATATAGCTGTTCTTAGCACACCTTTATATTGGCGCAAGGTCACATATGTAAAACAGCATAACTGTAAGTACTATTGTATTCCCTTTTTTAATTTTTTTGGAATATGTGTATTAACACACGCACAGTCTCATATATAAACGTCTAAAGTGCAGCACAACAACATCAAAAATCTATCTATGCGTTTGAAAATTAAACCAAACAGAGTTAAAATTAGATCTTTGAGCAGACAATTTTTTGTTCTTCTCTCTTCACCATTGATACACTGCAACACCAATCGCTTAGCCTTATGTCCTGCGCCCTAGACCACTCGACCACATCCGCTATATAAAAATATAGCTTCAATAGTTGAAATGTTACCTTGTCTCGTAAGGAAAATCTAGATATAGATATAAGACTTGTGTCTAATCGTGTGTAGATGGTACATATATGTTTAATATTATAATTTGACAGCAATCTAACTCAGCAATTTTTAATATATTGTATAGGATGTTGAAGATTTAAGCTTACAGTCACAGGAAATAAAGTATATATGTATGTAATTATTTTCTCTGTCGTTTTTCAACATGTTTGTTTTAATCTCCAATGAAAGCAAAATAATTATATCAATCGAACAGACCTCACAGTACTTAGTCATTCATAAACATTAAATAGTCGGGGTCTCTCTGCAGTTTCCTATATATTTCAAGGAAAACATAAAGTTTAAAACGTTTCTTGTCGGGTCGCGTCATACTCGATAATCATGAAGTTTTCAGCATTTGAGGAAGAAAAGAATATAGTTTTTTTTTTCAATATGTAATATTCATATAATTTTGTTTCTACTTTTTCTTGAAACATTATTCAGGACAAAGTTTAATCCCCTTTACCAAATATTACTATATATAATCACAGAAAATTATGACATAGAGATTTACTTTTATGATTCAATCATAGAAGTTTGTGCGTAAAGAATTAGATGAGAATATTGAAATAACTTCTTATTAAAACTGCTTTTAAGTGTGGAAAACATAAGAGGGTCGGGATAGTAGGAGGTGGGAGGTGACCTTTCTATACAGGACGTCTTGATGCGGAGGAATATTTGACATGTGTGTGTGTGTGTGTGTGTGTGTGTGTGTGTGTGTGTGCGTGTTTGTGTGAGATAGTAATACTTTGTTGTACAGTATAGCTTAATATAATTAACTTTTTTCATTAGTTTGTTCTATTTTTGCTGTTGATTTACTTACTTCTACTTGCTTGTGTTTATCTGTTTGATTTAATTTATTTCTGTATTAGTTAATTTATTATATATTATTATTATTATTTAAAACCACATTGTTGTGTCTGATATTGATAATTTATTTCAGACATATAAAGGATATATTTGCTAGAAAAAGATCCACTCATTTGCCTCTAAGTTATATATATATGCTGGACATCAGGCTAAGCGATTGGTGCTGCAGTGTATCAATGGTGTGAGTTCAAATCCCATCGAGGGAAGAGCAAAAATGTGTCAGCTCAAAGATCTAATTATAACACTGTTTGGTTTAATTTTCAGACGTATATATATATTGTTCTTGCATTCAATTGGATTATAACTTAGTAAATAGGTAAAAAAAGCCTTTTATCCCCAAACTTATCACCTTGGTATATAAGCTTGGAACAACCCTATCATCAAACATTTGTTTCCCTAAATATAATATCAATTCACCCATTTGATTCAATATAATATTGAAAGAATAGAAGCCAAGTCAAACATATTTATCATGATGTTTTAGTATCATATAAATAAACACCTCCATATACCCCTTCCTATTTTCCCATGTTTATTGTCTACATATTACTTTGCTTAATTCGCATTGTAGTTTTGCATCTCACCTTTCACCAATTCATTTTGCACATTTTTAGGGTACTGCTCATGAATCGTGCTATTTTCTTGGTGCTACTTGATTTATTTACCGATTGCCTTTCTTCCCTATACATTCAAAACACTGGTATAACCTGATGGGTATCGAAATAGATCAATATAGAGAAAGCATCGGTAAGCATTACACTGTTGCACGCTCTGTGAAAACAGGTAAGCTGTTAAGCATTACAGATATTGCTTGTTTTAATCTACTCTTGTTGCATGGAACAAAACTTACACTATTATTAATACTAGTGCATTTCTTTTGCTAAGCAGCAGAGATCAGAAAATATACAAGCACGGTAAATAAATCACTAAGCGCTGTCCTGAAATACACAAGCTACTGGTGAAAACTAATGACGGCAGTAGTATATGGGGACGGAAAAGCCACATTTGTGGTGGAGCGATGTGGTGGAGCAACCGGAAGTCACGTGACCGGAAGTGACGTGACCGGAAGTCATGTCATTCCTGTGACCGGAAGAGGCTCTGTCCGGAAGTATGTTTTGCGCATGCCAGGTTTTTTCTCGCCTTTTTTTCTTAGTAGTAGAACACAATGTAGTACAGTAGTACCATGGCTACCGAAGTGACCGAAGGTCACGTGATCTCAACGTCGCCCGAGGAATTTTCCCATAATGCATCACTATACGTCATTATAAATTATCCCGATAGGTGGCGTTACTATCTCGTAACTTGGTAGCTTCGTAACCAAGATATTTCGTAGCTTATTGCGTAGCCTCTTCGTACCTTTTTGGTACCTCTTTCGTAACTTCGTACTTTTTTCGTAACTTGTAGCCCTTTCATTTTTCTATCGATCTATGGTACTTTCAAACCTCTCAGTGACGTCATCAATGAAAGGGCTACAAGTTACGAAAAAAGTACGAAGACGTTACGAAGAGGTTACGAAATAAGCTACGAAAGACCTTGGTTACGAAGTTACGAGATAGTAACGCCACCTATCTGGATAATTTATTATGACGTATAGTGATGCGTTATGGGAAAATGCCTCGTGCGACGTTGGGGTCAAGTGACCTTCGGTCACTTCCGGTAGCCATGGTACTACTGTACTACAATTTTATACTACTACTAAGAAACAAACGCGGGAAAAAACCGGGCATGCGCAGAACATTCTTCCGGTCAGGGCCTCTTCAGGTGACGTTAGTCTGAGCTCACTTCCGGTCGAAAGGCCCACTAGGGCGGATATTGCGCTAGTTCCGGTTGCGCATGCGCATAACATACTTCCGGATATTGCATATTCCGGTCATGTGACTTCCAATCACTATCGGTTGCTCCATCACATCGCTCCGCCACAAATGTGGCTTTATTCGTCCCCATATACTACTGACGGCATTTTTGTTCTTAAAGGCCTCAATTTTTTCATTGTTCTTTGCATTTTGTTAATTATATCGGGAATTGAAATTAATCCAGGCCCGTTCGATTCGGACAACTCTAATAGTTCTAGCAGTGATTTTGATAATATACCTGATGTAGGCGACCTTATGAACAATACATTTTCATTCCTTCATCTAAATATTCAAAGTATTGTATCTAAGATGCAGCTGAGTATTTTCATGATATACTGTCGTTCACTGAGAGCTGGTTAAGCGAAAATACATCTATCAACCAACAATGTTTGGAAATTCCCCATTATAAATTCCTCCCATTTCGACGAGATGTACAGGCATAATCTGATCAAGCAATATTAAGCATACTGTCCATTTCCCGTACTCAGTCCCGATAGCGGAATGCCGGGACGTCATTTTACGGCCAGGGGGAGTATGTAGTACAGTGGATTTATCATATTTTTTTTCAGTATAATGATTATTTTTATCAACAATTTATTTTTACAAATTAACGGATTATCATTAGCTGCTGAAATACATTTAAGGATTGATCGCAATTTTGGTTCGGTTCATGACGAAAAAAACTCAATCAGGTTGTACACACCGTGTAACCTGCGTAGCATTTTATTGAAATACCAGACAATTATATTGCTTTGGTCAAATTGGTTATATTTTAATTTACACAGCACACGTATTTTTGACATGTTCAAATTTGAGTTATCTTTCTTTTTAGATCTGAGAAAGTAGGTGGTGGTGTCATCTGATATGCTAAAAATACTGTATAATTAGACCTTATCTACATGTAGGTTGTCTTGAGTGTATATGGTTAGAAATAAAGTTAAATAATAAAAAAAAATATTTTACGGCACATTATATATCCCACCAACTAGTGATCTGCAAACCTGGAGAAATATTAAACATTCTATTGATCTAGCTCTAAATTGTAACTACGATATAATTGTGACAGGAGACTTCAATATTAATCAACTTAATAACACTATAAATGATAAGATTGGGTCACTACTTACTCAATTTAGTCTGCATCAACTTATATCTAAATGTACATATGTGACTGAGTACAGTTCATCATTATTGGATTTGATTCTCGTAAGTAACCCATTTAGTGTACTTTTCACAGACGTAGGTGCTCCACTGCTCGAACAGGTTATGTATCATTTACCTGTGATTGGCTTACTACAACATTCTAGTAAACCATCGACATCTTATAAAAGGAAAATATTTCTTTACGACAAGGGTGATTTTTGACTCGTACAGACGATGAATTACAGACGTTGACTGGGAGACTATGTTTGGACATGACAACGTAGACACAATAAATGTAGACATTATAGCAAAAACGATCACTGATTCGGAGAAGAGGGTAAAATGTATTGTAGATCTTGCAAATAATTCACCCATATTTCAAAATTTACAGTCATAATCTGATCAAGCAATATTAAGCATACTGTCCACTTCTCATACTCAGTCCTGATAGCGGAATGCCGGGACGTCATTTTACGGCCAGGGGGAGTATGTAGTACAGTGGATTTATCATATTTTTTTCAGTATAATGATTATTTTTATTAACAGTTTATTTTTACTAATTAACGGATTATCATTAGATGCTGAAATACATTTAAGGATTGATCGCAATGTTGGTTCAGTTCACGACGAAAAAACCTCAATGAGGTTGTACACACCGCGTAACCTGCGTAACATTTTATTGAATTACCAGACAATTATATTGCTTTGGTCAAATTGGTTATATTTTAATTTACACAGCACACGTATTTTTGACATGTTCCAATTTGAGTTATCTTTCTTTGTGCCATTACTTATGCTATTTTTTAACTGATGTATTTGCAGGGTCAAGTAAGCTAACTGTAAAGAAATCATTATTACTGTTGATTGTTAAATAACGGATCAGTAATAAAACCTACAACATCAGAAGGAATTATTTATTTATTTATCCACTCAACGATAAACACCAAGACTACACAGATAATACTATTCCTAAGAGATTTATAATGGTACAGAAAGATAGTCGACCATGGATTACTACAAGTATAAAAAAAACTCATACGAGGAAAAATTGAATCCATAAAAAAGCAAAACATACAAATTCTATAAACAATTGGGAAGAATATCATATAACCAGGAATAAATGCAATAATTTGATAAAAATGGCAAAGAACGATTATTTTTCTAAAATATCCGAACAAATTAAAGCAGAATCATGTGGTAGTAAAAATTAGTGGAATCTTGTTAAAAGACTGCTTGGTTCAAGTAAAATGTATTCTAGATAGGAAAACCTTAGAAAAGATTTATCTTACCTTCATTCGGCCGATTTAGGAATCTGCAGACGTCTTATGGGGTAATAAGACATTGTTATTGATAAATAAATTAGAAAATGTTCACTGGGGGAAATCGGTTAGTTTGTATTAATGGTATATATAAAGAGACTGGTTGGGAGACGCAACAGGCAAGACGGGAAGATCCCAAAAACAATATATATTATATTCTACCCTCTACTGTAAGATTATGGAACAGAGAATTGACGTCAATAAGAGATAGCAGGTCTCCTTCATATCTAAAGTCCTATTATAAGTCAAAATGTATAAAGAAATGTATTATTACTCAGGAACTCGAATTGGACAAATCATTCACATGAGATTACGAACTGCATGTAACTCTCTAAACCATCATCTATTCCTAAGAAATAGAGTAGATTAGCCCAACTTTAGTTCTCATCAAGGGGTCCCTGAAACTAATTCCATTATCTTTTTTATTGTCCTAGATTCAATGATTCGAGAAATCGGTATATCGAATCAATTGATATTCCTATGAACTTGACAGTTGACCGTTTACTTTTTGGATCACCTGACCTCACAGACGATCAAAATAACAGTTTATTTTTAAATGTACAAAAATTTATATTAAGCATTAACATTTCACCTAACATCGGCATTACCTAGTTCCCGTATTTCTTTCTTCTTTTTTTTTTAAATACTTTGCATCAAATATTTTTTTACACCAAACACCAGATCACTGTATTTGATTTTTTTCTTTTTACACTTCTATATGTTTCTCCCCTTAAAGATTTACATTATATTATAAATGAACTTTACTCCTACGGATAGGGATTACTATAAGTTCTTGCGATTTCTTGGGAAACAATCCAATTAATTACTTCCTATTATGTAATACACATAGTCGAATATTGTAATGCTATGTTGAATTAATTAATCAAATATGCTTACACTAAGCGTAGGCGAGCTCAGACAAAAAGTAAAAAGAGAAATAAAAACGACCAACGCTCAAGGAGAACAAGTACGTTTTGTATGCTTTATTTTACATTGAATTATTAAGGGCCCGGGTGGCTCAATGAGTTAGGCAGTTGGATTCCCTAACAACTCATACAAGCCTATCACCAATACGGCGTGGGTGCGCGTCCGGCTTTGTAAATTACAAAACAAGGTGCCCTCGACTCGCAGGAAGTGATAAAGTTTACCAGGTGCTTGCCCATGGTCGGTGGTTCTCTTCGGGTACTCCGGCTTCTTCCACCACTAAAACTGGTCGCCATGATATAGTTGAAATATTACTGAAAGTGGCGTTAAGCACAATGAATCAAATCAAATCAAATCATACATTGAATTCTTCAGGAACTATTCTGTATGTCGTATGCAATAGATTTGTTGTAGTTCTCACGTATTAAACCCGGTTTTTATGGGGGTTTTTTTTGCTGGAAAAACTATTTTGGCAGAGTGGTAACAAACGAAACCCTTCCTATCATAACAGTTGTTTCCAGTAAGGGTTATATCTGTATATCTGTGATATCAACTCTAGAAACATAATTGAAGCCTTAATGGCCAACATGGGTTTAATGGTGATAAAACGGAGATATCAAGTTTAGTGCACACAAAGCGTTTCTTGAAACAATGTTTATCAGGTACGATCAAAATCAAAAAATTGAAAAATGATATAATCGAAACGCATTTTTGAGTTAGTAAATCAAAGAATAACCAATATTGGCTGAGTTCATCTATGCCAGAATGAGAATAACCTTAGCTTAAATAATAATTACATTATCTAGTAATTAATATTATATATTTTTTTAAATATTAAATACAATTAACACTACATTTTCTATCTCATTAAATCCGGTCGTATGGTAGCAGGATTTACAACTACCCGTTTAATCAACTAGATGAAATATTTTTTTTATATTCTTGATTGATAGTTAAGTTCTTACTGAACTGAAATGTTTTAGACATGATTTAAAGTTTTAATTTATTGAAATTTATATAGTCTCTCATTATTCTTTATAGAATGGCACTTGTATTTTATCTATAAAACTTCTGTTTTATACAATGTATATATTGTGATGATTGTGTATTATATGTATTACAAGTGGTGAGACTTTAATAACATATTGAATCTGAATCTGAATCTAATCAATTCTTTGTGAGTTCCAAATTTCGTGATGAATTTTATCAGTGACTTGCAGCAGGTCGGTCGTTTTCTCTTAAATAACAGAAATATTGTTGCAAGTGGCGTTAAACACCACGACTATAAGTCCATTAATTCTAGTCGGTTTGTGGTCAATGACGTATGGTCTATTGACACATATCCCTGCAAATTCAATATGTTAATTGTTATTATCAGTTTTGTTGTTTATAACACATGTAAAGTGCAACGTTGGGTCAAATATACAAAATCATTAACATTTACAAATAACAAACAAAACAATACATGAATTCCCCTTATAGATAATAAATTGAAAAAATTTTAAATATCACAATGTCAACACAAAATAAAAATCTTCGAAAAATGTAACATCGACCCTCCTATCACACATATACATGACCGCTAACTTCCCCAGCTTGATGCAGGCACTTCGAAAGAGAGTGACAGAGATAATCAAGTTTAATAGGCCAAATGATCTTTTTCTAAGGAAATAACGCGACCATGCAAAAGTTGTTCTCATGAGAAAAAAATACTAACCCTCACACATAGCCGCACAAACATCATTGCTATATAGAACGCTCTATTCTTGAACATCATGCGTGTGTTTATGCTTTGTTTTTCTTCTTTTTGTGTGCCCTATGTTGCTAGTTTCTCAGAATTACCAATTTTTTATTGTCCATTTGGTTTTCTCTAGCATTTATTAAAGACATTATCTGATGTAAATAGTATTGAATCGTCGATATTCTGACTTATTGATGGGTGGGGCTGGGATATGGTGTTGAACGCTACTTCCACTTTCAACAATATGTTAGCTATACATGTAGTATTGCTTGTTGCTTTACTAAATTTTCTATAATATTTGGGACAAAATATGGCCATTGGCATACCAAGTCTAGAGGCAGGAAAACTTTTTTACGCATAACATTTGATTACAATTGACTGCTGTATCATATAATGCACCATAAAGATAAGTAGTTTTCGCTCAATTAGTGGCACCCGTCGTGTTAATCTAGTTACGAACCCTCACATGTGGATGAAATAATGTCAAACGTCAAATTGAATATTAGTTTTTTTATGGCTGCAAACAATGACATCGCATATGTTGAACTTCTGAAGTATAAAGAAACGTAAATGTTTAATTTAGTGCGCACCACACGTTTCTGGAAGAACCTTCAAAGTTACACGGATGGAAGGACAAATATCCAACAGGCTAAAAAGAAACGTGAAACAAACTGGAAAAACATGTTACTAAAACACATGTGATCACGACCACAATAGTCTAGATATGTCATGAAAATACATATTTATTATTTCACATAGATTTTACGTTTACAATATGGCTGATTTTGTAGTTCCGGCCGAATCCATAATAAATATAGCAAAAAATGGAATCACGGATATGAAATGAAAAACAATATATATACCACACTGTAAGAACAGCTCCTCAATCTAGTCGTAACATCATATAAATAATGGTCATAGAATAACTCAAATTAAATATGGACACTCCATAGAGAAACTGAAAACATAGACAAAATACAAAATACAAAACAAAATCACAACACAATATGTGTTGGACACTACTATGCGGAAGCAAATACAAATAACGTAAATAAGACATGCATCTTCCTACCTACCTACCTACTGTGGGAGGTAAAGAGGAACCGAACATCGTTGTTATGCGGAACTCATAGCGAAACAACACGGAACTCAAAAACGGAAGAACACATAATAGAACAACACAAAAAACTATTTAAAAAAATTAGTAAGACGGAGCCACTGAAACCGGGAGGTGAACTCATGTGCTCTCGAACATTACCCCAATAAAATTGAATCGCGGTAATAAAATGAAAAAAAAACCGAAATATACCACTTAGTCAGCTCTAATATCTATCTATTCGTAAAATCCTAGAAACAGAGACACTTAGATATCTTTAGCATAATCATTAATAAGTTATCAAAGTTACAGGTGATTGAGTGTTTTTGTTTACGTTTTACACCTGTAAAATTGTTGTTTACCACAAACATTTGGCTAAATACGTGGCTTTGTATGGAATGACTTGCGTATGTTTGTTTCTGTGATCTCATTGCTCTTGCTGGTCAAATTTCACGTTCATGATTTACGCAATAAACAAGTATATTGTTTATAAAAACAACTAACATGCAGAGAAATCTGATATAAAGGGTATTTCCCATCGATGTTTCTATGGCGACGTAGTTAACGGAGTTGCAATCTGACACATGTAATCTTGTAAATAAGCGCGAGAGAATACCGAAGGGTTAACCAACAATAGACGATCCAGAGAAACTGGCAGCATATGATACACATGACGAAGAAAAAGAAAACAAAAACATAACTCACTGTGTTGAACACCACTATGCGCAGGCAAGCACAAGTAACGTAATTAAGACATAAATCTTCTACAAACAACTGGGGGTACAGACGAAGCGGACATAATTTTTATGTGGAAATCGTAACGGCCATCACAACTCGGAACTCAGAAAGTAAAGGCACATACTAGGACAACACAAAAACTAAAAAGATAATCAACGTGAACCCACTAAGAGACGGGTTTATCCTCTACCAGTAATATAATGTTTGTCTTTTCACTAGTTCCAAAAATATTATTCGCAAATGTTACATGTTGGCAACCATAGTTGACGCATCGAGGCTTTTTTTCTTAATCTCTACTCTATTTCCTATAACCGGCGATAATTGTAAAATTCTAAATTTGTAATTAGAGTGAAGAGTTTGTGATTATTCTATATGCACTTTGTTCCTTAAATACAATACAATGGCTAATCCCCCCGCCAAAAAAAACCAAAACAGACAACATGAGGAACAATGAACTACACAGAAAACTAAAGATTGAGTTGCACGAGCCCCCGTGAGTGAATTATGATGATGCGGAACTGGCAGCAGTTTCTGGTTCTTCAGTGGCACCCTTCGCATTAATGGTAATCGTCACGAATACTATCTGATATGGAAATCGTGTTGAACCTCAGTATATGTAAATTAATACGAATCACATAAATAGAACATGAACCCTCTACACATCAAATGGGAGAGATGACGGGAAAATATCGTTATTAACCGGAGATCGTTAGGGTTAGGGTTATGATGTTTAATGCCACTTTCAACAATATTTCAGCTATATCGTGGCGGAACTGGAGATCGTAGCGAACATCATAGCACAGTACTAAACACATGGAGACAACACGAACCTCACTAAAAAGGGGCTTGGGACTCAGGTGACACGGAAGGTTATCAGTTCTTGTTTATCTACTAATAATGTTCAAATCGCTTTGTTTCAGATTTACATCACATTGACAGTTGAATGAATAAGATTATTGTGAGTACCAATAGAGATTTTTGCGAAAGTTGAAAATGCAAATGAAATGAAGATGACATTGAGATATAGATCTTCTGTAAAGTTTGTTTTCGAGAATATTCTAGTATCAGAAAGCAACAACTAACAATCAATTAGGTTTCTATACTTTAATAAAATAACAAAAACCGAACTTCAGAGTTACTGATCTAGAAATTATATTTATTTACTCAAACAAACTTTGTTATTATATATACATGTATATGTCAAGAATGGACATGTTGAATATATCATTTTCACAGCAATTTTATTCTTGTGCAAGGATTTTGTTAGGATAATACTGCCCATACTCCTACTCTACCAACTCGTATGTATTGGCATTTTAATTTAAGGATATTGGTATATTTCATGTAGTCATTTTATGTTGTGCAAAATCCTAATTCAATCATAAATTGCAAATTGTACACCTTTGGCATAATTTGACAATAAATACATATATGAGTAAAGAGTTACGTTTTTTCTCTCAAATTAGGCAATATTACAAAAAACGGGGATTTCAATAGCTCATATTGCAGATGATATTCAAAAGCAAAGCAAAACATTTTATCTGCTATATATTTAGTATAATAATATTGCTTAGTAACAAAGATACAACAAATGAAAGTGTTACCTTGGTTTATATAGCCCTCAGAACATAGCATGTGCTTGCAAATCAGGCAATATTACAAAAATGGGAAAAGGGGAGGGGTCGATATCTCATATTGCAGATGATATTACAAAGCAAAACAAAACATTCTATCTACTATATATTTAGTCTAATAATATTGCTTAGCAACCAAAATAAAACAAATTAAAGTGTTACCTTAATCTCTATATCCCTCAGAACATGGCATATGCTTGCAAATTAGGCACTATTATAAAAAAGGTAAAAAGGGGGGGGAGGGTCGATATCTCATATTGCAGATGATATTACAAAGCAAAACAACACATTGTATCTGCTATATATTTAGTCTAGTAATATTGCTTAGCAACCACAACAAAACAAATCAATGTGTTACCTTAGTAGACATAACCCTCAGAAGATAGCCAATTTTTGCAATATCGGAAATTTTGAAACTTCCCAAGTTTTCGGAGTTATCTGTCCTTGGATGATAAGTAAAGAGGTCCATTTAAATGTTGAAGATATAAATTTGTTATACATATATTTCATAACCACTACGGTTTAATTAATGATGCGCTGCTATAAGTAATGAAATATGACCTTTTTTGGCTATTTTCCTGTCATATAAATGGGAAAATTGTAGAAATATAAGTCGCGACTCCTATGGCCATGATATTCGAAAATGTGAAAAACGTATATGTATTTGCAAATGTTGTGTGGTGGTTAACATGCCAACACATTTTGAAAATGATTGCCCAACCTTACTTCTAGACTGTTTTGCATATTGTTGTCATAGGAAAGCTCTGTTCATTTTCGGTGTAGTGTTTTGTAGATATTTTTATGGTCGTTTTGATTTTGACCGATGTGTTGTCTGTCCTTCGAAATACGGCTTCTTCTTACTTCTTTTGTATCTTCTTACCTTTCATTTCCGATACAAGCTAGAAACAAGAGAGGATAACTCGCTGCTTCGTATTTTACCTTTAATAAATTAAACATAAGCAATATTTACTAATATATAATAAAATGAACAATACACATAGAAGCAGAGACAAAATCGTAAATCTAACACATACATACACGATCTCTTTGATTTATACAATAACAAGTGGGAGGATAACAATCTCTTAAGGATGTTGGTGAAATGTTGCGGTCAAAACAGATTGATATAAAATAAACTCTATATGGGGAAGCGGTTGGTATATTATCATCAAGCTGTGGAAAATTTACAATAGCAATATCGTCTGTCTTGTCATTAAATTTGATAGAAAAATAAACAATTCGTGTCGAATCCGAAGTAAACGTCAAGAAATGAGACAGAGGAAACTGTTTTCTCTATTGCAAATAATAGAATGCAGTTAACAAAATATATATTTTTAATTGTCAGACATCATTAATATACCGGAATTTGAGATTAAAAACTTTCTTTTCGTAATTATGTTGCCATTGACAAATTATTATATAAAGCTCTGCCTTATAGGAAAAATTAAGCAAATACATTACATATACATACAGACATATACATATAAATTGTCACACTTCGTGGTTCCGTATCACAGCAAATTCCATCATCTATTTTATATTACTGTAGCCAATAGTTGATGTCTATTGTCATGGATTTGAATTCTTCCAAAACACCTGTAATGTCCGTCGTACCTGAAAGTTACACCTGTCTATAACACCAGCTGTTTTGGTTCGTTTTAATCTTCCGTTGACATCCACACGTTTATCTTTCTTTTTTGTATCTTTTGACGTTTCATTGTTTTTGCTGTTATATTTACCCTCACACAATGGTGCGCTCGATATTCCGTTTGACTTTTCTTTTCCCGATAATTCTGATTTGTGATCTTTCTTTATGAGCATTGATTCTCTGAATTTGAGATGTTTTTCTATTTTCAGTTCTTTGCAGAAGCTTAGACAAACAATGCTCCGAGGTTTTCACTACAAGCCCAGTTCAAGGCAACAAATGTTTCTACTTTGCGGACATTTTCTTCATCCAGATTGTTTCCTACGATGACACAAGGAATATCAAAAATCTGTTGTTGAACATTTTGTATTTGTTCCCATATATATTTAAATTCTAGAAATGAATTCTCGTCTGTAATTGAATAAACAGGCGCAAACTCTTGTGTCTTTGATATATACAAGTCTCTCATGTATCTGAATGGAATACTCCCTGCGATATCTAACAACATTAACAAACAAAGGCTTACCGGTCTCATTAACATGATAAAAATGTATGTCCCCAACGGTTTCCATGTATGTCTCCTGAAAAGTTCCGAACATAAATCTGCGTAAATTTGATGTTTTGCCAACACGATCCGCTCCAAGAAAAGCAATGATTGGATAATCGCACATGTCGATCTGCTGTTTTTATATTTTTTTCTGCAGAATATAAACCGATTTGTCTAAGATATCGCTTTACTGGAAAAAATAAATTAGCATATAACGTTCTGTTGAATGTTGGACGATGGTCTGATCTTTTGACATAATTATATGTGCATAGTATATATATTAGACCACGTGATTCGTTTGCGTCGAATTTCACCAAAAAAAAAACAATCAAAAACAGAATGAAACTCTAGAAAAGAAATCAACAACTTTGATGTAACCTACTAATATATAATTATATTAAAACAGTTTGTCAGTAACATTGCGTATTAAATAAGCAAGGAGCAAAGTACAAAATAAGGTCTGGTGAATCTGATTTTCGCTCATGAAAAGATATCAAAGAGGTAATCACAAGCCACAATTCAAAGGACATACATTGGAATAACCTCATATTTACCCTTTGGTATCTTCAGTCTTTTCTTACAATGGCTAAAAGGAAAAGAGCAAGGAATGATCTACAAAACCCTACATTAAAAAAAACACCTAAAGATTGAGAAACGTGAACCCACTTACAAAAGGGTGGGAACACAGGTACTCCAGACGGATAGGATAAACAGTTCCTGCTCTACTAGTGACACCATGCGTGATGTCTATATGTTGTGCAGATACTTTTTGTGCATGAGTTGAGGTAGAGTGTGTGCGCTTGGGATGGGAGATGTGTGTGTGGAAATTGGTTCGGTAGTATGTGTGTTTGCATGTACTTGTGTATCTGTGTGTGTGTGTGTGTGTGTGTGTTTGTGTGTATATGTATATGTTTGTGAGGGATATATGGGTGTGTGTGTTATAATGTATGCTGCAAGAATCTTTGTCATGGACTGTAATTCATTATTCAATATAACTATTTTCCTAAGATCTTGTATTTATTCAGTTGTACCTTACAAGGTTAAACAAATGTGACAAAAAATTACCCACAGAACGCCAGAGAGAAAACAAGGTTATCTTATGTCGTCCTAGTTTATGTAAATATACGAGCAATATAATAATACAATGCAATACAAAATAGTACCACCAGCCGGGGATTTGACAATCTTCATATATGACCTTAAAGATGAAGTTAAAACTAGTGACGTTTCCAGCCAAATGTCATATAAAAGCTTACCAGGGACGAATAGTATATTTTTGGTTCATTGGTTAATTGTGAAATACTGAGTGGGTTATGTGGGTTTATTTAACGAATTGACATACATGTTCACGCCCTTTGAAGTCCCATGGATAATAGAAATATCTGTCAAATTTAGTAAATATCATCAGTAGGGATATCAGTTTTTTTGTCTATATCTCAGTTTCGTTTTTGCTTCATTTGAATTGATCGGTACTCATAGTGATCTTAACCATCCAACATTTACCTAGTGATTAGAACCTTAAATAAAGCAATATTAAAAAATCTTAGAGAGGGTTTTTGAGGTCAGTGTTTGGTTATGCCAAGTTAATGAACAGTATTACAATAATTTCAAACTTGTCTTACAATGCAAAATGTAATGATATGTCCTGGATTTTTGTTCTACATTCTGTTTATAGATCAAAACGAATGTGTTATATTTTTGAAGAACACAATGCATACTATATAATTACAGAATTCATGTCTTCTCTGTAATAACAAATTCTCAATTTTACCATTATCACTGGTTATAAGAAACATTGGACTCTGATTATAATTTTCTTGCTAAGGTGCGCAGTTGACAATTGTTTCACGACTTTGGCCGTGAATGGTATCTAAAATAAAAAAATGATAATAGAGGCTCTCGTCTCTCCTTAATAAGAACTAATATTATACATATGACAACTTCTGTGACACGAAGAGGGGTGTGCATGTAAAACTAGATGATCTTTTCATTTTTTATTGAAATGACTGTATCAAGTCACAAAAGTGATTTGTCGTGTATATATATGTGTGTGTTCCGGTGTCGATTTTGTATCTGGTTATGATTTTTCTATCATATTATTGAACAGTTCCGACGGTGTGATATTTTTTGCTTTTCATTTTATTATCATATGAGGCACGTTTGCATTTATTGCTTTGTTTGTCACTTATCATTCTGTGTATTGATTTTGCTTAGTAATAAACTATAAAACTGTAATATATAATTTACATATCGAATTTGAACCAATGTTGCACTTTACGGGTACCTGATTGTGTGCGTAATCAACTATAAGACTACTAATACAGTTAACACATCGAATGCGTCAATATAGAGTACTTCTTGATTGACCGCAAATTAACATATTGTTGATTTAATGAGATTGAAATTGTACATTTAATGTTATTTATTCATTTCTTTTAAGAAAACAATCTAAAGAATTCACAATTGAACCCATTTTGGGCACTTACCCCAATTATGTTACTGGTAGTCATATCATGATACAATGACATGTACTTTTAAACCTGTATGGTAGTGTCCGTGTTTCTTATTTTGTAAGTTTTTTGTGTTGTGTTTTTTGTTTTGTTTGTGTTCGTCCAGGGTCATGTGCCCAGTTCCATTGTTTATTGCCACTTTTGTTGTCTCTAACGTTTATTTGAAACAAAGGTAAAGTGAGCTACATACGGCGCATTATGACAACACAAAATAAAATAACAGACTGTCGGAACATTACCAAAATCCAATAGAATATCGTAAGTCGAGTCAAAATTGATAGTTATTTACGTACAGGGGATAGTTCCAATTCCGTGCTGCTTAAATGTAGCATACCAGAATTGCTTACCATATTGAAGCGCCTAAGCTCACTCCAGGGGGTTGGGGGGTTGGGGGGGGGGGGGGGGGGGGGGTAGGAGTCGTGTTTCTAAATGTAGTTTTCTTTGCAGTGTTTTGTAGATCATTTATTGACTATTTATCCTTCCCGTTTAGTCACTACATCATCTGTCCGTCGTATAACAGTTTATCGGTAATTTCTCACAGTTTCCTTTGATCTTTACTACCCGATAAATTTAGTAACAACGTTCAGTTGACCACCGACTCCTGATGCTAGAAATTATCAGCTGTTGGTCATTTGTAATGCGCGGTCGAACGTGACGTCACTAAACCTTTCATTAAGAAAAAAGGTCAAAGCACAACAAGAAAATCACAAAGCTGTGTTAAAATTGTGAAATTACCGATAAAAAAAATGTTAGTATTTATTTTCGCTCGACAAGGATTATCAGGTCCATATCAGATTCGCTCTTCCAGCTCATCTGATATGGACCTGATAATTAATATTTATCATTACCACTGTGGTAACATCAGGGTATTCCGACCTTTCATTTCTGATACAAATCTTAAAACAAGGAGAAGACACCTCGCTGCTTCGCATATAAACATAAACAAAAATAGCCAATACCACATTTATTATTAAGCAATGTGTTGATATCTGAAAGGAAAGATGAGACGATTCTAGTAATCTGAAGACAGTCACTGCAAACTCTAGTGAAAAGCTTGTATTGTGGACTTCAGTGGTTCCAAAACAGCTGTAATTTCCGTCGTGTTTGTGACTTACACATTGCTATTCTACCAAGAGTTTTGCTTTCTTTTGATTTTCCGTTGACATACGTACGTATCATTTGACGTTTCATTATTTCTGCTGTTATATCTATCGTCACAAGACGGTGCACTCGATGTTCCACTTGACTTTTCTTTTAGCGACAATTTTGATTTGTCGTTCTTTCTTTATGAGTGTTGATTCTCTGAATTTGAAATCTTTTTCTAATTTCAGTGTATGTAAACTAAGACAGTGAAGTTTGAGTGAACCATTCTGTTCATGTCTTTTTCTTAAGAATTGTTCCAGAAGAAGGAAAAATGCATCTTGTACACGTATGTCGTTCTTTGCAGAAGTTTCGACAAAACATCCGCCAAGATTTTCATTACAAGTCCAGTTCAAGGCATCAAATATTTCTGCTTTCCGGACATTTTCCTCATCCAGATTGTTTCCTACGATGACACAAGGAATATCAAGAATGCTTGGTCTAACTGTTTTTATTTGTTCCCAAAGATGTTTAACTTCCAGGAATGAATTTTCGTCTGTAATTGAGTAGACAAGTACAAACGCTTGTGCCTTTGATATATACAGCTTTCCCATGGCTGGGAATGGAATACTCCCTGCTGTATCTAAAAAACTAACAAACAAAGGCTTACCGGTCTCATTAAAATGATACAGATGTATGTCCTCAACGGTTTCTATGTATGTTTCATGAAAAGCTCCGTACATAAACCTGCGTAAAATTGACGTTTTGCCAACACGACCCGCTCCAAGAAAAACAATGATTGGATAATCGCACATTTTTTTCTGCTGTTTTTATATTTTGTCTGCAGAATATTAACTGATTTTTCTACGAAATCGTTTTACTGAAAATTTAATGGATGGCGTTCTTTGAAATGATGGACGATGGTATGATCTTTTGACATAGTTATATATATATATATACATATATATATATATTAAATCACGTGATTTGCTTGCGTCGAATTATTCACAAAGAGAATAAAACTCTAGATTAGAAATTAACAACCTTGATGTATCCTTCTAATATATTACTATATTATAACAGTTTGTCAGTATCAGTACATAGTAGGTAAGCATGGTGCAAAGTACAAAACAAGATCTCGTGATTTATGTTCATGAACATATATCAAAGGGGTAATCACAAGCCAAAATCGAAAGACATACATTGGAATTACCTTCTTAAAGTTACTGCTTCTGATTACCCTTTGGTATCTTCAAACTTTTCTTGCAATGGCTAAAAGGAAAAGAGCAAACACAGATCTACAAAACACTGCACTAAAAGCTAAAGATTGAGCAGAATGAATCCAACTAACAAAAGTATGGGATCGCAGGTACTCTAAACGGGTACCACTTCCTGCTATACTAGTGATACCATGTGCATAGGGATGTCTATATATTGGGTAGACCTTTTTTGTGCGTGTTTTGAGATACTAATATCTATCTGCTATGTACTTTGTGTGTGTGTATATATATATATATATATATGTGTGTGTGTGTGTGTGTGTGTTTGTGTGCATATATATATATATATATATATATATGTGTGTGTGTGCTTGTCTGTCTGTGTGTGTCTGTGTGTGTGTTAAAAGAATATGTATCATCAACTCTAATTCATTATTCAATATAATCCTCTTCATTAGAAATTTAATTGATTAATTTTTTGATTTATAAGCCTTCATTTAGCCAAATTTGTCAAAACAATACAACAATTTTCATTGAGACAATACGATAAAAAACAGTCCAATACGGATATTCTCCGTATTGGCCCGATTCTGGTCAGTCGTATTATAACTAGATCGGAATCCTCTAGACGTTTCGAAAATCGCAAGCAAAAGTCTCGAGAGATGCTAGTCCTCTGTTGAAGGTCACACTGGAGAGACGCAGACCAAACATAGAGTTGAAAAACTCTGAAGATGTGCAACATGCACATATTGGAGATTATTTTAGATACGACGATCTGTCAAGAATGGAAGCAGAGGCTATATCCATTAAGATAGCTGAATCTGAAAGCTCAAATTACGAGTGTGTTGAACTTGTTCTGCTGTTCTTCCCCAGATATTTGCCAACAAACCTGGACGTGGATTATGACGACCAGAAACAATAATGTCGTCCCAAACCAGAGGGTTTCGTATGTTAACAGATGAAGAAGAAAACTTAAATAAATCACTAAGACAAAAACAAAGAGTGACAGGAAAGTGATCACATACTTGTTCACTTCTAATGGTCAGGAAAGAGCTCCGGGACACACACCCCCTAAGACTTTGACAGTATTATGGCTATATTCTTTCTGGATGTACTAAAAAGGATAGCACTGGATATGAACCAGAATCTCTGGGTTACCTGTACAACAGCCTTGACAGATACTTAAGAGAAGTGAACTATGAATGTATGTGTTGCATGTACAGCAACATTAACAGACACTTGAGAGACATGACATGTCGATCTCTGGGTTACATGTACAACAACCTTGACAGACAGTTGAGATACATGAAATGTCAATCTCTGGGTTACATGTACAACAGCCTTGACAGACACTTGAGAGACATGACATGTCGATCTCTGGGTTACATGTACAACAGCCTTGACAGACACTTGATAGACATGAAATGTCAATCTCTGGGTTACATGTACAACAGCCTTGACAGACACTTGAGAGACATGAAATGTCCAATCTCTGGGTTACATGTACAACAGCCTTGACAGACAATTGTGATACATGAAATGTCTAATCTGTGGGTTACATGTACAACAACCTTGACAGACACTTGAGAGACATGCAATGTCAATCTCCGGGTTACATGTACAACAGCCTTGACAGACACTTGAGATACATGAAATGTTCAATCTGTGGGTTACATGTACAACAACCTTGACAGACACTTGAGAGACATGAAATGTCAATCTCTGGGTTACATGTACAACCGCCTTGACAGACACTTGATAGACACGAAATGTCAATCTCTGGGTTACATGTACAACAGCCTTGACAGACACTTGATAGACACGAAATGTCAATCTCTGGGTTACATGTACAACAGCCTTGACAGACACTTGAGAGACATGAAATGTCCAATCAGATATGTACTGATATTCAAATTAGTAAACATTCATTATAAATTTGTCTGATATTAATAGGATAATTAATTAGGCATCGTGAATATTGAAAATAATATCACGCGTGTCGAACAACACAGTGTGCTTTAGAACTGGAATTAGGGTCCCGCCAAGTTTTTGCGAATGCTCTATAGTAATCACTATGTCCGTCCACACTTTCTGTCGTTCAAGAAGCCAAAAATGTTTTCATGGTCCTATGATCTTTCGAAGTATGTTTACAGATACATTGCATGTGAATGAAATTTGTGTACTTGTAGTCTCTAAATAGAAAAAAAAAGATATATTTCTGTCCAATATTTGTTAGCATTAAAAAGGAATCAGAATTCAGCCATGCAAGACGGGTTCTGTAGCAAAGAGAAATGCGCAGAAATCAGTGTGAAAGGGAAATAAACCCAACAGAGCTGAATTCGTCACGTTTGTGGAAGTTGCTATACATAGGGAAGAGGCAATCATTGGATTTCGTAAGTATTTAAGAATACATCCAAATGATTTGGAACAGTTACACAAGTATGGTTAGACCACACCAAATTCATGTTTAATTGTTTAGATCTTTTGTTGCGAAATTGGGGCGAATGAGCGAATTTCTTTTTCAAATTCTAAATATTTCAAGGCGAATGCAAACATTTGTGATGTGGCATGCATATTTGTTCTTACAATGTACATTTTTCAAACAACTGTTAAGATAGGACACAGTGCAACATGATCTTTTGAAACAACTGTTAAGATAGGACACAGTGCAACATGATCTTTTGAAACAACTTTTAAGATAGGACACAGTGCAACATGATCTTTTGAAACAACTGTTAAGATAGGACACAGTGCAACATGATCTTTTGAAACAACTGTTAAGATAAGACACAGTGCAACATGATCTTTTGAAACAACTGTTAAGATAGGACACAGCGCAATATGATCTTTTGAAACAACTTTTAAGATAGGACACAGTGCAACATGATCTTTTGAAACAACTTTTAAGATAGGACACAGTGCAACATGATCTTTTGAAACAACTGTTAAGATAAGACACAGTGCAACATGATCTTTTGAAACAACTTTTAAGATAGGACACAGTGCAACATGATCTTTTGAAACAACTGTTAAGATAGGACACAGTGCAACATGATCTTTTGAAACAGCTTTTGAAATAGGACACAGTGCAACATGATCTTTTGAAACAACTTTTAAGATAGGACACAGTGCAGCATGAACTTTTGAAACAACTGTTAAGATAGGACACAGGGCAACATGATCTTTTGAAACAACTGTTAAGATAGGACACAGTGCAACATGATCTTTTGAAACAACTGTTAAGATAGGACACAGTGCAACATGATCTTTTGAAACAACTGTTAAGATAAGACACAGTGCAACATGATCTTTTGAAACAACTGTTAAGATAGGACACAGTGCAATATGATCTTTTGAAACAACTTTTAAGATAGGACACAGTGCAACATGATCTTTTAAAGCAACTTTTAAGATAGGAGACAGTGCAACATGATCTTTTGAAACAACTGTTAAGATAAGACACAGTGCAACATGATCTTTTGAAACAACTTTTAAGATAGGACACAGTGCAACATGATCTTTTGAAACAACTGTTAAGATAGGACACAGTGCAACATGATCTTTTGAAACCGCTTTTGAAATAGGACACAGTGCAACATGATCTTTTGAAACAACTTTTAAGATAGGACACAGTGCAACATGAACTTTTGAAACAACTGTTAAGATAGGACACAGTGCAACATGATCTTTTGAAACAACCTTTAAGATAGGACACAGTGCAACATGATCTTTTGAAATAACTTTTAAGATGGGACACAGTGCAACATGATCTTTTGAAACAACTTTTAAGATAGGACACAGTGCAACATGATCTTTTGAAACAACTGTTAAGATAGGACACAGTGCAACATGATCTTTTGAAACAGCTTTTGAAATAGGACACAGTGCAACATGATCTTTTGAAACAACTTTTAAGATAGGACACAGTGCAACATGATCTTTTGAAACAACTGTTAAGATAGGACACAGTGCAACATGATCTTTTGAAACAACCTTTAAGATAGGACACAGTGCAACATGATCTTTTGAAATAACTTTTAAGATGGGACACAGTGCAACATGATCTTTTGAAACAAATGTTAAGATAGGACACAGTGCAACATGATCTTTTGAAGCAACTTTTAAGATGGGACACAGTGCAACATGATCTTTGAAACAACTCTTAAGATGGGACACAGTGCAACATGATCTCTTGAAACAACCTTTGAGATGGGACACAGTATGATATGATCTTTGAAAACGACTATGAAGACGAGTTTGAAGATATCAAAGGGGAAACAGAATCTGTATATCGAAGCAAAACAGATAACACAATGGTCAAAAGAAAAAGTACGAAAGGACAAATAGGTATTTCATGTGGGGTTGTTTGTAATCAACCTGTTCATGTTGTACTTTGAAGATAACTGTTATCGTTTTATTTGTAGCTAGGTTTGCTCATTAGGAAGTAGGAAATGTAATATTATGTATACTAGATTAAGACACCAGTGTAGTTCATTGGGAGCAGATTTATCTAGAGCAAATATAACTAATAACCTTAGATGTCCCTGTGGATGCCCTTTAGAAGATGTTATTCATTATTTATTAGAATGTCCCCTTTATACGAATGCAAGATAATGCAAGAATGCAATTATTTATGAATATTACACCGCATACTGTTACCGGTATGTTAATTGAAAACTTATTATTTGGTTCTGATAATTTAACAGATAAAAACAATTTAATAGTGTTTAGAAATGTACAAAAATATATACATCATACTAATAGATTTAGATGATATGAAATCATACTCTGTAATCATGATGTTATTATACATTTGCTCGCAATCCCTTTACCCCTTTTTCCCCACCATTTCTCTTTATCAAATATATGTTTGCAGACATATCTCATAGATGTAACTTGCTGTCATTTTCATATTTATGTGTATAACATTATTGTATGGAGCGGATGTACTAAGTTGATTTAACGTGTTACCAATTTAATTGTACATTTATAAGACAGCAAACTATGCTTAAACTAAATTGTTTCGATTGTGTTTAAAGTAAGTCGAGTTTGTTTATGCCATTGGTTAAAGGTGTAGTAGTGGGGTATGGAATACAACTCTATTTGCATTGTCTTCTCAAATATATGGTGATATGTGCGCTTGAAAATACCCCCTCAATTCCAAGCTTCTTGGCAACACAAATTGTTAATATTGGATATGGGCAGTTTAAGAAAATTACCCCGTTTCCTTTTATCTTTTCATAGCTGTGCTCTTGACTTTTTATATCTTATTGCTCTTAATATCAGTGTATTATTAGTATATGCTTGTGCCCACAACATATCATTAAAATATCTCTTTCCAGAAAAAATTGCCATCGACATATGTTGTCCAAAATACCAAGGAGTGTAACAAATTTTGTGTGACAAACTTATTTTTCCATTGAATTTCAAGGGTTTGTCAAATAAAAAATATTAAATATATACACCATAATCTTTGTTATTATGAACCTATAGTGCAATTGCATTATTGATCAGGAAATCACTTACCCCTGCTGGTGATTTGTAAAAATAAAATGGCCTGATACATTTAAAAACTTAATACTAAAATATATTGGTGTGAAAAATATCAATATATTGAAAAGAAAGTATCATGTTGGAATACATGTAGCGTTTTTAGAAGAGATATTGAAACTGTGTGATGTATGTTTCATGAAAAGCATTTCCATTTCCCCATGAACATGTTTGCACCGTTTTGACTTTCACATACTTATTAGGTGACCCGAAAATGTCAGGAGGGTAAACAAGAAATGTTTACATTGTGGTCATTTTATACATTGTTTTAATTAATTGATTTTTGTATTATCTTTTAGCAGTTCATGGCAGTCTGTGACTATTAGTAGCATTCAAGTCACTACAGAATATGAAAATACATCATCATAATGCATATGGAATTGGCAACATAGGGTACAAACAAATAAAATAAAAAAAAACAACACAGTATGTGGTGGATACCACTATGTACACACAAACAAAATAACTTAATTAAGACATGTCCCCTCCTGCAAACAACTGGAGGTAAAGACATGCCGAACATCGTTGTTATGCGAAAATTGTAACGGCCATCACAACATGGAACTCAGAACGTAAAGATACATAATAGGACAACATACAAACTAAAAAGATGAGCAAGACGGACGCCAACCAAAATATGGGGGTAAGCGTAGGTGTTCCCGAAGCATTCAATGACAATGATATTGTAATGTCCAGGTTTATATTGTAATTCATATTTCTAAATGTATGTGGTATTTCCTGAATGGACGAGAATCTGTGCAGTTCTATGTTTATCGTTAGTTGATATCTGTTTTGCAGCTGGAGATCTATTTACCAAAAGACAAAGAGACTGTTGTGGTCGTATGGTAGTTGGATTTACAACTATTTATGCAATCAGTGCCAATCACCACTACAATTGTGAGTTCGAACTCCGTTCATGGCGGGACAACTCGCAACAACAGTATGTGATAAAGTTTGTCAGAGAATCGGGACAGGTCGGTGGTTTTCTCCGGATATTCCGGTGTCCTCCACTAATAAATCTGACCGTCACGATATAGCTGAAATATGATGATTCTTTGATTTGTTGATATTGGTAGAATTGTTGACAATCAATGCTTTCTTTTCATAATACGTAGCTCACTTAAGACAAGGATGCAATCCCTGTTAGTGGGACCAGTACAAAGAGTTGCAATCGGACAAACAAAACAACACATGTGAAGCATAAAATGAAAGAAGAAATAAAATAACAAAATGTTTAATTGAAAAACAAAACGATATATTCTAATATTAATAATTTACACATCAAATAAAGCCATTTGATCATATTAAGTCACCGGTGGTTTTGAATTTAGCAAGCTCCATTCAGCTCCTCCGGCAAAATTTCTTCAAAGCTGCCATGAACCGTTTATTTAGACCGCAATATATAATTGCATTAATGGAACAATTCAAAAGCAGAATGAAGTTAGTCATTTCTGAAATACCTTGGAGAAGATCGGTTGTACCATGGAAGCGACTTATTGCAGAAACTATTGCTTCAGGAGTAGTACAAACTATAAAAGACGACACTGCCAGAATTAAATTTATTGTTATTCTCCTCTTCCCGTTCCGGATGCGCACGTCTTTTAGACGATATATTATGAGGGAGCTAAATGTCACCAAACACAATACAGGAACGATAAATCTGACTGTATAATAACATGCATTAAAAATATTTCCAAACGCCAAGCGGCGAATTTTTGCTTGAAAAGATACATTTTGTAAGTGTGATGTTACTAAATAGAACATGTTAACGCTATGTGGAACTGAAATAATCAGTGTTACCACTGCTATTACCATGAGAGCTATAACGCCACGTGTGTATGTGATAATATATAAGGCTCTTTTAGAATGACAGACATTTACGTATCGCTCTGTTGCTATAGAGACAGTCATCCATGCCGAATACGTCACTGTGACGTGAAATACATAATTTGTATACGGATACACGTAATCGATCATATGCGTACTTATTTTAACATCAAAAACGTTCACAAGCAAGCAAACAAAGTATAAAAGATCGTTCAACACGTGTATTGAGTCAGATATAGTAAGTCCCAAAATAAAAATACGACTTGTTGATCTCATTTTCATCCTTGTTAAGACAAATATGCAAACAATGTTGATTGTTAATCCAAAACAGCAAAATATAGGATACAAAATTAAGCCTGTCAAATTCCGCATTGTCTGGAAAAAAATTTTTTTTTCGGAATCCATCGACGCATTGTACATGGTGCACGAATTCATCTAAATCTCTCCTTCGTGATCTAAAAAATAAAATAATATCATGTCATCCTGACGGTACCTTAATTTAAATTAGATAGATAATAACAACATAAATATCAAACTTAGTGCGCACGACGAGTTTCTGGAATAACTGTCATCAGGTACGCTCAAAATGACATGTGTTTACCATTTTCTAATATTATTTTTTGGCGAAATAGTAGCAGTATCAAAACGGCATCTCGTGTGATATCAGGTAACCGTTCATTCTTCTTTGACCGTCCAATCAAAGAAACGTAGTTCAAATGTATTGTCCAATCAGATAACAGCTACAGTCATGTGAGCGTTATTAGTTCCCGAAGTGTTGAAAGACTTGTTGCTGATTGGTTGGTTGAAACACTGAGTTGGATTTTGGTAATGAGTGCACAAAAAGCCGTCCACAGGTTGATATGTCGCTCGACTCGGACACATTATCATGACTCAGAAACGAACCATTATTGTATATTTCATTTACACCTTTTCGTCACAAACGTAAAATCCTGCAGTGCGCTGTTGTATTTTCCTCAGATTATGAGATATAAAGGTCGGTTAGATCGGTCATTGATATATTGTATTCCAATCTAAGACACCTTTTTTCGTTAAGACTTGCTCTTTTCGCTCAATGGGCTGTTGTATTTTGCGGCTGTTCCTGTAGTGCGAGTAGTCTTCGCCAGGTACTACGGTTTTCCTCCATCAATAAAACTGATCACCACGGAAGAACAGATAATTAGATTAACACGACGGGTGCCACTAGTGGAGCAGGAACTGCTTACCCTTCCGGAGCACCTGAGTTCACCCCCGGTTTTTAGTGGGGTTTGTGTTACTCGATCTTTAGCTTTATATGTCTGTTTTGTAGATCGTTGCTTGTCGCTTTGTACTTTTGCTCTTGGCCATTGTGTTATGTGTTCTTCGATATAAGGATTCTGATTGCCCCTTTGGTATCTTCAAACTCTTCATATTGTTGGATGTGGCGCTATAAATCATTACACTAACCCACAGTGTGACAATTGTTATCTTGATTTTCGTTCTGTAGGTGAATGAACTCAATGTTGACAACACGATAAAAACCAAACAGTCGGGGTTGGGCAGTGATAATTGTAAGTCACCGCTTCGAACATGAATTGTTAATTGATAGCGCATGCTTGTGTTTATTAGTTTGATCGTGCGGTCATGTGTCAGGTCATAGCATTTGTTTTTCATAATGTAAGGTGCACTGTATCATGTACAAGACTAAGGCGACTTTTTGAGGATACTAAGTTAGCTGGCATACAATTAACCAAGGAGTTCGAATGGGAAAAAAAATACCACACTGTGGGAATAGTTCCAAAAGTAAATAGCAAAATCTGTGAAAAGGCAAAATCGATGACCACTGACTGTCCTGGCTTCGTACAGAAACTTCAATTCATAGATTAAAAAAAAACAAGTTACGGGTGAAACTAGTTTGATGAGCCAAATCATCCCCTCTTACTGAAATGATACAGACAGAATTTCATTAAATATAATAATATAAAAAATTTTGTTTTTCAGGACTGCAGAAGAAAAACGAGACTACAAACATTAATTAATGCCATCCAACTAAACTAGTATCCAATCATTGGTAATGACTAGTGAGTGATTGTTGCTTAGGGCCAACTCGGCTATTTATCAGCTATATTCTGGCGAGAACAAGTTAATTAATGATGATGGTGTCCACTTTGTACTAGACCAACACGCTTAGTTGGAATTTTATAGTGCTATTTCACTGAAACATGTCACCCCATTCGAACACAATATCCTACTTCCGAGCTAACCAGTCTTTGTTTTTTTCTCCTTAGCGCTGCGTACTTAGCGGAGAAGCAACAAATACCAATTTCATAGTCTTGACCGGCACCATTGATAAATTGAGGGAAAGATTAGATACAGAACGTAAGAAGATGCGAAACGGGTAATCATAATCCGTATGTCGAAGAAGAACAGATAACTCAATGGCCAAAAAGACAAAATTACAAAAGGACACACAATGATCTACAAAACATACACATAAAACGAAAGATCGAGTAACGCTAACTACACTTATAACTGGTATACATTAATGTGGTATGCAATATACTAGTTTTATGGATCCAAACCTCCTCTGCGGTCATTCTAGTTTTTTTCACATGTGAGTAAAATGTCAACACTCACGTATAACCGAGCGAACAGTGTTCTTATAAAGGACAGCAAAGTGTGAGATACAAATGGGGTATAAGAACAAACAGGTTTTAATCTTGATCAATGAAAAACAAAAGGAATGTTTCCAAAAAAATAATAACAGAGAAATATGAGCTAAGATAGTATTATGTAGATCTGTAAAGTCATATATAGATTTACATTTTTTTTGCTTGATGGTGTTTAACGCCACTTTCAACAATGTTTCAGTTATATCGTTTCGGTCAGTTTTATTGGTGGAGGGAACCAGCGTACCTGGAGAAAACCACCGACTTGCCGCACGTCACTGAACAACTTATGACATGATGTTGTACACCTTGCCCTGATCGAGATTCGAACTCAGAACATCAGTGGTGATAGGCACTGATTGAATATGTAGTTGTAAATATACCTACCATACTATCACGTCCACGACAGCCCATAGATGTACATGGTTAAATTAATCATATTCAATAATCATATAATAAATAATAATATGAATTAGACGATGAGAAATATCACATATGCTAAATATTTTTCTGTACAAATACAATTTTTAAATATCATACCAATACACGGGAAGCAAGCTGCTCAGTGAAGAATTTAGATATCTCTGAACAGGACACGATTAGATATACATATATAAAGCAAACCCTCAAAGAAAACTAGTTGCAGACAGCTTTGAAAAAAGCACCACACCATATGTGATGTCCAGTGCCGGATTTAGATAATGAGAGGCCCTAGGCTATTCCATTTGGGAGGCCTCTCCCAATTCCCACTTTCACGACTGGAGGAAGATGGAAGTGTGCTTAATCAATTTCAATAAAAACGAATATGACAGCATAAGTGTGAAATTCCAATTATAAGTGTTAAAAATATTGACCGGAGGGCCCCTAAATGGTGAAAACTTAGGCTTCAGCCTGTCGAGCATATAGGTAAATTCGGCACAGGTGAAGTTCCATCCGATGACTAATAATACGTCTCCATATACAAAGAATACATATCGATACCTTAGAGGAAACATATTCCATGCCAAAAACATTGCCGAATCAACAATACGACCTTTTTGAAATCTTGTCCCAAGATTAATAAAACGCTTGCTTACACCATGGCTAAATATTGATAGATTCACTAAAAATAATTTATATTCGAACAGAAAATACTAACAAATGGCATTGGACCGCTGTACCCCACACACACACACACAAACCCAACAAGAGTTATGTCCCAAGATTAATAATACGACTGCATACACCATGGCTAGAGTCGCAAAATGCGGCTGTAATAACTAGTCCTTGCTGGACATCATAAAGAAAACTAAAATAAAACTGTTAATTAATTTACTATTATAATATTTTAATAGTTAATATTTTAACAATTCTTAAAATTTTTTTTAGGGTATCCGGGTATTCATCATAGTGTTTTGTCATGGAAATACAATTACTTACATGTTGGTGTCTTTATCCACACATGCAAACATGCATATTGTCTTGAATAATGAAAAACCACTTTATATGTAGCATTCGTGACAAGGTTAGAGAAGACGTCACAATACGTGTGGGCAATAAGAAACACGAAGAATGCTGATATCTATTTGATCACTTGGCCAATGATTTTTCCGGTGGAATATTAGTCCCTTCAGGAAATATCACCATCGCATGGGCTTCCAAGTGATGAAGCTAGGGACCGACCATTTAACTTGAAGGGGGGGTTATGGTTTTTTGTTTCGTACAGAAATTTTTAGAATATTAATTTTTTTGTCGTGCAAAGCGCGAATTTTTTTTTCAGTATTTAACATTAGGTTATGTGACAAAAACTCTGAATCAGATTATTTTTTTTTCTTCCACCAAAATCAGAATATTTTTTCCAGCATCACTGGGAATCAGAATATTTTTTTTAGAAAAAAAACATACCCCCCCCCCCCCCCTTCAAGTTAAATGGTCGTTCCCTTACATAAAACTACTAGTCCCTTCAGGTGTGATTCACGCAATAGTTTATTTTTTTATTTCTTTATTGTCTT